>CM038669.1:187665671-187764008 GCA_021605145.1 Aegilops bicornis | reverse complement strand
TGCTCCCCTTGTGTCGAATCAATAAATTTGGGTTGAATACTCAACGCTCGAAAGCTGTTGCGATCCCCTACACTTGTGGGTTATCACGCTCCTGACTCTGACTCGAGTCAAACTCGACAGTTCGGGCGGCCGCGCTCAGGGCGGTAAGGTGGCTTGCCCTAGCAGCACGCACACCCGGCATGCCAATGGGGATCCATCCCCACAACGCCACCCTGGGTTTACGCGTCGGCAAACCTACCCAGTTACGTAGGGTGGACATACAAGAAAAAATAGAACAGGAAAATAACGTGCATGATACTAAAAAGTGCTGCAGAGTTATGTTAAATCAAATTTTTGCTGCGGTTCTAACTAGAGATAGCAATTTTCTTGGTTATGAACCTACATCGGCGATAAGGAAACGGGGCGCCTAATCCCGGCGCTGGCCCCCCACCCTCAGAATTCCGCCGACTCGGCTGATGATGGGTTCAATGCGCTCCCTGAGTGGCGCAAGGTCGGTCCCGTCCGGCAAGCTCTCCAGCGCGGCGTCGAAGTCGAGGTCAGGGTACCAGTGCGCCACCTTGGTGAGAACCTTTGTCGTGGCGCCCTGGCAAAGCATCCGGGACTCGTCGGCCAGTGAGGCCGCCCGGCTGGCGTGGAGCCGGTCCAGAGCACCGACGACATTCTCAAAGAACATGGTCAGGCTGCAATTGGCGCTCACGCTCCACTCCGGGACATACCTCACGTCCGGCATCCCCATGATGGCCAACTGTGCGGCGGCCTGGTTGGCGACGGTGGCGAGGCGATCGAGCCAACGGTTCTCGCCCTCCACGTGCTCCCCAAAGATGAGGCCCTCATTCTTCCGCAACAGCTTCTAGCCCTCCAGCTCCTTGGCTGTGGTCTCCTCTCGGGTTGTAGCCTCCGGACAAGACTTCTCCAGACCCTCCAGCTTCAGCTTGAGGTCTCTGATGGAGTTGTTGGCCTCGGAGAGCTCCCCGGCCTTGCTGATGATCGTGCCCTGCGCCTCTGTCAGAGCACTGTTGAGGGTGTCCTTTTCCCGGGACAGCTTAAGGGCCTGCTCCATCAGCCTGTTGTGCTCCTCCTCCAGCTCCTTCACCTTGCCGGCGTGGACCTGGGCCTGAGCATCGAGTGCCTCTTTGTGCCTCTGCTCCAGCTCACTGGTCCGCTACAAGACAAGCTTCTCCACCTCTGCGTCCTTGCCGCGAAGTACGGCTGCTAGCTTCTCCTCGCGTGCGGCAAGTTCTGATACGTCTCCGTCGTATCTACTTTTACAAACACTTTTGCCCTTGTTTTGGACTCTAACTTGTATGATTTGAATGGAACTAACCCGGACTAACGATGTTTTCAGCAGAATTGCCATGATTTTGTTTTATGTGCAGAAAACAAAAGTTCTCAGAATGACCTGAAACTCCACGGGATGTATTATAAAAAATAAAAAAAAATCCTCGCCAAAGATGAAGACCAAGGGGACCACACCTTGTCCACGGTGGGGGGCGCCCCCCCTAGGGCGTGCCCCCTACCTCATGGCCCCCCTGGGCACCTTCCGACGCCAACTCCAACTCTATATATTGGCTTTCGTGGAGAAAAAATAGGAGAGACGAAATCATCGCGTTTTACGATACGGAGCCGCCGCCAAGCCCTAAAACCTCTCGGGAGGGCTGATCTGGAGTCCGTGACGGGCTCGGGGGAGGGGATTCGTCGCCGTCGTCATCATCAACCATCCTCCATCACCAATTTCATGATGCTCACCGCCGTGTGTGAGTAATTCCATCGTAGGCTTGCTGGACGGTGATGGGTTGGATGAGATTTATCATGTAATCGAGTTAGTTTAGTTTGGGTTTGATCCCTAGAATCCACTATGTTCTGAGATTGATGTTGCTATGACATTGCTATGCTTAATGCTTTTCACTAGGGCCCGAGTGCCATGATTTTAGATCTGAACCTATTATGTTTTCATGAATATATGTGTGTTCTTGATCCTATCTTGCAAGTCTATAGTCACCTATTATGAGTTATGATCTGACAACCCCGAAGTGACAACAATCGGGATACTTCTCGGTGATGACCATAGTTTGAGGAATTCATGTATTCACTATGTGCTAATGCGTTGTTCCGGTTCTCTATTAAAAGGAGGCCTTAATATCCCTTAGTTTCCGATAGGACCCCGCTGCCACGGGAGGGTAGGAAGAAAGATGTCCTGCAAGTTCTTTTCCATAAGCACGTATGACTATGTACGTAATACATGCCTACATTACATTGATGAATTGGAGCTAGTTCTGTGTCACCCTATGTTATGACTGTTACATGATGAACCGCATCCGGCATAATTATCCATCACTGATCCGGTGCCTACGAGTTTTCCATATACTGGTTTACGCTTATTTACTTTCCCGTTGCTACTGTTACAATCACTACAAAATACCAAAAATATTTACTATTGCTTGCACTGCTCTTTTGTTACCGTTACCACCACTATCATATTACTTTGCTACTAAACACTTTGCTGCAGATACTAAGTTTCCAGGTGTGGTTGAATTGACAACTCAGCTGCTAATACTTGAGAATATTCTTTGGCTCCCCTTGTGTCGAATCAATAAATTTGGGTTGAATAGTCTATCCTCGAAAACTGTTGCGATCCCCTATACTTGTGGGTTATCAAGACCTTTTTTCTGGCGCCATTGCCGGGGAGCATAGCTCTATTCTTTGAGTCACTTGGGATTTATATCTGCTGGACACTATGAAGAACTTGAAAGACGCTAAGACAACAATTTATCCCTCAACTACGAGGGGAGGTAAGGAACTGCCATCTAGCTCTGCACTTGATTCACCGTCTGTTATGAGTAAGCTTGCGACACCTAAACCTGCTTCTGCTATTCGTTCCGATATGTCGCATGTTATTGATGATGCCACTTCTGCTATGCATGATACTTATGATGAAACTACTTCTATGCCTGATACTACTGTGCCCCTTAGTGATATTCTTGATGAACAAATTGCTAGGGCTAGAGAGAGAGAAATTATTGAATCTGATAATATTGATGAAAATGACGATGAGGATAGGCCTATTATTCCTGAAGGTTATCTTTTTGATAGAGAAGCTTCTGCTACTATTTTAGCTTGCAATGATAATGGTGAGCATAGAAGGCTAATAGTTAAATGGAGCAAAGATTCACTTAGAGATAAAATGAGGCCTGATCCTGCTTTTGCTACTTCACCTATATGTGTTCCTGATAAGGATTATGAATTTTCTGTTGATCCTAATATAATTACATTGGTTGCATCTTATCCTTTCCATGGTTATGAATCTGAAACTATCGTGGCACATCTTACTAAATTAAATGATATAGCCACCCTGTTCACAAATGATGAGAGATCTCGCTACTTTGATATACTCAAAATATTTCCGTTTTCATTAAAGGGTGATGCTAAGATATGGTTTAATTCCCTTGATCCTGGTTGTGTGCGTAGTCCCCAGGATATGATTTATTACTTCTCTGCTATATATTTCCCTGCTCACAAGAAACAAGCTGCTTTAAAGGAAATATACAACTTTGTGCAAATTAAAGAAGAGTGTCTCCCACAAGCTTGGGGGAGGCTTCTCAAGTTACTTAATGCTTTGCCTGACCATCCTCTTAAGATAATGAAATAATTGATATCTTTTATAATGGACTAACCGATGCTTCCAGAGATTACCTGGATAGTTGTGCTGGTTCTCTTTTCAGGGAAAGAACACCGGATGAAGATGAAATTCTATTAAATAATGTGTTGACAAATGAAAATAATTGGGCACCTCCTGAGCCAGCTACTGAGCCAATTACTGAGCCTATTCCTAAACCAACTCCGAAGAAGAGAGGTGTTTGTCGGCGTTCTGGGAACGGGGGTACCCAGACTTGCCTGCCTGCAGCCTGCGACGTGGCTCAAGGGGTGGCCCAGTACGGCCCATCTTCATCAGCACAAGCTCAAGACCCTCGCGAGGGGCCAAGCCTTGCGGGGTGGACGACAGGAAGCTTCCTCAGGCACGTCCTTGTCAGGCTGGCTCGCGAGGAGGCAGAGAGATCAAGGCGGGGTACCTCACAAGGTGCCCATGACGCAAGCCATGACGACCAAGGGCGCCAGGCGGGCGCCAGCCCGCGCAGTGTCCTCATTTCCTCTTTGATGCAAAGGAGGCAAGTGCAGGCGAGAGCATCAAGCAAAGGCAACCATTTCGGTGCAACAAGACCAAGACCAACACAATAGTAGGATGGAGGTCATCGTGGAGCCTAAGCCGGCGTCAGCGTCAGAGTCTTTTTCAGGCGAGGACCGACTTTAGTCAGGATAAGTGTACTAGATGTTCCCCTTCAAAATGGCCAATTGTTGGCGCCCTTCCCGCTCAATATTTGGGAAGAGGCCCAGGGCCTCTGCCTATAAATAGGACTAGCCACCCATAGGGTAGAAGCAGCTAGAGATCGATCCTGAAAGGAGAAAGAGAGAGGCAACGAGAGAGAGAGAGAAGCGACTGAACTCCCCCTAGCAGATCGTCACACTGGCCAAGAACAGACCCTCACGAGGCTGTTCCTCCTTGTACTGTTCATCATCAGCCCCCTGAGGCAATCCACCACACCACACACTGGAGTAGGGTATTACACCACAATGGTGGCCCGAACCAGTATAAACCTTGTGTCCATTGTGTTGCTCTTTGTGTAGTTTAGATCCATGCGAGGCGACGAGGTGTAGGTAGGTTGGAGGTGCGATCTCCGCGTGCACCCCAGAGTTCGAACCTAGAGGGTCTGCCGGAACCCAAAATCCGACATTTGGCGCGCCAGGTAGGGGTGCACCGGAATCCGCCTTCCGTCGCCCTATTCTTCGCCGCCCCTCGCATCCATGTCAGACGCTCGTCGGGCCCATGCCGAGCGCCGGGCCGCTCCCGCTACTTCTCGCCGCCCAGACGGGCCCGTCGGCCGCCCCGCCGTTCCCGTCGCTTTGGAACGCCATCGGCCCGGCGGGGAACGAGCAGCAGGCGTCGTCCCAACATCCGTCCGTGAGGCGAGACGGTCGCACCGCTACTCCTTCGCTCGCCCCAGCTGGTTCTTCGTCCCACGCGCTCCACGCGCCCATGGAGGCTCGAGCCGAGCTCATCGCGGCCAACGAGCTCCTGCGCTACCGCCCCATCGACGACGTCTACGAGGAGTGGCTCGACCGCGTCACCGAAGCTGCGTCCGTGCTGGGGCTCCCAGCGCCGTCCTTCTCACTGCACCGCGCCCCGCATTGCGCGGGCGATGAAGCTCCGGGTGCGCCTCAGCCGCCTCCCCCTCAAGAAGGCGCCTTGGCCCCAAGGCGCGTGCATCCTGGGCGGAACCCACTCCGTCCGGCACCAGCGCAGCAAGAGCAGAGCTGCCAAGAGGTCCCTCGCCCCCAAGAAGCTGCCCGAGTGCTCCCTGCACCGGCCCGTCACGACTGCTCTGCTTCCAAAGACGCCAAGACCCTGCGCTGCTCCCAGCGGTAGCGCACGGGGACCCGCAAGATCAAGCCCTCCGTCACCAAAGGCCTCCCGTGGCCACTGCAGGCTGCCGCGCCTTCACCACCGAGCTACACAGTGTCGCATGGCCCGGCAAGTTCAAGCCAGACCTGCCTCCTCACTACGACGGCATAGCCGACCCTGCGGAGTTCCTCTAGCTCTACGAGCTGGGCATCGAAGCCGCCAGCAGGGACGAGAAGGTCATGGCGAACTGGTTTCCCATGGCTCTCAAAGATGGTGCCCGCACCTGGCTCCTGGCATGATCTCCTCTTGGGACGAGATGCGCACCCGCTTCATTGCCAACTTCCAAGGCACTCGCGACCGGCCTCCTGCCGTGAGCGACATGCGCCGCATCAAACAGCCGCCAGGAGACCTGCAGTACATCCGGCGCTTCAACAACGCCGCGCCTCAAGATTCCCAAGGTAACCGAGGAAGCCATCATCTCAGCCTTCTCCGACGGTGCGTGGCGTCAAGATGAAGGAGGAGGCTGGCGATGCATGAAGACACATGCACATCCTCGAGCTGTTCAACTTGGCGACCAAGTGCGCCAGGCTGAGGAAGGACGCCTTTCCTCCTCGAGCTGCCACCGCCGACCCGAGAGAAGAAGCCCAAGGTCAAGGACGTGAAGCGCAAGGGGGCTGCCGTGCTCGCGGCAGAACCAGACACCAGGCGAGGCAGGGATCAGCCCGAGTCTTCCAAGGGCAGCCCGTACCGCGTGTACCACGACCTCCACACCCACAACACCAACGAATGCCAAGAGCTCAGGGCCGTGCGAGAAGGGCGAATCGGTCGACACCCCGACCGCAGTGATCGAGGCTACGACCGAGGAGGAGGAAGAAGCACAGGACGTTGGGTAGACCGTGGCCCTCGCCAAGGGTGGCGTGACCGACCTCGCGAGGACCGCTGGCAGGATCAGCCTCGCGAGGGAGGTTGGAGGGACCCGCCTCGCGAGGGAGGCTGGAGGGATCAGCCTCACGAGGATCGCCCGCAAGGCAACGCAGGCCTCCCTCCTCTGCCGCCGCAGCCAAGGAGAAATGAAGACCATCATCGATGAGGGGGCTGGGGGCTTCCAGAGCAGCAGCGCAATCGCTTGCATCCCGGGCGGAGCTCAAGCCCCAGCCTCTCGGCGCATCTTCAAGCGGTTCGCCCAAGTGAATGCAGTCCTCCCCAAGCTCGAAGCCACGCGCCTCTCGGTGGTCAGTGTGCGCCATCACGTTCAGCTCAGCGGACCAGCTCAAGTGCGCAGCCACAGCCGGAGTCCTCCCGATGCTTTGTTCCCCAATCATCAGCAATGTGCAGGTCACTAGGACCCTCATCGATGGCGGAGAAGGGCTCAATGTCTTGTCCGTTGAGACATTCAACAATCTCCAAGTGCCATACAATCAGCTTCAGCCAACCAAGCCTTTCTCCGGAGTCACTGATGGCTCCACAGTTCCGATAGGACAGCTCCGCCTCCCTGCCACCTTCGGGGCGCGCGACAACTACCGCACCGAGCTCATTGACTTCGATGTCGCTCACATTCGCCTACCATACAATGCCATCCTCAGGTATCCAACTCTGGCCAAATTCATGGCTGTGACTCATCACGGCTACAATGTCCTCAAGATGCTAGGAAGCGGTGGAGTCATCACGGTGCCTTGCGAAGAGAGAGACGAAGTGTGTTCCCTGGAGCGTGCTTTTCAAGCCGCGTCAATTGAAGACCCAGATCACAGGAGCGCAAGGCTCCCCGAGGCTGCTCCTAAGAAGAATAAGACATCGCCTGGCCCGACCCCTCGGGAGGTAGGTCCCTCAGGGTCCGCGCCGAGACCAAGAATCAGAAAGAAGAAGAAGAAGAAGCAGGGACGAACGGCGAGCGACTTACCGGTGCCGACACCTGGCTGGGAAGCAGAAGTCCCCTCCCCGCCAACATTTGGCGTCGATCCAAAGCCACCGGCGCCCAAGTTCTCTTCCTCCTCCTCCATGTGTGTGGGCTCGGTGCTCGGCGCCCTTGCTGGGGACGCCTCTCGGGGTGGCGTGGTCGATGGGGGTGGCGCGTTAGGAGTAACCCCCTGTGGCTCCTCCTGCTGCCGCTCCCCTCCTGCACACCTGGCAAGGTCAGCACCAAAGCATCGCGCCCCTGACACATGTCGAAGAGAGAAGAATGATTAACTTACGCTGGGGGCTTTGCCGGGGGCTGCTGTCCGGGCTGCTCAACACCACCAAAGGCGCCCTCGAAGCACCGGCCGGGGGCTGGCCACCCGTCGAGACCTTGGCCCTTTTTGCTCTTCACAGGCCAGCATCTCCGCGTCCTGCGAAGACAAAAACAAGTCAAGATCAGTACCACAGAGTGAGGAGGCAGAGATAACGAAAAAGGAACCAGACACTTACTCGTCGTCCACCTCCTCCTCTGCGGTCTTCCTCTTCCTCCTCGGACTGAGGGATCCAAAATCAAAAGGTGATCCCAGCATGACGTTATTTGGAGGAGGGGAGGGCGGCGTCTGGGCACGCCTGGATGAAGAAGGGGCGGCTGTCTTCTTCTTCACCGCAACCTTCGCCGGCTTCTTCGCCGCCGCGGCCCTCGTGTGAGGCCGGGACCCCTCCAAAGTCAGCTGCGGCTGCGCAGTCATGCGGGCCCAAACCGGCTCGCCGGAACTGGCCCGCCGCAGAACACCCCCTCCCCGCAGGTGGCGCCGGGTCTGCGGCCTCCTCCTCCTCCGATGACGACGACTCGCCGGTCACATCCTCAACCAGTGGGGCCTCGGTGCCGGTGCTGCTAGCTCCCCAGGCGGCCACCGCCCACCGGGCAAGCTCCTCCTCCTCCGCGGCCGTCGCGGCCTTGTCCTCCACACCGTCATTGTCGCCGGCCTCCCTTGCGAGCTGTGCCTCCCTCGCCCTGGTGGCGATGTAGTCCAGCTCCGCCTGGGAGGTGTCCTGGACAAGCAGCCGCTCGGCATCAGCATCAACATACCTCTTGTGCAGGTTGTCGAAGAACTGCTGCACTTCTGCATCCTCCGGCTCCTTCTAGCTCGGGACGGGGCCGTGCGTGTTGCAGTCCGGCATCATGGCAATGATCACAGATCGACGCGAGTTGTTGCACAACAGGACCACCCCCGTTGGCAGCTTGAACAACGGCCCCTTGAGGACCTTGCCGGCCTTCACGGCGGCCCTCACAATCTTGCCGGTCCGCTCGACCTTGCCGTCGCGGCCCACATTAAGCTGGAAGAGCCGCTGGCAGAAGAGGGCGTGCACCATCACCGTAAAGTTGTGGTCGAGGCCTGGGCGGAGTCGCATGATGTCAGCAGGGTTCTTGAAGAGCCAGGCTGGCCTCCCCTTGTTATGCAGCGGAGCAATCCGGCGGCGGATGAAGTCCGCCCCGATCATTTCGAGGGTGAGCCCGGCCTAGGTAAGCAGGAGAATCCTGGTGATGGCAACAGTTAGCTTTCCGTCGGCGGCATCAACATCGCTCCAATCGCTGCCGCGAACTGGCGGCGCCCGGTGAACTTTGCAGAACACCGACGGGTCCTGCTCTTCAATCCAGCACCACCGGCCCCGCCACTCATCCCACCTCTCCTTCATGGCGCCGTCCGGGTACGCCTCCTTGGACCTTGGGATCCAGGTGATGCAACCATAGATGGCACCCCCTGTCTGGATCCGAGGGTAGAAGTAGTGGCGGAAGAGCGCCGTGTTGGGGTGCACCCCGGCGAAGCCTTCGCAAAGGTGCGCGAAAAGGGCCATGCACGCCACCGCGTTCGGAGTAAAATCCAAAAGACGGAAGCCGAAGGTGTGCATGATGTCGCTGAAGAAATCGGAAAAGGGAGGACAGAGCCCGCAAGAAAAGTAATCAACGAAGAAGGGATACCGATTTGGGGCAGGCTCGGCGCAAGCGGCGGGGATGACGCGCGTAGCTGGGTGCCCCGAATCCTCCCCCCCCCTCGTCTTCACTCCCCACAGGGGCCTGAAGAGGTCCCAAAGCTCGAACACGTCGACCGTCGAGGGGAAGAAGAAGGCGGACCGCGTCAGATCCCCCGACAGCATGCTCTCCGGCGGCTCCACAGCCCCGGCGTCCTTGGCCACCCCCTTGCCCTTGGTGGATTTTGGCGCCATGGTGAAGGAGGAGGGAGGAGCGGAGGGCGGCAGAAGCACGACGGCGGCGAGCGAAGACGAAGCTTGGAGAAGAAGAGGGGGACAGGCGGAGGTCTCCGAGATTGGGGTTGCGCGAAGGGTAAAAGGAACAGTGCGCCCACGGTTATCCCTTTTTATGGGGAAGCCGCGGGTCGCGCCGCCCATTTACTGTGATGTGACGCATGCATGTGAAAACCACCCCACGCATGCCGCCCACGTCACGCACGCCCCTCCACGCTGCGCCGCGCGCGCGGGTTGTAGGAAGCACAACGTGCGAAAAATCTTACCGCGGTAAAAACCGCCTCGCTTGCTCGCGCACCGTTGGCCTGACCCAACAACGTGTCGCGCTTATGTGTGGCCCAGGCCGGGGGGCTCATGTCGGTGTACAAAACTAGGGGCACATTTATTTACCCCTTTACCTGTGCACGGGCAGTCAGAGCCACGCCTACGGCCACACCAAGCAGAGCGGAGGAGGTGAGCCGAGGTAAGACCGAAGCCCAAGACGAGGCAAAGCAACGACAAGGACCAAGGCCACAAAGATCAGATGGGCGAAGCAGGTTTCCCCGGCAAGGATCCTTGCCGGGGCAGCTCGCCCACGCCAGGCGAGCGAGCCACCCTCGAGCCCACCAACACTCAACACATGTGTTGGGACAGGGCTCGGGAGGCACCTCTGTGGTGGCATTCAGATCTTTATGAAGACAAAGAATAGTCAAGATCAAGTGAGGATGGGAAGGCAGCTATCCTCGCCGAAGGAACCCACAAGACCCCCGGCAAGATCCTTGCCGGGGACGCCTGCGCGCCACAGCAAAACCCTTGCCAGGTCACCCGGCAAGACCCTTGCCGGGCCACCCGACAAGGACCTCGCCAAGCGCGCCAGGAGGGCCACCATCAGGCCCGCACCAGCCAAGTCTCCACCGCCGTTCGCATACAGCTACCGACCCAACCAGCTGGGCAGGCACCTGCGTGGCTACATCCAGCCCTTCGTGGAGGCTCCACCACCGCACCACCTCAGCTGCCTGCCTGCCTACATGGCACGACATGCACCGCTGGCCAGGGCGCGTGTCGAAGCCTGGAGGAGCGGCGACGGACGGGACGGGCCTCGCCCCCGTCCCCGATAAAGTAAGAGGACACCTAAGCGATGCATTAAATGCACCTTGTCCTGTAATACGAGGGATAACCTCGTGCCACTGTAGACCTTTCCACCTCCTGTGTGCCACTGTGGCAGCCCCTTTTTCCTATAAAAGGAGGCCCGAGGCGACCAGGAGAAGGATTCGGCTTTTTGGAGCTCGTTACACTCTGTAGCTAGCTCAAGAACACAGAATACAGCCACCAAAGCAGGAGTAGGGTTTTACGCATCCTCGCGCCCCGAACCTGGATAAATGAACCGGGTGCTTCTCTGTTAGACCCGCTCTTCTTTCAACCCCGCGCCCGCAACCGCAGTAGGGATTCTTGTGATCCCATAGGTGTCGTTTCCCACCGAAAGGAGTCACGCGTATTTGACGAAGTTTAGTGTGGGGCTAGAGATTTTTTAATCAAATCTCTTGTTTCACACACACACCGGAACTTAATCTAGCATCAAGAATCATCGCCTAAATTGTGTACGTATATACCTAGTAGTACTTGTTAAAACTGGTTAATCGCGTAACTAAAATTTTGCTAAAACCAAGTAGAGGACGTCTAATTTGGTTTTGCAAGGTTTGCATATGATGTCATATAGCCTTCATCATGATAATGAGTTTTCGTATGAGATGATTATATGTTGTAATGTTAAGTGACATACGCGTCACGACATAATGGTTGGAGCTGCGAGATTGCCACATTAATTTAAATATCATGGAGATAGCCTACAGGTTATAGGTGACGATGGCAACCATACACGGAGGACCCCGACATGGAGAAGGTTGTACATGGTGCGCCCTGAAGACATGGTTCCCCCTACCTCTCTCCCTCCATTTCCCCATTCGTACTCTGTGGGCGCCAAAACACCCTCTCCACCCCAGTCTCCTCCGTATGTCACCCCATCCATCATCGTCCTCCTCCACCATGCCGGAGCTGATACCCCCACGTCGTCGTCCATTACAAGAGATCGACCTCTCTTATCCATGGCTTCGGACCAGGATCCTTGCATCGCGTCCTCTCGCTTCATCCGCGCCATCGTCCACCTTGCCGAGGCAGGTCGTACGACCGTCTGATCCACCGCGCCTGGATATTTCCATCACCGCCACTATTTGCCCTCCTAGATCTGCTTCCATGCTGCCGACAGCCATCGCTATCGCAACACCCTCAACATCCCAGCAGATGCTTAAATAGCGCCACAACAGAGGCGGTACTCTTTCGTATTTTCTCAAGTTACTTATCTCAGCAAGAAAATAGATCGCCAGTGCTTTACTGTGATTTCTTGTCCATCACTTAGAATCTTACTTGTTAGTTGAAACCAAACATTGGTTGCGAAGTTGCCTTTGTCCGGTTTGCACCTTCAAATCCGCCATGGCTCGCAATACTTATGGTTTCCCCTTTTATGTTCTGCATTAGCTTAAATGACAGTCGATTGAATTTCAATTTGGGGTCAGTCCATTTTTGGGAGTTCGCCGGAGGGAAGGAAGGGGCTCGCCGGAGGGCTGCCCCATTATCTATCTTAGGGTTTCGGGTGGGGACAGTGGTTGTGGGGGCGGTCATTGGGCTATGGCGGGGCCTCACCGGAGGCAAAACTCGACACAGGTGGGTGGGTGGGGGTGGGGTTGGCTAGAGGGATGGCCGGGGGCACCGGAAGACCGAAGGTGGTGGGCGGTTCAGGTGAGGGCGGGGGCCGGTGGTTCGGCCGGCGGCCCGTGCAGTGGTCTGTAGGGGAATAATAAGAGGCAAGGAAGAAGAAGGGTTAGGAGACGTAGGATCTTCATCCAACCTCCTGAAATGGTCGACTGACCCAAATGATGGAAGTTAGGTGACTTGCATGTAGACATTCCCATATGTTTAGTACCATCATCGTAGGTGCTTCGAGACATGCAAGCAGTGCTCCTCAACCCATCAAGCTAAACAACATGCCACTCATAATTCCAAACTTAGTTGCTGAAACACGAATCTGATATGATGCTGACATGTACTAAAACAGAGAATGGTTAATTGGTGAGCTAGTGTTCCTATACTTTAGAAAAGCACATGCTACACATATTGAGGGACATCAGGGAGTTGCATTCTTATGCGCCCTGCTTCATCATGTGTGGGCAACGAACATTTTATTATCCAAAATCTACTTGCTTTTCTTTAGCATGCTCCTCTTCTGTTCTTCTTTAATACGTATTCTCTCCGTTCCTAAATATAAGTCTTTGTAGAGATTCCTCCATGGACTACATATGGAGGAAAATGAGTGAATCAACACTCTAAAATGTATCTATATACATCCATATGTGATCCATAGTGGAATCTCTACAAAGACTTGTATTTAGGAACAAATGGAGTATAATAGTAGTACAGTATGTTCCTTGTAGTGAAGAGGAGCAGGGACATTTGCAGTGTACAGGTCTATTTGGTCGCTTGTCATGGACGCTTTCAACTCTTCGTGTTGGTCTTCATGTCGCTTTTCATGGACACTTTCAACTCTTCGTGTTCGGTCGTATGTGTCGCCTTTGAGAGTTAGACTGATAGTAATAGTACTGCGCCTTCAATTGTAGAGAGTTGGTATCTAAAGCCTTTCTAGCCATACCGGCAACACTAGCACATATTTTCCAGCAAGTTCCACTTTCCTGATTTTACCCCTGATGCTTAGGGTTTTCCCATTATATCTACACTATGATCTGCGTAGGTGCTTTGTGTCCTACTAGCAGCAGTCCACCGTTTAAAGCTAAATAACACACCAACCGTAATTCCAAAGCTTATTTGTTCTAATACGAATGGGACATGATACTCAGTATTAGTTAACAAACATACATTTATTTGGTCAGCTAATGCTCCCACTTGAGTTTCCAATTGTCTATGTCCACATAGAGAGAGACAACATGGAATTGCATTTCTTTGGATGCTCTGATTCATCATGGTGGGCAACTGATAATCCCCAAGTGCAGGGAATCATCGTAGCAATTTCCAAAGGTGGAAGTGATAAGTATGGAGTGTCAAACCCACAAGGAGCTAAAGGTAAGATCAATATTCTCTCAAGCCCTATCTGCCACTGATACGAGTCTACGTGCACCGAACGTTTGCTTCCAACTAGAAACGAGAAATAAAACTACGTTGTGGGTACGAAGAGGATAACTTTGTATGATATCAGAGAGCTAAAATATAAAAGTAGGCGCTGTTATCATAAAGTTAGAATATATTACTAAATATTATAAATAGCGAGTGTGGAATAATGGTGGATCGGTGTGCGGAATTGTCCTAGGCAATCGTTAACAAGACCGGTAATCACTATTGCAGTTTCATATGAGGGAGAGGCATAAGCTAACATACTTTCTCTACTTGGATCATATGCACTTATGATTGGAACTCTAGCAAGCATCCGCAACTACTAAAGATCATTAAGGTAAAATCCAACCATAGCATTAAAGCATAAAGTCCTCTTTATTCCTATACGCAACAATCCCTCTTACTCGGGTTTGTGTTTCAGTCACTCACCAACCCACTATAAGCGAATCATGAATGTATTGCAACACCCTACAACGGGAATCCCTCACGCTTGCGCGACACGGAGGGCACCATAGGACAGCACCAAAATAAAACATACAACTCATACCAATCTACATCATCAATAAACCCAAAGACAAAATATATCTACTCAAAACATCATAGGATGGCAACACATCATTGAATCATAATATGTGGCATAAAGCACCATGTTCAAGTAGGGATTACAGCGGGGTGTGGGAGAGTGGACCGCGTAAAAGAGATGAGGATGGTGATGATGTTGATGAAGATGATCACCGCGGCGATGATTCCCCTCTCAATGGCACTCCAGTGCCACCAAGAGAGAGGAGGAGAGGTTATCCCCCTTGTGCTTCCTCCTACATGGCCTCCCCCTAGATGGGGAAAAGTTCTCCCTCTGATCCTTGGCCTTCATGGCGATGATGGCCTCTCCGGGATACTCCTACATGGCCACCGGTGATGATGGCCCCCTCTGGCAGGGTGCCAGAGAGGGCCTAGATTGATTTCTCGTGGCTACAGAGGCTTGCGGCGGTGGAACTTCCGATCTAGGTTAATTTTCCGAGGTTTCTGTATTTATAGGAATTTTTGGTGTCGGTCTCACGTCAAGGAGGTGCCCGAGGTCTCCACGAGGCAGGCCCACGTGCCTGGGGGGTGGGCGTGCCACCCACCTTCGTGGGCACCCCGGGACTCTCCTGGCCCAACTCTTTTACTCAGGGGTCTTCTTTTGGTCCATAGAAAATCGTCAAAAATTGGCTCATCAATTGGACTCCGTTTGATATTCCTTTTCTGTAAAACTAAAAAACAAGGAGAAAGCAGAATCTGGCATTGCGCTCTAGGTTAATAGGTTAGTCCCAAAAATCATATAAAACCACATATAAAATCCCATTAAACATCCAAGATAGATAATATAACAGCATGAATACTTCATAAATTATAGATACGTTGGAGACGTATCAGCATCCCCAAGCTTAATTCCTGCTCGTCCTCGAGTAGGTGAATGATAAAAGAAATAATTTATGAAGTGTGAATGCTAGTGGGTGCACAAGTTTGATCAATGATAATTTAAATCACCTTTTCTAGCATCATTATATGTCATAACAGTAGCTCATCTCATAAACCTTCTCATGATAAAGTAACAAGCTATTCACATGTTATAGTATAGATCATAAACTTCCTTGAAAACTAACAAACCGTGTTATCAGTCATCAAACAATTACAATTCATCTTATTTTCAGGAAGAGTCTATGTCAGAGCTTTGATTTAGCAAACTCCACATACTCAACTTTCATTTAGTCTTTCACAATTTCTAACACTCACGCGATATTTATGGGTTCAAAGTTTTAATCAGACACAGAGAAAGATAGGGGCTTATAGATTTGCCTCCCGACCTTTTACCTCAAGGGTAATGTCAGCAATAATAGTTCATGATGCCTTACATCCAATTGGATATATATATCAGAATCTTTCCAACACAATGCGCTTGCCAAAGGATAAAATATAAAAAGGAAAGGTGAAAATCACCATGACTCTTGCATATGGGTAAGAGATAAAAGTAAAAGATAGGCCCTTCGCAGAGGGAAGCAGAGGTTGCCATATGCTTTCATGGTTGGATGCACAAAATCTTAATGTGAAAGAACGTCACTTTATATTGCCACTTGTGATATGGACCTTTATTATGCAGTCCGTCGCTTTTATTTCTTCCACATCACAAGATCATATAAAGCTTATTTCCTCCACACTAATCAATCATACATATTTAGAGAGCAATTTTTATTGCTTGCACCGATGACAACTTACTAGAAGGATCTTACTCAATCCATAGGTAGGTATGGTGGACTCTTATGGCAAAACCGGGTTTAAGGGTATTTGGAAGCACAAGTAGCATCTCTACTTATTGCAACGAATTTGGCTAGCATGAGGGGGAAAGGCAAGCTCAACGTGTTGGGCGATCCATGACAATATACTTTATTTCGGATATAAGAAAGCATAACCCATTATGTTGTCTTCCTTGTCCAACGTCAACCTTTTATCATGTCATATTTTAATGAGTGCTCACAATTACAAAAGATGTCCAAGATAGTATATTTATATGTGAAATCCCTCTTCCTTCAATATTCTTTCATGAATTGTTCAAGTGACCAATTCTACGTTTGCTAACTTTCAATAAGTTTACTACCTATACTTATTATGTGTGAAGTCATTACTCCCCATGTTATAAGCATATGAAACATATATAAATTCAGATTGATGACATTCAATTTATTCAACCATTTACTCATAGGATATACGTGGAGCACATGAGTAAATGACAAACTACTCCAAAAGATATGAGTGAAGAACACTGAGTAGTCAAATAATTAACTAGCCATGGGAGGATTATCTTTTCATTCAATATTTCAGATCCAATGATTTTATTCAAACAGCAAGTAAAATTGAAAATACGCTCCAAGCAAAACACATATCATGTGACGAATAAAAATATAGCTCCGAGTAAGGTATAACGTTAGTTTTGAAGACGAAAGAGGGGATGCCTTCCGGGGCATCCCCAAGCTTAGGCGCTTGAGTATTCCTTGAATGTTACCTTGGGGTGCCTTGGGCATCCCCAAGCTTAGGGTCTTTCCACTCCTTATTCTCCTCATATCGATATCTCACCCAAAGCTTGAAAACTTCAATCACACAAAACTTAACGAAACTTCGTGAGATAGGTTAGTATGATAATGAGTGAACCATTCACTTTGGTACTGTCAAAGAAAAGGTTCATAATTGTTCTCACACAATTCCTACTATACCATATCATTTCTACAATTTATATTGAGAAATATAAGTCATAGAAACTAGAAAACAAGCCAACTATGCAATGAAAACAGAATCTGTCAGAAACAGAACAACCTGTAATGATCTGAACATAAACCATACTTATGCTACTCCAAAAATTATGAAATAAATTTGTGGATGTGAGGAATTTTTCTATTAATCTTCTGCAAAATTAATCAACTAAAAAACACTCTTCTGTAAAAAAATGACAGCTAATCTCGTGAGCACAAAGTTTCTGTTTTTTACAGCAAGATCACATTGACTTTCTCCCAAGTCTTCCCAAAGGTCTTACTTGGCACTTTATTGAAACAAAAGCTATAAAACATAATTAATACGGTATCTTAATCATGTAAACACACAAAAACAGTAAGGGTAAATATTGGGTTGTCTCCCAACAAGCGCTTTTCTTTAATGCCTTTTAGCTAGGCATGATGATTTCAATGATGCTCACATAATAGACAAGAATCGGAACAAAAAGAGAACGTCATGAAGCACATGACTAGCACATTTAAGTATAACCCACTTACTATGCTTAGGGATTTTGTGAGCACACAACTTATGGGAACAAGAATCAACTAGCATAGGAAGGCAAAACAAGTATAACTTCAAAACTTTAAGCACTTTGAGACGAAACTTGATATTATTACAACTCCTGCAAGCATGTATTCCTCCCTGATAATAATTTTCAGTAGCATAATGGATAGCAACTTTGTTCTCATACTCAATTGGAACCTCTTCCTAAATAGTGGAATCATTACTAGCTAAAGTTGACACTCTTCCAAATCCACTTTCATAAATATCACACTAAGATTCAACACCCTCCAAAATAGTGGGATCACTAATTCCTAAAGTTGACACTCTTCCAATCCCACTTTAAATGATAGTATTATTCATACTACAAAAGATATAAGTGAATTTCATGGAGCATTATACAATTAATATAGACTGACCAATATCCAAGCTCAACATATATAAGTGAAGCACACGAAGCATTCCATAAAACCATACTCAAAGGATTTAAGTGAAGCACAAAGAGCAATTTTATAAGATCATACTTAAAAGATATAAGTGAAACACATGAAGTACTATATAAATAAATGAAGGGCTATCTCATTATAGCATGGTTCTTAAAGGAAAAACAAAAACACAAAGGACACAAATCATGTGAACAAAGCAAAAACCAAGGTATACCGATATTTGTTGAAGAAGAAAGATGGGATGCCAACCGGGGCGTCCCCAAGCTTAGATGCTTGAGTATCCTAGGAAATATTTACTTGGGGTGCCTTGGGAATCCCCAAGCTTTAACTCTTGCCTCTCTTTATTCTTCTCATATTGATAGCTCCTCGACCTTCGGACACTTCATCCACACAAAACTTTAACAAAAACTTGTGAGATCCGTTAGTGTAATAAAGCAAATCACTACCTTTAGGTACTGTAATGAAGTCATTATTTATTTATATTGGTGTTAAACCTACTGTATTCCAACTTCTCTATGGTTCATGCCCCCCGATACTAGCCATAGATTCATCGAAATAAGCAAACAACACACGCAAAACAGAATCTGTTAAAAACAGATCAGTTTGTAGTAATCTGGAAGTTTGGTAAACTTATGTAACTCCTAAAATTATGAAATAAATTTTAAAATTTGAATTTTTTTTACAGAAGTAATTTTCAACAAGTTTCATACACATTTGACTTTCCAGTAAAAAATGTAAAATCACGCACTACAGCCAAAGTTTCTGTTTTTGTTCTGCACATAGTAAACAAGCAATCTAATCATCCTAAAACCAAAGCTTGGCACATTATTTTTACAATACAATGGATATACACAAGGATAATTGTTTACAGAGAAACTTACATGAAATTTTTTACATTGTTTCCGTGAGCATGAACACAAGTGCTCAAGGTCGACCCACTTCTTCAATGCATAACTTTCCAATCACTTCTCTTTTTGAAAAACTTTTTAGGCGTGAGAGGCAAGTAATAATTTTTTGTATTTTCATTCTTTTAATTTTTTTTGTATGTTTCACCCACAACTAAACAGAAACAAAAAGGAAAAACAAAATCTACTTAGTGAAGAAAGCAAACAAGCACACACGAGAATATCAACCCCACGCTGTTGCTCTCCCAAGAACGGCACCAGAAAAGAGCTTGATAATCCCCAAGTGCAGGGAATCATCGTAGCAATTTCCAAAGGTGGAAGTGATAAGTATGGAGTGTTGAACCCACAAGGAGATAAAGTAAGATCAATATTCTCTCAAGCCCTATCTGCCACTGATACGACTCTACGTGCACCGAACGTTTGCTTCCAACTAGAAACGAGAAATAAAACTACATTGTGGGTATGAAGAGGATAACTTTGTATGATATCGGAGAGCTAAAATATAAAAGTAGGTGCTGTTATCATAAAGTTAGAATATATTACTAAATATTATAAATAGCGAGTGTGGAATAATGGTGGATCGGTGTGCGGAATTCCCCTAGGCAATCGTTAGCAAGACCGGTTATCACTATTGCAGTTTCATATGAGGGAGAGGCATAAGCTACCATACTTTATCTACTTGGATCATATGCACTTATGATTGGAGCTCTAGCAAGCATCCGCAACTACTAAAGATCATTAAGGTAAAACCCAACCATAGCATTAAAGCATCAAGTCCTCTTTATTCCCATACGCAACAATCCCTCTTACTCGGGTTTGTGTTCCAGTCACTCACCAACCCACTATAAGCGAATCATGAATGTATTGCAACACCCTACAACGGGAATCCCTCACGCTTGCGCGACACGGAGGGGACCATAGGACAGCACCAAAATAAAACATACAACTCATACCAATCTAGATCATCAATCAACCCAAAGGCAAAATATATCTAGTCAAAACATCATAGGATGGCAACACATCATTGAATCATAATATGTGGCATAAAGCACCATGTTCAAGTAGGGATTACATCGGGGTGCGGGAGAGTGGACCGCATAAAAGAGATGAGGATGGTGATGATGGTGGTGATGTTGATGAAGATGATCACCGCGGCGATGATTCCCCTCTCAATGGCACTCCGGTGCCACCAAGAGAGAGGAGGAGAGGTTCTCCCCCTTCTGCTTCCTCCTCCATGGCCTCCCCCCTAGAAGGGGAAAAGTTCTCCCTCTGATCCTTGGCCTTCATGGCGATGATGGCCTCTCCGGGATACTCCTCCATGGCCACCGGTGATGATGGCCTCCTCTGGCAGGGTGCCAGAGAGGGCCTAGATTGATTTCTCATGGCTACAGAGGCTTGCGGCGGCATAACTTCCGATCTAGGTTAATTTTCCAAGGTTTCTGTATTTATAGGAATTTTTGGCGTCAGTCTCACGTCAAGGAGGTGCCCGAGGTGTCCATGAGGCAGGCCCACGCGCCTGGGGGGTGGGCGTGCCACCCACCCTCGTGGGCACCCCGGGACTCTCCTGGCCCAACTCTTTTACTCCGGGGTCTTCTTTTGGTCCATAAAAAATCGTCAAAAATTGGCTCGTCAATTGGACTCCGTTTGATATTCCTTTTCTGTAAAACTAAAAAACAAGGAGAAAACAGAAAGTGGCACTGGGCTCTAGGTTAATAGGTTAGTCCCAAAAATCATATAAAACCACATATAAAAGCCCATTTAACATCCAAGATAGATAATATAACAGCATGAATACTTCATAAATTATAGATACGTTGGAGACGTATCAGCATCCCCAAGGTTAATTCCTCCTCGTCCTCGAGTAGGTAAATGATAAAAGAACTAATTTATGAAGTGTGAATGCTAGCGGGTGCACAAGTTTGATCAATGATAATTTAAATCACCTTTTCTAGCATCATTATATGTGATAACAGTTGCTCATCTCATAAAACTTCTCATGATAAAGTAACAAGCTATTCACATGTTATAGTATAGATCATAAACTTCCTTGAAAACTAACAAACCGTGTTATCAGTCATCAAACAATTACATTTCATCTTATTTTCAGGAAGAGTCTATGTCAGAGCTTTGATTTAGCAAACTCCCCATACTCAACTATCATTTAGTCTTTCACAATTGCTAACACTCACGCGATATTTATGGGTTCAAAGTTTTAATCGTACACGTAGAAAGATAGGGGCTTATAGATTCGCCTCCCAACCTTTTACCTCAAGGGTAATGTCAACAATAATAGTTCATGATGCCTTACATCCAATTGGATATATATATCAGAATCTTTCCAACACAATGCGCTTGCCAAAGGATAAAATGTAAAAAGGAAAGGTGAAAATCACCATTACTCTTGAATAAGGGTAAGAGATAAAAGTAAAAGATAGGCCCTTCGCAGAGGGAAGCAGAGGTTGCCATGCGCTTTCAGTGTTGGATGCACAAAATCTTAATGCGAAAGAACGTCACTTTATATTGCCACTTGTGATATGGACCTTTATTATGCAGTCCGTCGCTTTTATTTCTTCCACATCACAAGATCATATAAAGCTTATTTCCTCCACACTAATCAATCATACATATTTAGAGAGCAATTTTTATTGCTTGCACCGATGACAACTTACTTGAAGGATCTTACTGAATCCATAGGTAGGTATGGTGGACTCTTATGGCAAAACCAGGTTTATGGGTATTTGGAAGCACAAGTAGTATCTCTACTTAGTGAAAAGAATTTGGCTAGCATGAGGGGGAAAGGCAAGCTCAACGTGTTGGGCGATCCATGACAATATACTTTATTTCAGATATAAGAAAGCATAACCCATTACGTTGTCTTCCTTCTCCAACATCAACCTTTTATCATGTCATACATTAATGAGTGCTCACAATTACAAAAGATGTCCAAGATAGTATATTTATATGTGAAATCCCTCTTCCTTCAATATTCTTTCATGAATTGTTCAAGTGACCAATTCTACGTTTGCTAACTTTCAATAAGTTTACTACCTATACTTATTATGTGTGAAGTCATTACTCCCCATGTTATAAGCATATGAAACATATATAAATTCAGATTGATGACATTCAATTTATTCAACCATTTACTCATAGGATATACGTGAAGCACATGAGTAAATGACAAACTACTCCAAAAGATATGAGTGAAGAACACTGAGTAGTCAAATAATTAACTAGCCATGGGAGGATTATCTTTTCATTCAATATTTCAGATCCAATGAATTTATTCAAACAGCAAGTAAAATTGAAAATGCGCTCCAAGCAAAACACATATCATGTGACGAATAAAAATATAGCTCCGAGTAAGGTATACCGATAGTTTTGAAGACGAAAGAGGGGATGCCTTCCGGGGCATCCCCAAGCTTAGGCGCTTGAGTCTTCCTTTAATATTACCTTGGGGTGCCTTGTGCATCCCCAAGCTTAGGGTCTTTCCACTCCTTATTCTCCTCACATCGATATCTCACCCAAAGCTTGAAAACTTCAATCACACAAAACTTAACGAAACTTCGTGAGATAGGTTAGTATGATAAAGAGTGAACCATTCACTTTGGTACTATCAAAGAAAAGGTTCACAATTGTTCTCACACAATGACTACTGTACCATATCATTTCTACGATTTATATTGAGAAATATAAGTCATAGAAACTAGAAAACAAGCAAACTATGCAATGAAAACAGAATCTGTCAGAAACAGAACAGTCTGTAATGATCTGAACATAAACCATACTTATGCTACTCCAAAAATTATGAAATAAATTTGTCAACGTGAGGAATTTGTCTATTAATCTTCTGCAAAAAGAATCTAATAAAAATCACTCTTCTGTGAAAAATGACAGCTAATCTCGTGAGCGCAAAGTTTCTGTTTTTGCCAGCAAGTTCACATTGACTTTCTCCCAAGTCTTCCCAAAGGTCTTACTTGGCACTTTATTGAAGCAAAAGCTATAAAACATAATTAATACGGTATATTAATCATGTAAACACACAAAAACAGTAAGGGTAAATATTGGGTTGTCTCCCAACAAGCGCTTTTCTTTAATGCCTTTTAGCTAGGCATGATGATTTCAATGATGCTCACATAATAGACAAGAATCGAAACACAAAGAGAGCATCTTGAAGAATATGACTAGCACATTTAAATCTAACGCACTTCCTATGCTTAGGGATTTTGTGAGCACACAACTTATGGGAACAAGAATCAACTAGCATAGGAAGGCAAAACAAGTACAACTTCAAAACTTTAAGCACTTAGAGAGGAAACTTGATATTATTGCAACTCCTACAAGCATGTATTCCTCCCTCATAATAATTCTCAGTAGCATCATGGATAGCAACTTTGTTCTCATACTCAATTGGAACCTCTTCCGAAATAGTGGAATCATTACTAGCTAAAGTTGACACTCTTCCAAATCCACTTTCATGAATATCACACTAAGATTCAAAACCCTCCAAAATAGTGGGATCACTAATTCCTAAAGTTGACACTCTTCCAAACCCACTTTACATGATATTATTATTCATACTCCAAAAGATATAAGTGAATTTCATGGAGCATTCTACAATTAATATAGACTGACCAATATCCATGCTCAAAATATATAAGTGAAGCACACGAAGCATTCTATAAAATCATACTCAAAGGATTTAAGTGAAGCACAAAGAGCAATTTTATAAGATCATACTTAAAAGATATAAGTGAAGAACATGAAGTATTCTATAAATAAATGAAGGGCTATCTCATGCTAGCATGGTTCTTAAAGGAAAAACAAAAACACAAAGGACACAAATCATGTGAACAAAGCAAAAACCGAGGTATACCGATATTTGTTGAAGAAGAAAGATGGGATGCCAACCGGCGCATCCCCAAGCATAGATGCTTGAGTATCCTTGGAAATATTTACTTGGGGTGCCTTGGGCATCCCCAAGCTTGAACTCTTGCCTCTCTTTATTCTTCTCATATTGATAGCTCCTCGACCTTCAGACACTTCATCCACACAAAACTTTAACAAAAACTTGTGAGATCCGTTAGTGTAATAAAGCAAATCGCTACCTTTAGGTACTGTAATGAACTCATTATTTATTTATATTGGTGTTAAACCTACTGTATTCCAACTTCTCTATGGTTCATTCCCCCCGATACTAGCCATAGATTCATCGAAATAAGCAAACAACACACGCAAAACAGAATCTGTTAAAAACAGATCAGTCTGTAGTAATCTGGAAGTTTGGTAAACTTCTGTAACTCCTAAAATTATGAAATAAATTTGAAAATTTGAAAGATTTGTACAGAAGTAATGTGCAAAAAGTTTCAGACCCATTTTGCTTTCCAGTAAAAAATGTAAAATCACGCACTACAGCCAAAGTTTCTGTTTTTGTTCTGCATGTAGTAAACAAGCAATCTAATCATCCTAAAACCAAAGCTTGGCACCTTATTTTTATAATACAATGGATATACACAAGGGGATAATTATTTACAGATAAACTTCCATGAAAAATTCTACATTGTTTCCGTGAGCATGAACACAAGTGCTCAAGGTCGACCCTCACTTCTTCAATGCATAACTTTCCAATCACTTCTCTTTTTGAAAAAATTTAGGCATGAGAGGCAAGTAATAATTTTTTGTATTTTCATTCTCTTTAATTTTTTTTGTATGTTTCACCCACAACTAAACTGAAACAAAAAGGAAAAAAAATCTACTTAGTGAAGAAAGCAAACAAGCACACACGAGAATATCTACCCCACGCTATTGCTCCCCGGCAACAGCGCCATAAAAGAGCTTGATAATCCCCAAGTGCAGGGAATCATCGTAGCAATTTCCAAAGGTGGAAGTGATAAGTATGGAGTGTCGAACCCACAAGGAGATAAAGGTAAGATAAATATTCTCTCAAGCCCTATCTGCCACTGATATGACTCTATGTGCACCAAACGTTTGCTTCCAACTAGAAACGAGAAATAAAACTACATTGTGGGTATGAAGAGGATAACTTTGTATGATATCGGAGAGCTAAAATATAAAAGTAGGTGCTGTTATCATAAAGTTAGAATATATTACTAAATATTATAAATAGCGAGTGTGGAATAATTGTGGATCGGTGTGCGAAATTGTCCTAGGCAATCGTTAGCAAGACTGGTAATCACTATTGCAGTTTCATATGAGGGAGAGGTATAAGCTAACATACTTTCTCTACTTGGATCATATGCACTTATAATTGGAACTCTAGCAAGCATTCACAACTACTAAAGATCATTAAGGTAAAACCCAACCATAGCATTAAATCATCAAGTCCTCTTTATTCCCATATGCAACAATCCCTCTTACTCGGGTTTGTGTTTCACCACTCACCAACCCACTATAAGCGAATCATGAACGTATTGCAACACCCTACAGCGGGAATCCCTCACGCTTGCGCGACACGGAGGGCACCACAGGACAGCACCAAAATAAAATATACAACTCATACCAATCTAGATCATCAATCAAACCAAAGACACAATATATCTACTCAAAACATCATAGGATGGCAACACATCATTGAATCATAATATGTGTCATAAAGCACCATGTTCAAGTAGGGATTACAGCGGGGTGCGGGAGAGTGGACCGCGTAAAAGAGATGAGGATGGTGATGATGGTGGTGATGTTGATGAAGACGATCACCGCGGCGATGATTCCCCTCAATGGCACTCCTAAGGTTACTCAAGAGAGAGGAGGAGAGGTTCTCCCCCTTGTGCTTCCTCCTCCATGGCCTCCCCCCTATATGGGGAAAAGTTCTTCCTCTGATCCTTGGCCTTCATGGCGATGATGGCCTCTTCGGGATACTCCTCCATGGCCACCGGTGATGATGGCCCCCTCTGGCAGGGTGCCAGAGAGGGCCTAGATTGATATCTCGTGGCTACAGAGGCTTGCGGCGGCGGAACTTCCGATCTAGGTTAATTTTCCGAGGTTTCTGTATTTATAGGAATTTTTGGCATCGGTCTCAGGTCAAGGAGGTGCCCGAGGTGTCCACGAGGTAGGCCCACGCTCCTGGGGAGGTGGGCGGGCCACCCACCCTCGTACGCACCCCGGGACTCTCCTGGCCCAACTCTTTTACTCCGGGGTCTTCTTTTGGTCCATAAAAAAACGTCAAAAATTGGCTCGTCAATTGGACTCCGTTTGATATTCCTTTTCTGTAAAACTCAAAAACAAGGAGAAAGAAGAAAGTGGCACTGGGCTCTAGGTTAATAGGTTAGTCCCAAAAATCATATAAAACCACATATAAAAGCCCATTAAACATCCAAGATAGATAATATAACAGCATGAATACTTCATAAATTATAGACACGTTGGTGATGTATCAGCAACCAACATTGTATAGAAAGAAACTGAATCTCCATAATATGCTTTCTCTTATATGCTTTAACATGTTCCTCTTCTATTCTTCTTTAATAAATATAGTATGTTCCTCGTCAAGAAGTGTCGTGGGAAACCACGGCCACCTATGGGACCAGGAGGCCCCTTGCTGGTTCGGCAGCGGGACGTCGCGTTGCACAAAGAGCAGACGAGAGTGGGGCAGCACGACAGTGATCACACATGCAATTTTACCCAGGTTCGGGCCGCCGCGAGGCGTAAAACCCTACTCCTGCTTTGGTGGATTGATGGTGCAAAGGTGGTGGTGGAGTGTAGTACTGTTGCCCACCAAGGGTTGCCTCAAGGCAGCAGTGACTACGCGCGTATGGAGGTGTGAGTTATCCAACCTTCTAACCCTTTCTACGGTTGCCATGGGCCTCCTTTTATAGATCAAGGGGTTACCACAATGGCAAAGTAGTCATTATGCACTGATAAGATCGCAAACCGTGCTATCATACGTGGTGCATTAAATGCACCGCTCAACGTCACATCGTTGGTTGCCCGACAAGGCTTGCCGGGCTGTCTTGCCAGTTTCAAGCCTGCTCGCTTGACACGTCGCAGGACATGTGTCATCTGTGGGTTTTTCCTGTAGGGAATGGCTTCCATGTGCCGAATGGCTACCACTTAGTCATTTTTTGGCCTGACACCGCACTGATCGACGACGTGGGTCGTGGTGGAGTGGTTGGTGAGGTGGTTTTGCCTCCCTGAGCCCCGGCAGGCCCTGCCGGGACGCCTTGGCTGTCCGCTTCTAAGTGTGGCCTCACCCCTTGTCGGGCTCGCCTGCCCGGCAAGGGAGGCCCTTCTCTTGATGATATCATGTTTATCTGGCTTGGTCCTTCGAATCTCTTGGTCTCTTGTACTCTGACTTGGGCTGGTGCCTCAATCTTGTTCCCGCTCATGTGCAAAGTCTGGGCGACAGAAGCCCCCGGGCCTGCCCCGAACACGCTGCCGAGCATCGTCGGTGTAGGGCCTAATAAGTGTACATGCGGGGTTGCTGGAGAGGTTGGTCTCTTGAGGTCTTATTTGTTTCTTCATTAGTCTTGATTCTGGGCCAGTTTCCGATTTCTCCACGTGTCGTGTAAAGCCAATAGTGGTAGGGCTGCTCTAGTAATGGCCCGTGAATGACTTTAACGCATGGGTAGAAACTGCCAAGTCACTCTTCCCACCATGCTCTTATCCTTAGCCACGTATGCTGCATGCATCATGTGGGGTAGGTAACGGAGGCACATGGCGTGGGAGAGCATCAAGGTGAGGGCCCGGTCGTCTTGAATTGGCGGAGGAGGGCGGTGACCACTCGTTGAGGGAGCAACTCCCCTCCCTGACCTGCCTATAAAAGGGAGGGGCGGAGGAGGATGGAGTCACTCATCCTTGCATTCTTCCTCTTCCGTCTTCTGTTTCTCGTTAGATATGTTGGAGGAGGGAGCCTGGGGCTAGCCCCCGGGCTCTTGGTTGGAGCGAGTGTTGCTAAATGCTGGTGCTGGCGCTCGGGGAGTGAGCCTGGTCCTTGCTGCGGCGAATCGCTTGGTTCCTGTGAGGCTTGACTGGGAGGTGGGGCCGGAGATCATTGGTAATCCCAGCACTGCCCTCCCGGAAGTCTTGGGGCTGATGTCGATGAGAGGCGCACCTTCCTGCTCGCCAAGGTGGGGAGCGGTGCGCCTCAAGCCCCCTGGTCGTCTTGGCCGCTCGTCGTCTCCCCGGGGAAGGTGCCGGACTAGAGTCTGGGCCTTCCCCTGGAACAGTGTTGATGAAGACAAAGCCAGGGGAGAAGGAGAAGACGGGAGGAAGGCCGTCCAGTAGGAGCCCGGCTGCCTCGACGCGTTCGTCTCGTACTGGCGACCTACTGCCCATCTGTCGTGGTTTTGTCACGGCAGATGTCCTCGTGAAATGACTTAGTCGTGGAGCCATCGCTACGGGTTAACTTGAAGGGGTTAAGGCGGACGCAAGGACACAAGAGTTATACTAATTCGGCCCCTTCGACGAAGGTAAAAGCCTACGTCTAGTTGTGATGGGATTGATGTGGTCTCGATGACTAGGGAGCAAATAAGCTTCGCCTAGGCCTCGAGTTGTTGTTTTCTGTCCTTGAACCGCCCCGGGTCGTCCCCTTATATACACGGGTGACGCCCGTCGGTTCAGAGAGTCCCAATCTCCGGTTCATACTCGTATCTAGGTTGGTCTCTCTCTATTTCTAACTTACAATACAAGTTTACATACCAGGCCGGTTTACGGCTACAGGTTCTAAACCGACTACAGGCCTTGGGCCCTTACTTTCATTCTTGGGCTTTTACACCGTTGAACTACTGATGAAGTTAACCCGACCCAGATAGGCCGGTTTACGCCCAGTAGTAATATCCCCAACATTAGGCCCCAGATTGATTTGAACATGTTCATGTCAATCCTTGATAAAAAACCTTCATCTTCAATATCTTCTTGTAATTGTTGAACCGCCGTGATGTCACCTTCTCTGGTTGCTGTAAACCGGCATGACGTCCCCATAAAGATAGCATTCATGATACCTTCTTTGTTAACAGATCCGCGCAATAACCGAGGCGACAGCTCTGCTTCCCAGATTTGTGGTTCCTTGATTCACGCTACCGACAGGTCTCTTGCCTTATAAATAGGACCGAAGGGTCATTCCTTTTTCCCTCCGTCCCCTTTCTCTTCGTCTTCCTCGTCGCTAGCCTCGGAGCTCCGCCGCCATCGACCTCTGCACCGTCTTGAGCCGCTGCATCAACCTGAACGCACCCAGAAACGCAGCAATCTTCCGCATCTCCTCAAATCTGGTAGGTCCTCGGTTCCCTCGACCTAGATTCGTTCTAGGGTTTCTTGTTCTTGCAGTGCTCCCTTAACTATTCATGCTCATACCAGACTCCTGGATAGATCTGTGACACCTTGCTCTGATTAGTAGTAGCTTTTAGCATCCGCCTGTAGTCTCGTGCTCACGTCCATAGATCTCGCACATTATTTCCTACTCATTGCATCAATACTGCTCTGCTTTATTCTTTTTTTTGGATATTTTTCTTCTTTTCTGATCTGGCTTCAGATCCTTCGTTGTAGAGAAATCTTGCGAAACCTGTTTCTGCACACTTAGCCGTTCGCAACCTCAATTGTTTTCAATATGTAGACCAGGCGGTTTAACTTAGCATAGAAAAAATTAATAAACCGGTATACACCATTAGTCCCCTTGTTGAACCGCCAGAACTCCTTAACCAGACACTGTCGCTTCATAGAACTCCGGTTTAGATGTAGTTGTCTCCAACTTAGCATTGTACACCGGTTCTCTCTTTGTCCCAACACATTTCTTGAACCGGATTTATATTTTTTGTAGATGGCCAAACAAGTATATGAGTGCAACTGGGCTCCTTCCCGTGTCACCGAAACTCAATTAAACAATCTGGTCCTGACTGGCGCTTTAAGCGAAGAAGATACTATCCATTGGAGGGTTCTGGCAAAGAATGTCCACCCACACCTCAAGAAGGAGAGGTTGTAGTTTTCGCAGATCACTTAGCCCGGGTTTCAACCCGCTTGGTCAAAATTTTACCGGGATGTTTTAGCCAATTTTCAACTCCGTCCGCAAGATACAGGCCCCAATTCTGTTACCAATATTTGTCACTCCCAAGTGCTCTGTGAGGCATACTTTCAATAAGAACCCACAGTTGAACTATTTAGAGGCTGCTTCCATTTAAACCGCCGCACAGAATTCACCGACGGGCCCAACACAGAATTGGGTGGTGTGGCGATTCAAAAAAGAAAGGAGGTCACTTATCCTCAATTCAAACTGCACAGCCACCCCAAGGAATGGAATCAAACATGGTTCTATTGCAGAGACACCTCTCCTGCCAATGAGAATCCTTTGCCCGGTTTTCGTCCGGAGCGACTCAGCAATACACATCCCTTTCCGCAAAGATTAACCGCCAATGAGAGAAGTAAATACGCTCCTCAACTCTCCAAGCTCAGAGCCTTCATGGCCAATGGTTTAACCGAATTGATCTCGCGCTGTTGGATATCATGGAGCATACCGCCTCTCCCAGCTCCGATTTAATGTGTGAGTACACCGGTAGCGTCAACGACCCCTCCGACATGTTAATATCCAGCTTACCGATGATGAGGTCACCGAGGCCGAAGAAAATGTTGAATGAACTGAACACCTCTGCGTCTCGAACCGGTCCGCCTCTTCCGTGCTACCAACAAACCACCATCTGTAAGACTTCTGACTATTTTTTACTGAATATATTACTGCTATTTATGGTATCATTTTTAACATCAACTGCTGCTTAATCAGGGTGATGATCCATTCTGGAGCAAGAAACGTCCACAAGAGAAACCAGAGAAGCCAGACAAACCGGAAAAACCAATCCGACAAAAGACCAAAGCTGTCAAGAAGACTGCTCATAAGAGGAAAACCACTGCATCTTCTGATCCGGCTGTGGATGACGATGTGGGTAATCCGGACCTTGAGGTAGAACTTGATTCACTTGGCTTACTTTTCATACGCCTAATTAATGATGATATTTGTCAGGATGATGCTGAAACCAGTAATGCTGATGTTGTAGAGGTAACTATTCTCTCCTCTGACTCAAATCCTTTGCCTTCACTAAAAATCCATCAGGCAAACCGGAAAATTAAATTTTCTCATCCCCTTGCTTACTTGGATCCCAAATTTCTTATGAAGACTCAACAACATAATTTCTTATGAAGACTCAACAACATGAAGCTCGCCGCACAACTCGGCACAGCGGCCAGGTAGTTACCTCCGCCGGTTTACCGAACAGTCCGGTTCGGAAACGTCGTTCAGAGGTCTCTAATTTGCTTGTCAGTGCTTGTCCTAAAGCAGGCTGTTTTTGTCAACCTCTTAATCCATTTGACTCCGATTATCAGGTCACTTCCCATTCCTCATCTGGCGAGTCATCAGCTACTCAGCTGCCACCACTTAAAACCGTGCTTGGGTAAGTTATACATTTCATATTGTTTCTACTGCATCATTGCGTAGTATATGCCGTATTTGACTGTTATTGTGCCTTTTCAGGGCCAAGCCTAGACCGAGCAAAAAGGCTCGTCTGGATAAAGCGGCCGACGAAGAGACTGCCCTTGAACCAGACAGCGCCCCAAATCTTGAAGCGGCTATCTGTGAAGATACGCCCAACGATCCGCCACTGCAAGATGACGATTTTGTTGCTGAAGAAAGGCCTGTTGACACCTCCCATCTTGCTGACCAGCCCAGAAGCCCAACCCGGATTGAAAAATCCACCAGTCCAATCCGGCCTGCTGACAAACCGACTGTCCCTGGTCAAACCGGTGATACCAAGGACGATGACGTTGTGATTACTGGTCGCTTTATCCAAACATTCTGCCAAAGAAGAATTTGCCACTATGAGCAAGGGCAAGTAGGATGTTGGTCTGGCAACTTACGCTGCTCTGAACCCCCAAGACCTTCATTCTGGCAACTTGAACCGGATGTATGCCAGCCGTGATTATGAAGCTGGCCTGGTGAAGATGATGAAAGAAAAATTCGAGGTAACCTCCATGTTCTTTTCCCGCTTGGATATTTCAATTTTTGTTAACTCTCCTAGCTCCCAAGGGCCGGTTCAACTTAGTATAGTTAAACCGGGACTTAACACAAAATCAATGCCTCAGAATCCACTGATGTAGCCCCAAGGGCGGTTCAACTTAATATAGTTAAACCGGACTGTAATTTATATCGCCGCATCGTAACATGTTCGAGCAAATAGCCATTAGCCCCCAAGTGCCAAGTTGAATAACTGTATTGAGCTTGGGACTTTGTGATTTTATTGGCAGATGAAGATCAAATATGCATTAGCCCCCAAGTGCCAAGTGTATGACTGGTTATGCACTTGGGACTTGTAATGAAGATATTAATATGCTCCCTTTTTGTTGCAGAGTGAGATACGCCAACAAGCCTCACAAATCAATGATCTTCAAGAAAATTTGAAGTCTCAGCAAGCAGAAACCTCCAAGGCCAAGGATGAGCTGAAAACCGCCTTGACTACCATGGAGCAGCTCAAGGAGTGGTTCAAGTCTGAGCGGGCCGGCTGGGATACTGAAAAGGCCGCTTTAACCAAAAAGGTTGAAAATGCTGAAGCTGCCCTTAAACCGGTGGTAGATGAGCTGACCAACGTGAAGCGGCAAGTGCATGCCATGACTGCTGCCATCTTTGGTAAGCTTCCTTTGGCTTCTGTGATAATTTGGCCTTCTTATAATAAGTCCGGTTTGTGATTTCTCTTGTAATGCTGTAGGCACACGCATTGGTCACTTGGGGTCAGATATTCGGATGAAATTGAAAGCTGCCTCCACTTTAATCGAACAGCAGGTACCGGAGCGCAGCGGATCATCTCCAACGCATCACATAACAATCCAGCACCCTCTTTAATTCAAGATACTCTTAGGAGGTTGTCAATGCTTCCCGCCTGTTGAAGAGCTGAAGAAATCTGCTGCTCGAACCGGTGCCATTAACGCTTTAATCCGCAAAAGCATGGGTGCCAGATTCGATCCTGTTGAGGCAGCTCGGGGCTATCCCACTGAAGGAAGACGGTTCGAGTTCAACGAAGATGACACGAGAGCGATAAACCGGGCGGTGCGCCCTCGGCTTGTCAATTGGCCGAAGAGGCAAACTTGTCGCATTATCAAGCTCAATATGACGATCAGAACAAACGAGTAGCTGCTCCTATTCCCGAAGTGGAGAACCTGATCCCTCCGATCCGTAAGCATACTTACGCTGCTGATATTGAACCATCTTCCCTGATCCATGAAGAGGCTGTCTTTCAAGCTTTAATGGGAATCGACTGGACCACTGTTGACCTCCAGCCGCTTGGTAGGGATGAAGAAGTTGAAGCGGCGCAGGACGAACCACAACCATCAGACCGGGGCGGCGAGCAAGCATGAACCGGAAGCCGGTTTAAATAGCTGCTTCATTATATTCCGCCAAGAAAATAATGATCTTATTTGGGCACCATGTTGCCTTGTAATAGGATAGCCAACACTTTTGCTTTTAATTTGCCTTCGTGCATGGGTGCTGATACTTTTGCTTGAATGATCGAAACCTTCAATCTATATTGCCTGCAGTCACAAAATCTTAAACCGCCACAGCGGATTGTGCCGCCAGTCGGCTTGTGAAGTTCATATATATATGAAATAAAATATTGAGGTATATAATCAAAATTTGTGATACAAAATACCTGCCATCGCTGGGCATAAAGTTGGCTTAGCCAATCTTGAAGTGGAGGTTGTATAAACCATTACCGTCAAAGGAGAAAACAACTCATGTGTTTATAATGCCGGTTTACCATGTAAACCGTGCCGGGTCATGACAAGCCCCCTGTTACTCCATAATGGGATGTTAACAGAAAAAGTCAAACCGGAAAAAGTTACCTCCAGATTATAAATGGACCGAATTCCGTCAATTGATAGGTTGAAACGGTTTAAAAATGTTATCGGTTTAAGAAACGCAACAAAAATCAAATAACAGTTATGAAAAGAAATATGGAAGCAAAGGTAATGATAAAACCGTTTGCAAAAAGAGGCTTTACTGAGCTGATCAGATGGTGTTACCATGGTCGGACACGACCAAGCTCCCAATAAGGTGTAGCCCTGGTTCAAGTCAGCCAGGTCCCCAACTGAAACCGTGGCATTATGTCGATCAAGTGGTGTGGCAATGGTTCGGGTTCGACCAAGCCCCCAAGTGACTCTATGGCCTTAGGCCGATCAAGAGGCGTGACTGGTTTGACCATGTCCCCAAGTGATCTGGTGGCTTTCGCCTATCAAAAGGTGTTGCATTGGTTCGGACACGACCAAGCCCCCAAGTGATATCATAAAGCTTTTGAAAAGCAAACTCAGGGGGTAAACCGGAGGCCGCTTTAAGACAGAACAACTCCATGTAACCACGCATGATGTAATGTAACGTATACCCGCTTTAGCCGAGGCTCCGGTTTATTACTTTATTCATAATATATACCTTTGTCATAATATGTACATAAGTAGAGCCGATGGCTCGGTATAATAAGGCGAAGATGAGCTATGTTCCACGGCTGCTTGGTCTCCTCCTCCTCGACGTGCGTGAGTCTTTATGCTCTCGAATATCGATCAGATAGTACGACCCGTTGTGCGATTCTTGCTGACCACGAAGGTCCCTCCCAAGGTGGGGATAACTTGTGCATATCGATCTGGTCTTGGATGAGCGAAGCACCAAATCTCCTTCTTGAAAAGTTACGGTTCGACCCGGCGACTATGGTAACGACGAAGATCCTGTTGGTAAATCGCCGAGCGGGCAGCTGCTATATCACGCTCCTCATCCAACCGGTCCAAAGCGTCTTGCCGTGCCGTCTTGTTGTCCGCTTCAACATAAGCTTCCACACGAGCTGAGTCATGACGGATGTCACTAGGGAGAACCGCCTCCGCTCCATAGACCATAAAAAACGGTATGTATCCTGTGGATCTGTTGGGCGTAGTGTTGACACTCCATAACACAGATGGTAGCTCTTCTACCCAACAACCCGGTGTCCTCTGCAAAGGGACCATAAGCCGGGGCTTGATGCCTCTCAAGATCTCTTGATTAGCCCTTTCCACTTGACCATTGGACAGTGGGTAGGCTATCAAGAAACGCTGTCAAGCCGGATGTGTTCACGTTCGCAGAACTCTTTCATGGCACCTTTAGACAAATTGGTACCATTATCTATGATGATACTGTGTGGAAAGCCAAACCGGAAAATCACCTTTTTGATGAACTGAAGCGCCGTGGCCGCGTCACACTTGCTAATGTGTTACGCCTCTACCCACTTTGTAAACTTGTCAATCGCCACCAGAGGTGGGTCTTCTTGTCCTTGGACCTTTTGAAAGGTCCAACCATATCCAGCCCCAGTTGCAAACGGCCAAGTAATTGGAATCATCCTCAATTCTTGGGCCGGTACATGAGCACGCAGTGGAGAACTTTTGGCAACCATCACATCGTCTCGACCAGATCTTCCGCATCAAGATGAGCAACAACCAATAGAAACCGTATGGAACGCTTTAGCCACTAAGGATTTTGAACCGGCGTGGTGACCACAATCTCCTTCGTGGATCTCACGCAATATTTGACAGCCTTCCTCGGGGACACACAATGAAACGCCTACGACACGCTGCAATGATGCAATTCGCCATTAACAATGGTCATAGACTTGGATCGCCGGATTATCTGCCGGGCCAACGTCTCATCTTCTGGTAACTCGCCCCGGTTCATGTACGCAAGATAAGGAAGCGTCCAATCCGGAGTGACGCGAAGAGCCGCCACCAATTGAGCCTCCGGATCAGGAATAGCCAAATCCGCTTCACCAGGGAGCTTGACCGACGGGTTGTGCAGCACGTCCAGAAAAACATTGGGCGGGACCGGTTTACGTTGAGAGCCCAACCGGCTCAAAGCGTCCGCCGCTTCATTCTTCCGGCGGTCCACGTGGTCCACCTGATAGCCCTTGAAATGACCTGGAACGATATCCACCTCACGACGATATGCAGCCATGAGTGGGTCCTTTGAATCCCAAGTGCGAGACACCTGTTGAGCCACTAGGTCCGAGTCACCAAAGCACTTAACCCGGCTTAGATTCATCTCCTTAGCCATCCGGAGACCATGAAGCAAGGCTTCACACTCAGCTGCATTATTAGTACAAGGGAACATTAAGCGGAGAACGTAACAGAACTTGTCACCTCGTGGGGAAGTTAATATGACTCCAGCCCCCGAGCCCTCCAATTGCCTAGATCCGTCAAAATGGATGGTCCAATATGTGTGATCCGGCTTTTCTTGAGGTGCTTGCAACTCCGTCCAATCATTAATGAAATCTACAAGTGCTTGAGACTTCACCGCCGTCCGAGGCACGTACTTCAGACTGCGGCGCCCAAGCTCTATAGCCCACTTGGCAATCCGCCGCCGCTTCCGGTTACAGATGATATCGCCTAAAGGAGCGTAATCGACCACCGTGATGGGGTGCCCTTGGAAATACTGCTTCAGCTTCCGCTTGCCATAAAAACTCCATATACCAGCTTCTCGCCAATGCGGATACCTTTGCTTAGATTTGATAAGTACCTCAATCGATATAATAAACCGGACGTTGAACCGGATGCTCCTTCCCCGCCTCCTTCCGCTCCACCACAATGGCCACGCTGACCGCTCGGGCGTTAGCGACAACATATAGCGTAAGCGGCTCCTTGTCAATGGGAGCGGCGAGCACAAAGCGGGTTGGCCAATTGCCGCTTAAGTCCTCCAACGCTTCATCGGCGGCCGGACTCGCATAAACCGATCTGTCTTTTTCAAAGATTCTGGTACAAAGGATGGCCTTCTCTCCGAGGCGGCCGATAAACCGGCTCAGCGGCAATCCGCCCGCCAAACGCTGGACATCGTTAATACACTTTGGTTTAGCCAGGAGGTAATAGCCGTAATCTTCTCCAGATTAGCTTCAATTCCCATTGGACACGAAAACCCAATAACTTGCTCCGGAACACCAAAGACACATTTGGCCGGGTCGAGCATCATCTTGTAAACCCGCAGGTTGTCAAAGGTTTCCTTCAAATCGTCAATCAGTGTCTCCTTCTCCCTTGACTTGACCACAATATCATCGACATAGGCGTGCACATTACGGCTGATCTGTTTATGCAGGAAATTCTGTACACAACGTTGATAAGTCGCTTGGGCGCTCTTGAGCCCAAAAGGCATAGATACATAGCAGAAGGCTCCAAAGGGAGTGATAAACGCTGTTTTCTCCTGGTCCTTAACTGCCATCTTGATCTGATGATACCCGAATACGCATCCAAAAAGCTCAAGCGCTCACAACCCGCAGAGCATCAATAATCTGGTCAATGCGGGGAGGGCAAAAGGATCTGCTGGACAAGCCTTGTTAAGATCTCGTAATCCACACACATGCGCCAAGTGCCGTTTTCTTAAGAACCAGCACCGGATTAGCAAGCCACTCTGGATGGAAGACTTCAACGATAAAACCAGCCGCTAAGAGCACAGCCACCTCCTCTCCAATGGCCTTGCGCCTTTCTTCATTAAACCGGCGAGAAACCGCTTCACCGGTTTGTACTTGGGATCAACATTAAGAGTGTGCTCACGAGTTGCCTCGGTACACCCGGCATGTCAAGGCTTCCATGCAAAAATGTCCCGATTCTCACGGATGAACTCGATGAGCGCGCTTTCGTATTTCGGATCCAAGTTGGTACTGATGCTGAACTGCTTGGACGAATCGCCAGGCACGAAGTCAACAAGCTTAGTCTCAGCTGCCGATTTGAATAACAGGGCCGGATCATGCTCTGTAGTTGGCTTCTTCAATGGAGTCATGTCCGCCGCATCAACATTGTCCTTATAATACTTCAGCTCCTCAGTGGCACAAACCGACTCTGCGTAAGCCGCATCACCTTCCTCACATTCCAAAGCGATCTTGCGGCTCCCATGAACCGTTATTGTCCCCTTGTGATCCGGCATCTTGGGCTGCAAATAGATATAACAAGGTCGTGCCATGAACTTGGCATAAGCCGGCCGCCCGAACAGGGCATGATATGGACTTTGGATTTTTACCACTTCAAACGTCAATGTTTCCGATCCGGAGTCATGTTCATCACCAAAGGCCACTTCCAGAGCTATTTTACCGACAGGATATGCTGACTTGCCAGGTACCACACCATGGAACACTGTATTGGACGGTTTGAGATGTTTATCCGTTAGCCCCATACGACGGAAGGTCTCATAGTACAGGATGTTAATGCTGCTCCCTCCATCCATGAGTACCTTGGTGAACTTATAACCTCCCACCTGAGGTGCCACCACCAGGGCTAGCTGAACCGGATTGTCGACCCGGGGAGGATGATTCTCTCTACTCCATATGATGGGCTGCTCCGACCAGCGTAGGTAATGGGGCACGTCCGGTTCAACAGCGTTGACTGCCCGCTTCTGAACCTTCCGGTCTCTCTTGTCTAAGCTAGTGGTGAAGACATGGTACTGCCCACTATTCAACTGCTTTGGGTTGCTCTAATAACCCGACTGCTGCTGCTGCTGGTTGTAACCACCTTGGTTATTCTGATTGTTCTGATTGTTATGTCCGCCCGGATTACCATTAAATCCTGAACCGGAATTTCCTCCACCGTAACCCGGCCCGGATCCTGAACCGCCGCCAGAACCGTGATCATACCGGAAAGCATTAGAACTCTCGAACTCCTGCATAATGTAGCAATCCTTCCAGAGGTGGTTTGCTGGCGTCTCCTTCGTCCCATGCTTCGGACAAGGCTGATTCAATAGATAGTTCAAGCGGTCCGGATTGGGATTAGGCGCTCCACTTCGATTCAGCTGTTTACCTTTGCGCCGCTGGCCCTTGTCCTGCGCGTTGGTGTTAGCTACGAAGTCCATGTTGCCATTCGCTTTACGCTTGCCTCCGCCACCATTACCTGCCGAGTGATGTTGCTGGCCCTTGGAGTTGCTGTTCTTCCTTCCTTCCCCGCCTCGCCATCGCCGGACTCGGGATCCTTGGTACTATCGTAATCAGCATACTTCACTAAAGCGCCCATGAGAGTGCCCATGTCATTACAAAACCGCTTCATGCGCCCCAACTTCAACTTTAAAGGCTTAAACCGGCAGTTGCCCTCCAGGGTTAAGATCGCAGAGTCAGCGTTGATCCGGTCTGACGAGTGCAAGATTTCCGAAACGCGGCGTACCCAATGGGTTGTTGACTCCCTTCCTCGACACAAGCCGCCAAGTCCATCTTGGACATGGGCTGCTTACAAGTATCTTTGAAATTCGGATAAACCGGGTCCGCAATCGGGCCCATGAATTGATAGAATTGGGTGGCAAGCTCTTCAACCAAGTACGGGCCGTGCCTTCGAGCATCATGGTGAAGTACTTTGCACACGCGGCCTCATCCACATCCAGCATCTCCATGGCCATCTCATAGCTTTCTATCCATGCTTCTAGAGCTAAATCGGCAGTGTAATTTGGCACCTTGCGCGGACCCTTGAAGTCTTTGGGCAAGCGCACATTGCGTAAAGCGGGGACGAGGCAAGGCACCCCCAAAGAGCTAGAGGTCACCCTGTGCTCGGACCGAGATGGTCGGACGAACCGGCGTAAGCTGATAAGCCTGATGCTGTGCTGCTAACTCGGCCTCCCTGCGCGCTCGGGCCCGGTCCAACACCTGCCGGGTTGTTGCCACGGGGCGCACCACGCCGTGCATTACTTGATACGGCCGGTTCATCCACGTGTCTGCTATAGCTCCGGCTTGGGCGGGGGGTAGAGTGGATCCGGTCAAGGCTGTACGAATACGCTTCCTGTTGGACCAAAGCTGTCCTAAGGAGCTCCTTGACCCAGCGCGTCTCTACTGCCTGTGGTGAATCACCTTCAATTGGAATAGCCTCCAGCCGTGCCGCAGCTGCAACAAGGTTATCCATCGGGTTGGAGTAGTGACCCAGAGGTGTTTGCACAGCCTGAGGCGCACTGGCGTTATGGCGAGGTAGATCTATTAAGCGGGGTTGGACCGGCGCGCCCGTCCCAGGTGCTTCCGCCCGGTTTAGCACCGGCGGATTACTGGTTCCCGCTCCGGGGGTGTTGAAGAGGTCTCTTCCTTCAAAAACTGAAGGCAAACAGGATATGTATTTCCTCTTCATGACTTCATGTGATGCATTCTGATCCAACATGAGCCTATAAGCCTGCGCATCTAAAGCGGCCCGCTCTGCCGTCATCCTGGCGTCTCCCGCTACTAGATCCGCTTTAGCCTGAGTGATTTGTTCCTTCACCTTCGCAATCTCCCCGTTATGAGCGTCCTTATCCGCCGGGTTAACCTCTGCCATGAGCGCAGCTAACGCGTCGAACAGATCTGATAAAACTTGAGCCAGCGACAGGCCTCTCGCCCACCGTCGCCGCCATTGTTGAACTGGGCGGTCATTGCCAGCGTCAAGAGTGAAGCGCTGCTTGTGTACCGGCCATGAATATTCCAACCCGGTTGGTCAGATCCGAGGGGTCCGGAATACTCTCACCATCGGAACAGCCCCCAATCCGGCCATCTTGTAGTTGATATAGAGATTCAGTTTCTCCGATTGACGACTCGTCGTCAGAGTAGACGACGGTCGCACCACCAGACTCTGATCTGTCCTCATAACTTCCTCCGTGGATGACTCCCACAAAGGCACACTTCACGGCCGGTTTAACCTGGGCAGATCTCGTACGCTGAGCCGTCTCGACGAGGTCGGTGCAGATGTCCGGCTCAGGCCCTGGTTCACCAATCTTGCCGATGAAAACGTGTATGCCACCAAATGGAACCCGGTACCCGTACTCAATCGAGCGCCGCCTCGGGGCCCCAGCCTGCATCGTCGATGTAGAGCTTGCCGCGACGACTCTTGGTCATCCGGCCCACAACATATCCTTCGAGTCCTTCGAACTTGCCCTCCAAGATCATCAAACCATCGTGCGATAGCGCCACGGTGGGCGCCAAGTGTCGTGGTTTTGTCACGGCAGATGTCCTCGTGAAAGGACTTAGTCGTGGAGCCATCGCTACGGGTTAACTTGAAGGGGTTAAAGTGGACGCAAGGACACAAGAGTTATACTAGTTCGGCCCCTTCGATGAAGGTAAAAGCCCGCGTCTAGTTGTGATGGGATTGATGTGGTCTCGATGACTATGGAGAAAATAAGCTTCGCCTAGGCCTCGAGTTGTTGTTGTCTGTCCTTGAACCGCCCCGGGTTGTCCCCTTATATACATGGGTGACGCCCATCGGTTCAGAGAGTCCCAATCTCCGGTTCATACTCGTATACGGGTTGGTCTCTCTCTATTCCTAACTTACAATACAAGTTTACATACCAGGCCGGTTTACGGCCATGTGTTCTAAACCGACTACAGGCCTTGGGCCCTTACTTTCATGCTTGGGCTTTTACACCGTTGAACTACTGATGAAGTTAACCCGGCCCAGATAGGACGGTTTATGCCCAGTAGTAATATCCCCAACACCATCTGTCTGGCTCTTCCCCCCTTTTCCCGGCGCCGTGATCACCATTTCTTTCGGCTGCCGGGAAAAGGATTGCCCCTGGTGCTTTCGCTTCCCCCAGGGGTCTTCTGGCTGGGCCTCGGCGTCCTCCTCTGCCGGTGCCTGTGCTGGAGTTCTCTGTTCAGCCCTGGAGGCGACGACCAGGGGGTCGTCGAGGTGCTCCACACGTCTTCCTCCTTCGCAGCCTCGCCACTCCCGATCTTGTCAGTTGCACTTGTCGGGCCTCGACAAGGATCGGGTGGCGCGTGTCGGCGCTGACGCCTGGCCCTCTTTTCTTCCCACCGCACTACCTGGGACAAGAGGGACAGGGAGACGAGTTTATGGAGCATTTGTCTTTTTTCAATCTTAAATCTGTAGGCACTTGCCAAATTTTAATTCAAATAATGTAATCTCTCGAGTCCATTTCTGTGTTCTAGAATGCTTGTACTTGTATCATCATAATAATGAAAAAGATGAACCTTGCCGGGTACCCGTGCATGTGTATGTCCATGCAGAGGCGAGACACCTCTTTAATGTAAATAAATGAGCTTTCCCCAGCAGGCTATCCTTCCGGCACCCTTTTTGTCTGCCGGAGAGCTCCGTCTACCAGGAACAGACAAAGGGACTAGCCCCCCGCCAACTTCTCTTTACCAAAGGCTACTCCGACCATCCTGACCAAAGCAATGTTCGAGTCGTGGATGGGAGTACCTAAGTCTCAAAAGAGTGGCGAAGCTTTCTTACAGACAAGTTATAGCTTTAAAGAATACTAACGGATAGGAGGTAAAACTTATCTGTCTGGCTTGCCGGGGATCCCAGTGCAGGGCAATCTTCTCAACTCCTTGTCGAAGCCAAATTCACGGCAAGAACCTGCAGCTTCATGCACATGAGAATGAATGCAGGATGCGATCCTATCTATATGCATATGCAAATGCTCATGAAATGCTTATGAAGTGATCTTGGAATGCTCATGCATGCATGCAATCTCGCCCCCCCCCCCCCACAGCGCTTCTTTATTTTCTCTTGCACAGAGTCATCACCCTGGCTTTGTAAAAGGGGTTACATGCAGCTGAGGCAAGGTGTGTACAAATGGGTGGCTGCTGGGCAGGACCCGACAGCCGCGCCTTACAGGTAGAACTTGCGGAGATGCTCAATATTCCATAAGTTTTGCAACTAAGTCCCATCTCCAGTCTCTAGACGGACTGCACCAGGTCTGGTGACTCGTACTACCCGGTAAGGGCCTTCCCACTTCGCTGATAACTTGTTTATACCCTTGGCGGACTGAATGCGCCTAAGGACAAGGTCACCTTCCTCAAAACACCGGGCGTGAACCCTGCGGCTATGATATCGACGTAGGGCTTGCTGATAGCATGCAGCACGCGTAGCAGCCCGGAGACGATTCTCCTCGAGTAGCACAACATCGTCACGCCGATGCTGATCTTGCACTACTTCATCGTAGGAAAGTACTCGAGGCGACCCATAAATAAGTTCCTTGGGGATAACTGCTTCTTCCCTGTAGACCAGGGAGAAGGGAGTCTGCCCGGTAGCTCGGTTTGGTGTCGTTCTGTGGGACCAGAGAACTACGGGAAGTTCCTCGATCCACCACCTGTCGTGCTTCCGCAGCGTATCAAAGGTTCTTGTCTTGATTCTGCACAACACTTCAGCGTTCGCCCTCTCAACTTGTCCATTGCTCCGTGGGTGTGCCACAGAGACAAATGAGATATTGCATCCGAGGGCATGAACATATTGCATAAAGGCGCGACTCGTGAACTGGTTGTCGTTGTCAGTAATGATCCTTGCCGGAACTCCAAAACGACACACCAGATCTTTCAAGAACTTGATAGCTGACTGAGCAGTCACCTTTCTCACGGCAGTCACTTCTGGCCACTTTGTAAACTTGTCGATGCAACGAACAAGAATTCAAAGCCCCCGATTTCTCGGGGGAAGGGGCCGAGGATATCGAGCCTCCAGACCGAAAATGGCCATGATAGAGGGATTGTTTGAAGAGCTTGGGCAGGCAGGTGGGTTTTCTTGGAATGGAACTGGCAGGCTTCGCATCTCGTGACAAGCTTGACCGCATCTTGGAGGGCTGTGGGCCAATAGAATCCTTGCCAGAATGCTTTCCCAACTAATGCCCTTGATCCAATGTGGGAGTCGCACATTCCTCTGTGAATCTCAGCCAGCAGTTCCTTTCCTTCTTCCCGGAAGACACACCTCAGTTTCACACTGTTGGGCCTCCTTCTGTACAGAGCGTCATCGAGAAACTGATACATACTGGCCCTCCGGGCTACTCTTTTAGCTTCATCTTGGTCGCCGGGAAGCTCTCCACTTTGGAGGAAGTGGACAATGTGCCTTGCCCAAGTTGGAGCCTGGGGCTCGGCAATGAGGACTAGCGGCACCTCCTCTGCTATAGGAGCACAAGCCTTGTTCACGGGGCCCATGGGCCCAGCTGGAGGTGGTGGTCCGGCAGGTTGTGAGGAGTTGTTTCCGGCAGGGTCTCTGCCAGGAGCGGACGGCTCTACCGGGAGAGGCTTTTCGGTGTCCAACTTTCTCCTTTTCCGGGCCATTGTTGCTGGGGATACGGAGGGCTAAGTGAGATGGAGAACAAAAGTCCCTAGTTCCACAGGAAGCTTCTGCACAACACACTTTGATAGATGATCAGCTATGCTGTTTTCCGCACAGGGTACGTGCTCTGTTTGCAATCCGTCAAAGTGCTCCTCCAATCTCCTCACTTCCTCGACGTATTCCTCCATCAATGGACTTTGGTAATCCATGTTGACTTGTCTCACCACCAGTTGTGGATCTCCTAGAATGATCAGCTTATTAATTCCCAATTCAGTTGCAATCCTGAGCCCGACAAGGAGCCCTTCATACTCAGATGTATTGTTGGTGGCTTCTTCCCGGGCAAAATGCATTTGGATGACATACTTCAAGTGCTCCCCGGAGGGGGCAACGAGAAGCACGCCAGCTCCTGCACCCTGTAGGGAACAACACCATCAAAATACATAATCCATTCTTGGGGCGATTCCTTGCCGGGATAATCGTCTCTGTCACTTCCTCATCAGGGGTTGGCGTCCATTCTGCAATAAACTCCGCCAATGCCCTGCTTTGAATAGTAGATGTGCTCTCAAACTTCAAACCAAAACTGGATAAATCCAAAGCCCACTCCACTATTCAGCCGGTAGCCTCAGGGTTTTGGAGTATACTTTGCAACGGGAAACGAGTGACAACGGTGATATCATGGGCTTGGAAGTAGTGGCGCGGTTTCCTTGAGGCCATGATGAGACTTTTGCACGCGAGAGTAACTTGATCTAGCCCCCTGTAATAGGGAGCTGACGAAGTACACTGGGCGCAGCACCACTTTCTTCCTTGCCACGTCCTTGGGGTTGCTCTTGTTGTCGTGCTCATCACTGTACTGATCCTTCTCTGACTCTGCCGGTCTCTGCTCACTCTCTACCTCATCCACTTCTATCTGTGCTACCAAGGCTGCACTGCCCACTTGGTTGGTTTACCCTAAGTACAATAGCAATGGCTCCTGGGGTTTTGGGGAAACCAAGGTAGGCACAGAGGACAAGTAAGCCTTCAACTCTTGCAAATCTGCATCTGCTTCTGGGGTCCACTTCACAGGCCCATCCTTCTTCAAAATTTTGAAGAACGGCAGGGCGCGCTCGGCAGACTTGGAGATGAATCTGCTTAGCGCGGCAACACATCCTATCAAATGCCTTACATCCTTAACTGTCCTTGGCGCTTGGATTTTCTCGATAGACTTGATCTTGTCGGGGTTGGCTTCGACCCCGTGATGGGATACGAAGAACCCAAGCAGCTTGCCAGAGGGAACACCAAATACACACTTCTCCGGGTTGAGCCTCAAAATTGATCTTGCACAGATTAGCAAACATCTCCTCCAAATCCTGAATAAGGGTGGCCCTATCCATGGTTTTGACCACAATGTCATCCATATAGGCTTCTATGTTTCTGCGCAGCTATGGCTCAAAACCAATCTCGACTGCCCTTGCAAAAGTAGATCCGGCACTCTTTAATCCGAATGTCATACGGACAAAACGGTACGTACCACATGGAGTGATGAACGACGTCTTTTCTTCGTCTTCCTTGGACATGAAGATCCGGTGATACCCAGAATATGCATCCAGAAAGGAGAGCAAATCACAACCTGAAGTGGAATCCACAATCTATGCAAAGCCTCCACTTCCCGTTAGCCTTCCGGACTACCACTGGATTTGCCAACCATGTGGGATGCAGCACTACCCTGACCAAACCAGCTGCCTCAAGTTTCTTGATCTCTTCCGCAATGAACTGTTGCCTCTCTAAGGCCTGCTTCCGGACTTTCTGCTTGACAGGTCGGGCGTGTGGGCAGACAACAAGGTGGTGCTCGATTACCGCAGAGAGCTAATGAAACTCCATTCCTTTTTCTCTATACTCAAGGATCTGCTATAGCTTGCTTTTCCAAGAGTATTGTATTGACCTGATTCCCCAGGAAAGAGTTTATGGCATCTCAACGCAAGAAGGTAGAGAAGAATCCCTAGCGAAGATGTGCCGAGAGCGAGAAAGCCTGTCTTCCCCGAGATTATTTATTCCTCTTATTTCCTATATGAAAAACGGAAACCAATCCTCACTTGTATTAACTTCATGAGTGAAGAGATAGAGAAACCCTCAATACCGGCACTACTCCTATCAAAATCAAATAATTGGATTTGTTTCCCCACTTCCTCCACGGGATTCGTACATCGGATGAGGATTCCTACAACCGTACAACGGATCAATCCATTCAAATCAATGAAACCATTAGGTACGCCCCGGGACTACTCTATTTTTAGATTTGCTAATGCCGAGATCCGGTGCGAAAGCAAAGCGAAGGTTGTTATTCAATAGTTCTTTCCGGTAAAGGAATAGCAGAATGGGTATCTTTAGCAAAGCAATTTTGATTGGTTGAATCGTATTGAGTTCCGGTCTTTTATAGGGTCTTTCTTTGTCCTACTTATAGTATCTTTCCTCCAGCCTATCGAAACTCATGTTTTTATTAACCAACAACACATGCACTTTGTTAGAACTAAATAAAAGGTTATTCTATCCACTAGTGCAACCGAAGTGAAGAAATTACCTATTCTGAACCACCACAAGAAAGAGCTCATAACCACTGCTTGTGAACAGTTCTCCTCAACTAAAGGCGCACTACTTTTACTATCACTCTAGTCTCTCGAGGGCACTCTTTCGATCTCGAACAAACTTACTTCTCCGGAAGAGAGATATTCAGAAAACCCTTTTTCCAGTCCCGTCTTAAGAACCTGACTCCAAAGAAAGAAAAAGGAAAAGCGCACTAAAACAGAACAACAAAAGAGAGATCACTTTCGACGATTGAACATCACAGTTATATCCAGATTGGAACTGGACTTGAACCTTCATATCCATATTTCACTCTACTTTCACTTTCATATCGGGAACGTCGACTTGCACTTTCAATAGTGAATTATTCACTTTCCGGAATTAGCTCATATTTACATAGGCCAAGCAAGCCTAAATAGAATACTATAAGTATGAAGTGGACATCTATGGTTTAATTGGAAACGTCTCTTTTCTATTTAGATTTTGCCAGTGCCTCCCTTTGTGGCAGAGCGAGCGCCTTGACTAAGATAGATTGACTCTTTCATTCTTTTTTTATTTTATTCTGATTCCAATCGTTTGAGGAAAACCCTCTTTGGCATCAATGAAACTCTGCTATATAGGAGTTCAAAACCCTCATTTCGTTTGAGAGATAGTTGAATTTCTTCTTTCAACACGTACATCGACGAGGGTGTCGATGACTTGACTGAGGAATGTTCATGTGCTAGAGGCCGCACCTTTGGAGTAAGACCTCAACAAGGGGGTGTGCATTTAAATGTAAATGACGAGCATGGAGAGGCCAAGGTCATTTGTAATTAGGTGTGGATGATGCAAGAAGACTGGCGAGCTGTCCATGGTGAGAAAAGTTGTGATGCTACTAGAGGGGGTATCCTGGTGTAGTTGAGGGCGCAGAACTTCTATGCGGGTACAACTGGAACTTAAAAGACCTTTTGTGTAGATGAGTTCTCTTGAGTGAGACTAATCGAGTTACGAAGAAACCTTTGTGATGGTGCTGTGCAGTTGGGTTCTCTATGGAGGAACTTCATTGTGGGGACCAAGGGATCTTCTTAAGAAGAGTTGCTTTGATGAAAAGAGTGTAGCCATGATGGCAAGTCAAGGTAGGGCCCTGTGAAGCCAAGCCTTGTGTATGCTGGCGTGATGACGAGAGAAAGGAAATGCCCTGGAACAATAGCTGTCCGTAGCACACCTTGCGATGACTTCGACCAGCGGACCAGCCTATCCAATACCCTACGCCATGACCTTAGAAGTTCGTACCCCATGATAATCAATGACACCCGTAGACATTTGATCATTCATACCTCACAGTACACTTTCTTTCTTTTTTTTGGACTTCGAATTCCAAGCGAAGGAAGATCAGTGAAAGATAGACTGGGATTTAACAGCAAGAAGAAAGCAATCATAGTACGCGACACACACCGCTGACAAATGAGATTGACGTCCCAAACCAACACAGGTTCAAGACTAAGTGCAGAACCAAGAATGCCGTGGATAGAAAAGTGAGTGCTTCCTCAAGCTTCATGAAGGAAGGGTCCAAGGACCAAAGCGACAACCTCTACGAAAAAGAAACTCTATATATAGATAGTGGTATGTGTTCGCTAACACTAAGTAGACTTGGCTCGGGGCAGAACTGAGTGGCTAGGCTAAGTTCCCTAGTCTTCTATTGGTCTACCCACCCCTACGACATGGAGGTGCTTACCCTTCTCCAACAAGCATTCCACCACGCGGTGATTGATTACCGCTTTCCGTCTCAATCCGTTCCAGACCAAGCCCCTTCTCTGATCAGGGGAAGGTCATTCTAAAACATCAGATCTCCCATTGATGCTGATCAAAAATCAGTTTATCCACCTAGAATATATTCTAGGTACCGAAAGATTGGATGTCATTTCTCAACACCAGGGGGACGAGCAGCCCTATACCACGTGTGGCCACACTCTAGTGTCCTTTTCTACTTAGTTGGACAGGTCACTTCAGAAAATCGTTAAAAATCAAGCAAAAAAACGGATGCGCTAACGCGCAACGGCTTTCGCGCTAGTTGCTCAAAAAATCATATAAAAGTCAAGAAAGAAAAAGGTTCTGGCAGGCTGCGTGGGACTCTAAATCCTCTTTCACTGGCTGGGCCCTTTGGACTCGAAATCCAAACGAAGTGAATGGTCCGATTCCACTCTCAGAACGAGACTGAACGAAATAAAATGCAAGTGAAACGAGATGAGAATCAAATTGTAGGCTTCTTTCCTAAAAGCGATGGTTCTCACCTCCCCGTGCCCAAAGTGGGGTGGGCGACAACGCCACGGTTGTTTTCTTTATCAATCGGGTAGATCCATATGTTCTGAGGGGGGGACGAGGTGTAGCACAGTCTGGTCAGCGCATCTGTTTAGGGTACAGAGGGCCATAGGTTCGAATCCTGTCACCTTGATGTGGTATTCACACAATGGGGCCAAACTGCAAAGCCCCGCAGCCTACCCATGGTCGGGAAGGCAGGCGAAATGCACGCACAAAAGAAAAAGAAATCTTCTCTGGGTAATTGGATCGCCCCGAAACCGTGGTTTAATGAGCGGAAAACCACTACAAGCACATGCTATGTGCAGGAAATAGCGGTCCTAAAATTAGTCTCCCCCATGAGCATATTTCATCATGATATATTTTTCTTCCTCACTCTTATTTTGGTTTTCGTATCATGGATGTTGGTTCACGCTTTATGGCATTTCAAGGAGAAAACTAATCCAACCCCACAAAGGATTGTTCATGGAACTACTATCGAAATTATTCGGACCATATTTCCAAGTGTCATTCTTTTGTTCATTGCTATACCAGCCTTTGGTCTTGCGTTGATAGTATATACCTACTAATAAAAGAAATAGGTATTCTTAGTTCATCATGCTATTTTGCAGAAAAAACCCCCCTCAAGTTTTTGGTAATAAACCCGTAGTACATATTAATCAATTTTTAAAAAACTCATAGCTTTTTAACCCTAACTCCAAATTTAACTTGTTATATATGAAATTTCATTAGAAAAATATGTAGAATCTGAATATGATATTATTTTTAATTGTTAACCATTTAAAAAAAATCTATTTATGATGAAACCTTAATCAATAGCGCATGATCAGTCTTTCCTTCATATCAGTGCCGCTCCAAATTGAAAATAAACACTTCGGTAAAACCAGGATGGGGAAAAAACAATATCTATTACTATGCATGCACGCCTCGTCAAAACTTCACAGAAAAAAAGATTTATCATCCTATGCCGAAAGGGAGACATCTTAAGATTGACAACATTCATATGTGTTGTGATGGTGTGAACACCGAGGCAAGCATTGGCGAGAGTGGGAAGAAGGATAAATAGAAACACAGATGCGATGCCCGTGTTGAAATAAAGGACATGGACCTACGAATTCATGCTTATTAGATTAGTGAGTGTTTTTTCACCCGTAGCAACACACAGGCTCATTTGCATCGTATGCCGAGAGGGAGATGTCTTAAGATTGACAACATTCAAACATGTTGTGTTGATGTCAACACCGAGGCCAACGTCAACGAGAGTGGGAAGAACGGTAAATAGAAACACAGATGGGATGCCATGTGTGGAAATAAAGGACATGGACCTATTAAAGTTTGGACTCATGGTTATGAGATTAGGAAGTCTTTTTTTATCACCCGTTGCAACACACGGGCTCATTTGCTAGTACTAATAATGGCATTTGTTGTATTATTCGGAGTTCAAGGAATAGCCTTTCATCTTGGGAATGAGAATGTCGTGGGTCTCAATGTCCTTGTCATGACCAATGCTCCTAATGAGGGTGACTTTCCCACAGACCAACCTCTTGTTCGCGGACTGCCAGACCTCCAGCAGGAAATGGCGCATGCCGCGCATCCCTCAGACATTATTGCGAGTTGACTTCCAAGGTTGAAAAAATATTTCACGAAGTAGGCACTCCTCTTCCTTTAGAAGAGGGTGAATCTGCGTGATCATTCACTGAAAATCATGTATTGTGGAATAGTGAGGGAGGAGATACTCTTCAACAAATCTTCTCGGATTATACGAAATCCGGGGACAAAAGCGAATTCGTCACAGTAGCCACCAATCTGGCGAGGCGGTTTCGCCGCGCCGAGCTTGGTGAATCGGATTCTCCCGACCCCGATGTGCCTGTGGAAGAGCAGGAGGCTCATTCCACGGGATCCCCTGAAATCACAAAAGCAAATGATGGGGCGAACGAGGCAGTCCCGTCTTCTTCGCGGAAGTGTAAAAGGTGGGATGATGATTCGGGGTCCGAAGATGATGATTCGCTAGGGACCAGGGGAATCTCCAGATCCTTGGGAAATTGTTTACGAGGGGGATGCACAAGGGTACAACTAGGAGGGGAATTAGGTTGGCCGCCAACTTCTCCTACCTTTCTATCTGTGTTCTTCCCTCTTGATGCTTCGAACGACTCCTAAATTTCACAAAATCCTTTTTTTATTTCTTATTTGAAATCCAAATTGAAATGCCTCAACTTGATAAATTAACTTATTTCTCACAATTCTTTTGGTTATGTCTTCTCCTCTTTACCTTTTATATTCTCTTATTTAATAATAATAATGGAATACTTGGAATCAGTAGAATTCTCAAAATACATAACCAACTGCTTTCGCGCCGGGGGGAGGGGAGATCCGGAGCAAGGACCCTAAGAATCTGGAAGATACCTCGAGAAAAGGTTTTAGCACCGGTCTCTCATATATGTACTCCAGTTTATCCAAAGTATCCCAATGGTGTAAGACCGTCGACTATTTGGGAAAAAGGAGGAAAATCACTCTGTTCTCTGATTATGGAGAAATAAGTGGCTCACGAGGAATGGAGAGACAGATTCTCGATTTGATCTCGAAGTCCCATATAACACTTCTTCCAATCCGATCACTTGTTGGAAAAACATAATTCTCACACATGTTCCACATGGGCAAGGAAGCATAATATCATGAAATCCGTCTGATAATCTTTCTATAGGTTCCCCGAAGAGAATGGAAAAATAAGAAAAACACTTTCTATATGTTCTGTTATTTCAAGATTCGAAGAAGCAAGCATGTTTTTCATATAGCTGTTTCCTGTGTAGTGATCTCTGTTCGTGGAGATCATGAGGCCCCTGATACCCTTTGGTATGGGGGGGGGGGGGGTAGAAGAGTGGGCATATGGGCTTCTATCAAAAGAGGAAAAGATACCGCTATCGCTATGCTCATATCTCCCTTCCCTCCTCCAGGTGAGAAGCTAGTGTTGAGAAATGACATCCAATCTTTTGGTATCGATCTATCAGTTGGTTGCCAGGCAAACAGATCGACATTCGCTCGCAGGAAGGCAACAAGCGCGCTTTCCTATTTGTCATCGAGGGAGGCGCTGATAGTAAAAGTACCATCAACGCCAGACAGCCCTGCCGGGACCTTCTTCACTTGGGGTGTAGCGACCTTGGACCTCTTACTGTAGGAACACTCCGGCATGTCGTCAGCGGGTGCCGTGCACTCGGTGGGTGTCGGGCATATACCCCGCAGTATGACCCGGCTGGAGTTGTAAACCGGCTGGGACTTGGTAAACCGGCGGACAGTTAAGGCGGCCAGTTAAGACAGACGGTAAACCAGCTGGTGGTAAACCGGCAGGAGTCAAGTCAGATGATAAACCGGCTGGTGGTAAACCGGCAGGAGTCAAGTCATATGATAACCCGGCAGGTGTTAAGTCAGTTCATAAACCGGCAGATCATCATAAACCGGCAGACCATCATAAACTGGCAGACCATCATAAACTGGCAGATCATCATAAACCGGCAGACCATCATAAACCGGCAAACAGTGATAACTGGGTTGCCAGGGGTTATGACGCCCGAGAAGTTATGAAGCCCAAGATGTTAAGAAGCCCATAAAGAGAAGTCAGAATAGTTAATTCTTAAGTCAGAGTTGGACTCTACATGTAACCCGCCCCTTCAACTTATATAAGGAGGGACAGGGCTCCTCAAAGAGGGACAAGCAAGAAGAAACAATCTCTAGGGCTAGACACAACTAGAGGAGAGCTGGTTTACGGCGACTCCCTCATGATGATAATCAGACCTAGCCACAAACAGCATGTAGGTTATTACTGGATGATGTTTCCCGGGGCCCGAAGCTGTCTAAATCCTTGTCTTGTGTTGCGTCTCTCGATTCCGCTCAACCCCTCTTAAGCTACCACATAGATGCATTGGCCTCACGACTAGGTACTTTTCCTAGGACATCTGCCGTGACAATTCCACGACAGTTGGCGCCCACCATGGGGCCCGCGCACGGTGGTGATGAGTTCTTGAAGGGATTTTGTCTCAGGGATCAAGAAGTTCATAATTTTCTGGATGAAGAAAGACCGATTTGGAAAGGTTTGCATCAGCTTTGAGTTTTTCAGTTGGAAATAACAGTCAGATCTAAGGCCCGGACAAGGTTTGAGTTCAAAAGAAATTAGCGTCAAGTCGCCAAGGTTCCGGTGATCCTCAAAACTGAAGGCGCGATAAGTGCCAGGGGAGTCAAACCTGCTATGACCCGGCCTCTAAATCGCTGCCAAAAAAAGAGCTGATTACCACTACTTGTTGAGTCACGCATGGAGTCAAGATGATTTTTAACTGGTGGCCGGCGTGGGTTTGTCCCTTTGCTAAATCGCCCCAGTTGTGGTCGGCGTCAAGTTGCCCTCAAAGCCGTTCCGAACCGGGACTGCTTTGCCTCAGGTCCGGTTTGCTCTTCTGCCGAGGCTCTCTATTTTCCCCCATGAAGACCAAGTCAACATAAGGTGGACATCACGTAGTCCAAAACAGTAACCTGTCAAATATTAGGGCAAGTTGGATCAGAGTCGGGGGACCAGCTCCCGGAACCAGATCAAGATTTCTCTACGGACTCATATGCTACTGCCGGCTCGCCCTCGAGGGGTGGTTGGATTGTTTCTGCTGGACGCTGCCCCTGTTCGCTCCGGGTTGCTGGCATCCTGCCAATGAGCTGCCGCTCCGCTTTGACCCGCTCTCTCTGGCCATCATCGCTACAATCCGCCGTGACCATCTGACTCTCCATCGTCGCTTCCGCGGACTGGCACCGCCTCGTCATGCCACGCTGAGCTGCGCCATCGCCAAGTCGCCGTTGCGGTCGAACGATGGTAATAGGAAGCAAGGGACACAGATGTTTACCCAGGTTCGGGCCCTCTCGATGGAGGTAAAACCCTACTTCCTGCTTGATTAATATTGAAGATATGGGTAGTACAAGAGTAGATCTACCATGAGATTGTAGAGGCCAAACCCTAGAAGCTAGCCTATGATGATATGATTGTAATTGTGATCGGCCTTCTAAGGACCAACCTCTCCGGTTTATATAGGCACCGGAGAGGGCTAGGGTTTACATGGAGTCGGTTACAAGGAACGAAATGTAATATCCGGATCGCCAAGCTTGCCTTCCACGCCAAGGAAAGTCCCATCCGGACACGGGTCGAAGTCTTGAATCTTGCATCTTCACGCTTCAATATTCCAGACGTTGTATACAGTCCGGCTGTCCGGATACCCCCTAATCCAGGACTCCCTCAGTAGCCCCTGAACCAGGCTTCACGCACCTTTTCGAACCTCGAGTTCTAACACCCGAGATCTAAGCTCCAACACCCCAAATCCTACAATATGTCCGGATCCGACCCTCAAGGCCGGTGGGTGGCTTCCTCGATTCAAGCTGAGGACATTGCGAAGCTTAGGGAGGTAGGATATCTGACCGCCGACATCCAGCAGATGCTTCCTGCTCCAGGGCAGGTCATCCCTACACCGGAGCCCAATGAGTGCGTCGTGTTTGTTCCTCACTTCCTTCGTGGCTTGGGCCTCACCCTCGATCCTTTTGTGAGGGGGCTCATGTTCTATTATGGGTCAGATTTTCATGATCTAGCGCTGGACGCTATCCTCCATATCTCGTCGTTCATTATAGTGTGCGAAGCCTTCCTCCACGTCACCCCACACTTCAGCTTATGGCTCAAGACCTTCAATGTGAAGCCGAAGATGATCGAGGGGCGACACACGGAGTGTGGAGGTGCCGTAATAAGCAGGAACGCTGATGCCCCATGGCCAGAGGGTTCTTTCCTAGAAGTATCCGATGTATGGCAACGAAGGTGGTTTTATGTCACGGCTCCCAGAGGCACAAAGTGGGTGGCCGCTCCCGAGTTCCGCTCGGGCCCTCCGTCACAACTAGCGTCTTGGAGCGACGTAGGACGAAATTGGGGGCCCGCTGGTGATGTACCAGTACTATAGAGCCGCATCCGGGAGCTTCTTTAGAGGGACATTAACCTTGTAAGCATAATGCAAGTGATGTTAATCCGATGGATGTTGCCGTGCCAACGCCGACCTCTCCTGATGTGGGAGTTCAATCCAGAGGGTCCGCGGACTGTTAAGCACTTCTTCGTCCTAAAGCTCGAAGGGATGTGCAAATTATTCTTCGGAACGAAAGTAAAGTGTCCGAACACCACCGAGGATGCGGGATTAAGCTGCAATCGCCTAGATACCCAAGTAAGTAAACTTGATACCGGACACCGTGTTTTGTATTTGTCATAATTGTTTATTCTGAAAATCACCCGTGGCCAGGAGTGGCTCAACAAGGCGGAGAGAATCAGGTGTCCGGCGCCACTTCCCGAAGGCTCGTCTAGTCCCACCATGGCCAAGATGCTTGACCGAGTACTCAGCAGAATGCCCTCAGGGAAAGACAAGGGGAAGAACAAAGAAACCAAACTTCGCACGCTACGCATGCGAACCGGGGGAATTTTTGCCTCCCCTAAGGAGGATAGTTGGGAAGGGGAGGCTAAGGCCTCCTCCCCACACGGGAAGAAGAGGGCTGCCTCCGAAGACTCGGAGACGGAGATGCCCAAACCAGGGAAAAAGATATCACCAGGGGGCTCTGCCCCGACAGGCACCCTCACCGCGTCGTGCCCACCAACGGGCCAGCCCTCCACCGAGCTGTAAGTTAATTTTTAATTCGAAGGTACTGCGTTTCTCCTAGATCAATAACCAAGATTTGTCTTTTGCAGTCTGGCTAGCATCCCTTCTCAACAGAGTTCGTCTTCGGGGGATCTTCCTCCGGAGATGATGGAGAGCGAGACCCCACCCACCTCTCCGGCTCATGAAGCGGGCGACACCGAGGTGTCGTCGTGGAGGAGTCCGGATCTGCCGAAGCCGGAAGCCAATGGATCAGCCGCCCTGAGCCCGGAGCATTTGGCTCCCACGAGGGGCGATGGAAATGGTCCGGCGCAGTTCGATGTCCGGTCAGACGAACTGACGGGCCTACTGGAGCGAGCTGCGCTCTCGGAGGAGCACCGCTCATTAATGAGCGTGGTTCTCAAGAAGATTTCGTCCGCTACAAGCGGTTTGAATGAAGCATTTACAAGTCTGCTCAGAGGCTTTGAGGTATGTAGTGAAGAATACAGTGTTTTTGGCTGTGAGGACGCGTTAGGTGTGCCCATATAGATAGTAGCCCCTGAGACTCTGGTTGCCCGCCCTAGGCGGCAAACGGGGGATCATAAATCAATGATTGCACTGTAAATACATGCAGGTACCTGCGGGTCCTGCCGCCGACCAGTCCGTTGAAGTTTCCGAACTAACCAGGCAGATTGGATCGATTGATGCCGATATCACGCTGGTGAACGAGCGGCTGGACAAATCGCAAGGTATGTGCTCTGCCTTCCTTTGTATAGGAAAATATGGAGGCGGCATGATATTAATGTAATATGTTCGGACTGCAGATGGTGCTGCTGCCGTGGAGGCCCTGAGGGCAGAACGTGTCCAAGCCAAGGAACAAGCTCGGGTTAGCAATGTGGCTGCCCTAAAGGCGGCCGAAGAATTGAGAGCCGAACAAGCTGCTCATCGCCGAAGCGAGGAAAAGATAGCCGAAATGGCTGTGGAGTTAAAAAATGCCGCTGACCGGTATGAGCTCCTTAAAAAGGAGCATAAGGATAGTTTGGCCGAGCTGGACAAGGCACGTAATTCCACCAAGGAAATACGTACCGCGCTCAGGGGTGCGCAGGAGGAACTTCAACAGGCCGGTACCCATTTTGATCCTCCTTTTGGGAATAACAATAGAGGTACTCGTAATTGTGTGGTTAGAAAGAGAAATATATGCATCGATACAACAACGTATTGGTCCCGAATATGCTGGCCCCCTGGGCCTGCTTGGGCTGTTGGATTATGTGACTTAAGTCGTCAGCATCCGGAGGCCGGACATAGGTCCCTTGGAAATTGGCCCTGAAAGCGTCCCCGAGTTCCTCCCAACTCCCAATTGAATTTTCGGGGAGGCTTTTCAACCAGTGTCGGGCTGGTCCCTTTAGTTTGAGGAAGGTATTTGATGGCGTGGAGGTCATCCCCACGAGCCATATGTATATGCAGGATAAAATCCTCAATCCGCACGCCTTTGGTCTGCATGGATTACGTCAGATGCCTCTATATTCCACAGGTTTAAAGCCCTGTGGGAATTCATGGTCCAAGACCTCTTCGGTGAAAGCACGAGGTGAGCAGCCCCTCAGATCTGGGACGTCTTTGTGGCATGCCGTCGGCTGTTGTTGTGTCCGGTGTTTAATCCGAACTGGTATTCGATTGGCATAATCGTTTTGGTGACCATAGTGTGTCCTTTAGATCCATAAATGGACCTGGCCGCGCCAGCTTTTTTATCCAGGTGTTCACGTAGATCGTGCGTGGCATCGATAGCCGCTTTGTTGCGGTTATGAAGTGGCACGGCTTCGCCTTTTTTTCAGAGCTTCCTAGATTTTGAGAAGCTGAGGCATTGATGGCTGGGGGCATCGAATTCTGGCAGTAGCTTGCGTTTTGGATAGCTCTTTGTATGGCGATCATCGCCGTATCTTTCTTCAGTGTCTAGTACCTTGTTCCATCTACGGTTGAGCGTTTCCTGTGCGGCTTTGAGCCGTTGCTTCTGCTTCTTTAGACCTCTTGCGGTGGCCATAAGCTTTCTGTGGAGGTTATCTCGTTCCACGTGTTTTTCTGGGATTGCATCATTATCCGAACTGTTTTCTGTCTTTGGTTCGGTTTGATGACCTCGTCCGTCGGGATCATTGTCCTCGGGCGTCTGCTCCGAACTGTGTTCAGGGTGACCTGGTTCGCCCTGCTCCATCGCTGGGTCCGTATGGTCGTTGTTGCCTTCGGAGTTGACTGTAGTATCGATGCCTCTGGCGCTCTTGTCGCTATTTTTACTGTTGCTGGACTTAGAACGGCGTGTGCGCCGTCGCTTTGGCTTTTGTCCGGGGGGTTTATCGTCTGGATTGTCGCCTTTGTCCTCTTTGGGCGTATCCACCATGTATATGTCGTGTGAAAGGTAGAAGTCTAGTGCCCCATAGATTCCGACTCTTCTCCTGCATACCGTCCATACCGTCGATGCCTTCAGAGTCGAAATCAGGCACGTCGGTTAAATCATCGACCGTGGCTATGAAGTGGGTGGTGGGTGGGCAACAAATTTCTTCGTCGCCTGCTTCCCACTCGAGCCGGACATAGTTTGGCCCAGAATTTTTTGTCAAAGAGATAGTTTTCAACGAGTTCAACATGTCACCAAAGGGCGAGTGCTGAAAGATGTCCGCAGCGGTGAACTCCATTAACGGAGCCCAACCTGGCTCGACTGGCTCGGGAGTGCGCGGACCGGAACCAACATCCGGATACGAATCCGGGGGTCCGGAGTCACAGGCCACCATAGAGGTAAGGCCCGTGTTCAGCTCCACCGCCGATAAGTGTGCAACCTGCGGGGCAGGGTCCAGCCCTCCGTCCTTAGGCGACGCGGCCTGCTCCGGATTTAGGTCCGAAGCTACTGCGGAGGTGATACCCCGAGCTTTGTCCGACAACAGGTCTAAGCCATGCTCGTCGTGACTGTCCGGTGCTCCTGGCATAGGCACGAATTCATCGGTGATCCATCTCCGCGGATATCCGCTGTGTAATTCAGGTTTACGATCCTGATCTGGTGGCCAAGGGCGTAGCTATCAATCTGCTCCAGATGGCCAAGCGAATTGGCCTGCAGGGCGAAGTCGCCGAACACGAAGATCTGTCCAGGGAGAAAGGTCTCACCCGGGACCGTGTTATTGACGATGGTTGAAGGAGCCATCGAGCCCCGTAGCGATGACACAGAGGAACTCTCAATGAAAGCACCAATGTCGGTGTCAAAACCGGCGGATCTCGGGTGGGGGGTCCTGGTCTATGCGTCTTAGGCTGATGGTAACAGGAAGCAAGGGACACAGATGTTTACCCAGGTTCGGGCCCTCTCGATGGAGGTAAAACCCTACTTCCTGCTTGATTAATATTGGAGATATGGGTAGTACAAGAGTAGATCTACCACGAGATCGTAGAGGCTAAACCCTAGAAGCTAGCATATGATGGTATGATTGTAATTGTGATCGGCCTTCTTAGGACCAACCTCTCCTGTTTATATAGGCACCAGAGAGGGCTAGGGTTTACTTGGAGTCGGTTACGAGGAAGGAAATATAATATCCGGATCGCCAAGCTTGCCTTCCACGCCAAGGAAAGTCCCATCCGGACACGGGTCGAAGTCTTGAGTCTTGCATCTTCACGCTTCAATAGTCCGGACGTTGTATACATTCCGGCTGTCCGGATACCCCCTAATCCAGGACTCCCTCAGGGATACTTTGCTGTCGAAATGAACAAAGAATCTACACTTGTAATAGGCTATCAAGCCATGGTTTGGAAGCTTGGTGTATACACCTAAAACCCCGGGTTAACCTGCCTATTTAAGTAAATCACTCCGCCCAGGTAAACCTGGTATGACCCTTCGAACTTTGACAAGTTACTCTAAAATAAAGACCCTGAACTTGTCAAGTTAAAATGATGATTGGTTGAGGATTGAGGACGATCTTAAAAGGTTTTGTGAAATGGTTTAACTCAGTGGCCTGGCAGCCCATGAAAAGCCTCGAATTTGGGGCCAGGCAGCCCGTGAAAAGCCTCGACTACAAGGGTTTTTATTCGCCTTTTGCTAAGTTTTCCCTGTTTTGACAAGATTTGTGATGTTTTTAAACCGGTGTTCATCAACCCGGTTAGGCTGTCAACTCCAAGTTGGCAGTACATGATCAAGTTATAATCCGGCGCTTATTAACCCGGTCTGGTTTCGACTATAAGTCGCAAGTATATATTTCGATTGCGCCATTGGAATTATGCGCTCATAAATCATTGGATTATATTATTCAAATTTTCAAATAGCCAACATGGCTGGATTTTAGTATGATTATCAGTAACCAGTATTATGATTAAGGTTTTCAAAGTAGCTTTAGCGCAATGGCTATTATATTATCAATGGATATGATTTATTTTACAATTGAAGGAATAGTCCCAAGTAGCTGCAGGCTTACGACCCGGCACTTGGGGGCTACATTATTCAACTTAAGATTATAACAAATATGCAAAGTCATTTTTATTAGTCTTAATGAAGACCCGACTCATCACATCATAATGAGCCAGCCCTTGGGGGCTACCAATTGCTCCTGTCAACAATTCAAGGTACACAAATTTTCATCTATTATTGAAGGATCCACTGCTCAGTTGGTAAAGCACAAAGCTCTCAACCTTGTGGATGTGGGTTCAAGCCCCATGATGGGAGTAACATAATATAATGTTATTCTCAATGAAGTATATATAAAGTCCCAGCTCAATATTATCTTACTGAGCCGGCCCTTGGGCGCTACACGTTGCTGTTAAAATCTACATGATCATATTTTCAAAGTCCCTGCTCATTATTTGCATAATGACCCGGCCCTTGGGGGCTACACTGGTTGAAGTTTTTATGAGCATTAGGAAATTACAAGTCCCAGGTTACTGCAAGCATGACAACCCGACACTTGCGGGCTACATATGTGGAATACTCAGTTCTGACTAGTGATTGAGATGAACAACCTAGATTTCTTCAAGCTTGTGACATTCATATTGAAGCAAATCTTAAGCTGTTACTACGCTACCTTCTTAAGATTTGAGGGCTACAAGTGATAGGCATATAAGAGGTATATTTTCAAAAGCTGATGTTAACAAACAATTATGATCCGGTGCCATCAATATATGTAAACCGACAAAGTTCTACATTCTTAAATCGGCAAAGTTCTACATTCTTAAACCGGCAAGTTCTACATTCTTAAACCGGCTGAAGATCAGATGAGTATTTCAAAGACCAATATTTTTATTAAGCATTGGGAGCTGAGTCAAAGAAGTTATTCTTCACAATATTTCTCTATGACAAACCAATGTCAGCAAATTGATTATGAAGCTGGCCTATTGACCCAGATTTTCTAGAAGGAAATGACAAGGATTTAAAGATGCTCAGGATCAGTTTAACATGGATAAATCCAAATTAAACTGGGGGCTAATGTCGAGGATATACCCCGCTGTATGATCCGGCTGGAGTTGTAAACCGACTGGGACTTGGTAAACCGGCGGACAGTTAAGGCGGACAGTTAAGACATACGGTAAACCGGCTGGTGGTAAACCTTCAGGAGACAAGTCAGATGATAAACCGGCTGGTGGTAAACCGGCGGGAGTCAAGTCAGATGATAACCGGCAGGTGTTAAGTCAGTTAATAAACCGGCAGATCATCATAAACCGGCAGATCATCATAAACCGGCAGACCATCATAAACCGGCAGACCATCATAAACCAGCAGATCATCATAAACCGGCATACCATCATAAACCGGTGAACAGTGATAACTGGGTTGCCAGGGGTTATGAAGCCCGAGACGTTATGTAGCCCAAGATGTTAAGAAGCCCATAAAGAGAAGTCAGAATAGTTAAGTCTTAAGTACGAGTTGGACTCTACATGTAACCCGCCCCTTCAACTTATATAAGGAGGCGGGGCTCTAAAGAGGGACAAGCAAGAAGAAACAATCTCTAGGGATAGACACAACTAGAGGAGAGCCGGTTCTGGCGACTCCCTCATGATGATAATGAGACCTAGCCACAAACAACATTTAGGGTTATTACCGGATGATGTTTCCCGGGGCCCGAAGCTGTCTAAATCCTTGTCTTGTGTTGCGTCTCTCGATTCCGCTCAACCCCTCTTAAGCTACCACATAGATGCGTTGACCTCACGACTAAGTCCTTTTCCTAGGACATCTGCTGTGACAATTCCATGACAGTGGGGGCACGCTTCCCGGACACTTTGCTGGGGTCCCTACAGTCTCTCTTTTTTCCTTATCTTCCCTTGGTGGGAACTGCTGCTGCCGCTGCCTCTGCTGCTACCGCATCCAGGTACGTCTTGTCCACACAAATGATTGCATCCTTCTCATCTGATGGGACGGTAATGACTCCCAATGGCCGAGGCATCTTCAGTGTGTTGTAGGCATAGTGGGATGCCGCCATGAACTTAGCCAGGGCTGGGCGTCCAAGAATCCCATTGTACGGCAGGGGGAGATCAACCACATCAAACACAATCCTCGGTCCGGTAATTCAGTTCTCCCCCCAAATGTTCCGGCAACGTGATCTTTCCCTTGGGACGACTCCTGCTGGGATTAACTCCTTGAAACGTGCCGGTAACCTCTAGCTCTTCCTCTGCTATCTGATGCTTGCTGATAACTGTTGGGGAAATAAGATTCTACCTGGCCTTGCCGTCCACCAGCATCTTTGTGACCTTGAGGATGCAAATTGTTGGGGAGACCAACAACGACAAGCACCCTACCGTAGTGGTACGGCTAGGATGATCCTCCTCGTCAAAGATGATGGGCGCACGGGACCACTTGAGCGGCTTCCGGGCATCTGGCGCTGGTCCCACGGCATTGACTTCTCGTGCCCACCGCTTGAGTTGGCGGTGAGAGGTGTGTAGAGATGCACCCCCGTCAACGCACAGGGCATCCGTGGCCTTCTGAAACTCCTGCTCACTTGTTTCTTCTTCATCCCCTCCATCGCTCTCATTATCACAGATTCCTTCTCTCTACCCCTGGCGGGCTTTCCTTGGTTCCTAAAGGGTTTGCCGGGGTGATTTACTTCTCCACCTCGGCCCTTACCGCCAGCAATAGCCTGACCTTTCTCCTTGTCACACTTATCATACTCTGGTTTATGTCTCTCAACAAGCTGCTCAACCTGATAGCACTCTTGAAGGTCGTGGCCCTTGGTCCGATGAATTTTGCAGTACGGCCCATCACCTCTCCCGGCGTTCTCGGCAGCAGCAGCTTCCCGGCAGTCAGTGTGCATGATAGCTTCCTTGCCGGGGGGCCTCAGCTTTGGCATTCTTGCCGATACTAGGCGTACCTTATCCTTCAACAGTCATCACTGCCTTATCTCTCTGCTTCTTACTGTGCTTCTTACTCTTCTTCTGACTGGTTGATTCATCATCATCCTCTGAATCAACATTGGCGCAATCTTCCTCTCTGGGCAACTTTCTTCCCTCCTCTATCTGAGCACACTTATCCACCGACGTGCAAATCTCCTTCATAGTCTTGGGCAACCGCATGTTCATCTTGGAACGAATCTTGCGGTTGCGCACATTGGACTGGAAGGCAGCTATTACAGCTGCTGGATGGATATTTGGGATGTTTCTATGAACTTTGGTAAATCTCTGTAAATACTTACGGAGGGTTTCTCCTTCCTTCAGTTGGAGAAGCTGCAAGTCGCTGGGCCTGCCGGTTTCGTGACGACCGCCAGCGAAGGCGCCAATGAACTCGTGACACAGGTCAGCCCACGACGAAATGGAGTTCTCCGGTAGGTGCATCAGCCCAGACCTCACATTGCACTTGAGGGCTAAAGGGAAGTAGTTGGCGAACACCTTCTCATCTCTTCCCCAGGCAGCCTGAACAACGATGGTGTAGATGCTCAGGAACTCTGTCGGGTTCAGCCTCCCATCGTACCTCCCAGGTTTCTCTGGCTTGAACATACTAACAGATAGCCAACAGACTTGCTGCAACTCTCGAGTAAAGGCAGGGCAGCCAACCTCGAAAGGTAGGCACCCGCCAATATCGAGCGCGGGCTCGTCGATGTTGAGCCATCACACCCGTCGGTCCGGCGGAGGTCATCGTGGTGTTGCTCGACGACGATGCACGTGTCCCCTCTCCGCCTATCCTCTGGGGCTCGTCGTTGGCCTGGACGTGCTTGAGGGTCAAAAGAGGCCATCAAGACATCGTTGGGGTCTTGATTCTGTTGCGCTCATGCTGGCTACCGTGGCGGGGACTGCATCATGGTGATGGCCCCTTCTGTACGGTCAGCAGCAAGAGCTGTTGCTGTTGCTTGGGGAGGCCGCGGCAGGCCAGCTTGCCATGAGCCCCCAGCTTCGGCGAAATTGAGTAGACTTTGGATGGTGGCACGCCATTTGTCCATCTGCTTGGCCGCTGGGGGAAATCTCAGCAGCAGCTGAGCCCGTGCCATGGCCTCCGAAGCTCTACTTGGCATGGCTAATGATGAAGTTGATCGCACCATCGTTCGGCTCCTGATGGTGCCAGCGATAGTGGCACTGCACCCACGCCGCTGCTACGGGGTGACCACCTGGATGTGGTGCGGCCATGGCGTTTGAGGGCCAGCGGCTCCTTCTGGCGCATCAGCTTGGTCGACCCGTTCAGGGGGAGGCGCACGCGCTGCGACCGCACCCATGTGGGAGCGGCCGGAGGGCAGCGATTCGCCCTGGTCCGAGCGCCGTTGCTGCGGCTGTGCCCGTGGGCGGGGGAAATGGGGATAAACGGAGTAACCCCTTTGCCCGTACCTTGGGGAGCATGGCCGTCGGGGTGTTGCTGATGCTACTCTCCTCCGGTGCCTCCTGCTCCTGCGTCGGCCGCGGGGGAGATGGTGATGGTGCCGCCAGCTCTGACCACATCCCCAATGGCATCCACGTCCTCACGTGTCTCCGCACCCCCCACAACATTGAGGCCGCGAGCAGCGGAGCCTTTGAGGTAGATGGGTGAGCCAAAGGACCGGACTTCTTCTTAGGCGCCATGGTCGATGGTGTCGTCAAAGATGAAGAATATGATGAAGATAACGCGCTGCACACACCTTCAGGTTCGCACAAGCGAGCCCCCTACTTGGCGCACCAAAGATGTCGCGGGAAACCACGACCACCTATGGGACCAGGAGGCCCCTTGCCGGTTCGGCAGGGGGACGTCGCGTTGCACAAAGAGAAGACGAGCGTGGGGCAGCACGACAGAGATCACATATGCAATTTTACCCAAGTTCGGAACGCCGCGAGGCGTAAAACCCTACTCCTGCTTTGGTGGATTGATGGTGGAAAGGTGGTTGTGGAGCGTAGTAGACTTGCCCGGCAAGGGTTGCCTCAAGGCAGCAGCAATTACGCACATATGGGGGTGTGAGTTACCCAACCTTCTAACATTTTCTACGGTTTCCATGGGCCTCCTTTTATGGATCAAGGGGTTACCACAATGGCAAAGTAGTCATTATGCACTAATAAGATAGCAAGCAGTGCTATCATACCTAACTCCGCGGGCTGACAGGGCACATTAAGTGCACCGCTCAACGTCACATTGTTGGTTGCCCGGCAAGGCTTGCCGGGCCGTCTTGCCAGCTTCACGCCTGCTCGCTTGACAAGTCGCAGGACGAGTGTCATCTGTGGTTTTTTCCTATAGGGAATGGCTGCCATGTGGCGAATGGCTGCCACTTAGTCATTATGCGGCTTGACAGTGCACTGATCGATTACGTGGGTTGTGGTGGAGTGATTGGTGAGGTGGTTTTGCCTCCGTGAGCCCCGGCAGGCCCTGCCGAGACGCCTTGGCTTTCCGCTTCTAAGTGTGGCCTCGCCCCTTGCCGGGCTCGCATGCCCGGCGAGGGAGACCCTTCTCTTGATGATATCCTGTTTCTCTGGCTTGGTCTTGGCCCCTCTGATCTGCATGTTGGTCCTTCGAATCTCTTGGTCTCTTGTACTCTGACTTGGGTTGGTGCTTCAATGTTGTTCCCGTGCCCGTGCACAGTCTGGGCAACAGACCCAGGGTGTGTTGCATCGACAAGAAGGCAAGCAGGGACATCTGCAGTCGACATGTCTATTTGGCCGCTTCTGCAAGTTTCTTTCAGCAATTCCAGTTGGTCTGCCATAATATCCAGGAAATGTTGGGAGCTCTGTGGCCTTTGAGAGACTAGACTGATAGTAACAGTAGTGCGCCTTCAGATGAATAGAGTTGGCCTATAGGTGATTGACAGGCTTTCGATTATTAGAAGCAATACAACCCCATATTTTCCAGCCAGTTCCACTTCCCCATTTTATTTACGATGCTTATGGTGTCCCCCTTTTATCGACACTACGATCTACATAGTGGCTTTGTGTCGTAATAGCATCACTCCATCCTTCAAGCGAAACTACATGCCACTCATATTTCCAAAGCTTACATTTAATTGGTCAGCTAATGTTACTACGTGAGTTTTGAAATGCATGTGCGCCACATATAGAGACATATTGGAAAATTATTTCTCTGTGCACTCTCATTGTCATGGTTTCATAATAAACTCTCAAGATAGTATAGTATGAACCTATCATCTGCCAACTATCCTTACTTCTGGAGCTCCCAACAGGGAGCCTTTTTGTGTGTAGTTGTGCCATATTATATTATTGTACGCACCAAGTTACGGCATACAAGGGCTCTCTCATCCAAATCCAGTGATAGCACACAAGGGTTTACAAGGAGCCCCTATTATATTAGAATATCCCCGCATTACAAAGATAATCTCACTACTATTTATCTTGTCATGGTTCTCAGATATTAAAAAATTACAATGAATATGAGAATGCAGAGCGACCGACCTCGGATGGTCAAGTCTACGTATACATGTCATCCCTGGATCGGTAATGCTGACACACACAGTACTCGAAGGATTTATAACAGAGTAGCAATCACACACTTATTACATCGAATGTCTCAAACGAGAACTTACTACAATAATATGGCTGAAGGCCATCTAATGTGATAACAGCGGAAGGCTTGGAAGATAAAGTGAATCCATCAACTCCAACGGCATAACTGAGCTGCACGGCAACGACCTACAATCCTTACTCCTCGTCTGAAAAGTCTGCAACATAATACGTTGGAGCCCGAGAACGGGTCAGCACATGGAATATGCTGGCAATGTAACACATAGAGTAATGAAAGAATAAGCTATACTACAAGCATATATGGCTGGTGGAAAGCTCTATGGTTACAGTTTTGCGAAAAGCCAGTTTTTCCCTACATCAAAGGAATAAATTTTAATTTAACTATCATGGTGGTTGAAACATCATTGAGAAGGTGTAACCCCAACTCAATGATCCCAATTAAAGTGATTAACAACCCAGCAAAATTAGTTAAGAGTGATGAGATACATGTGAATACTCAAGTACTAGATACTCAGAATTGTCCATAACCGGGGACACGGCTAACCATGATTAGTTTGTACACTCTGCAGAGGTTTGCGCACTTTTCCCCACAAGACTCGATCGCTTCCGTTGGTTTCTCGCACTGCATGGTGTTTGAGAGCGGATGACCGAGACACGATCTTCGAAACATTAACTCTCTACTCCGGATAGATCATACCAAACCTATAAAACCCACTACCGGTGACCTACCTCTTGAGAGCTTCACGTAACTTACTCAACTATGCTAGAGCCCATAATAGCTTGTGGCTGCACACGGAAGTTTCTAGCATGAATAAACTCAGTTCCTTTGAGCACAGGTGGCGGTCCATAGGAAGATCACGCTGTACCCCGGGATTTCCAAGAAAACAGACAACACTGGGTTCCCCAGGTGCCTCAATCCACCCAGATGTGTATTTAAGTTGCCACCTTAAAGTAAACCATTAATTTACAATCTCACATCTGTCATGAATATCTCTCAAACCCAAACCACGTCTACGAGCAAAGCATGGCAATATAAGCATAACGTAGAAGTAACCCCCAAGGGTTTGAAAGTAACAGGGCAATAGGTTCCTACCTGATCATCTACTTCCCAACCCACAATTTAATGACATCCTAATCATGCAATGTTGGAGGATTGAGCTAATGCATAAAAACTGGGTATGAAAATATATGATCAAGTGTTACTTGCCTTGCTGACGATCCGTGAATCCTAGAGACTCGTAGTAACACGCTTTGCACTCCGGAAATTCTATCGCAAGCAAACAATACATACATAAGTAAACAAGCAAAGATGCACAAACGAAACTTCAACTGAAAGAGGTTGACCGGAGAGTTCAACTTAAGAACTCCAGTTTGCAAAAAGAATCAAACCAAACGGAACAACAAAAGTCAAACGGCGAGAAAAACAAGGTCCGTTTACTAATCTGAACTAGGGTCAAATTTTACAGAGATAAAAACTTGGTTGAGTTGATTATTCGGAAAGAGGGTTTCGATATGAAACTCCAGGCGCTTGTATCGCCTGATTCCGATAAACGAGCGAAAAGATAAACATGTTTGAAAATTGGATCAGAAATCGCGATCATAACAACCGCGGAATAAATCCGATAAAAGAAAAGCGACGAACTGCTAAACGAACGAACGTTCGTTAATGTAATCCTAAATCGTGAACGCGTTCGTTAGAACGAACGGGTGAACGGACGTTCGCTAAATAAATAAACCGACGAAAATAAACCGATCTATATATATATATATAACTATCTAGGGTTTTATATAAAAAAACCGAAAGGTTTTTTTCTTAAAAAAGATAATAAACCGGCGGCTGGGTCGGGTACCTCCGGCGAGGCGTCTGGGCGGGCGGCTCCCGTGGTTCCGGTGGGGCGGGGTGAGGGGCGGCGGCGGCTCGGTGAATCGGCGTAGGGGCGAGGGCGGCGCGAGAGGCGGCGGCGACGGCTCGGGCTCGGGTGGCTCGGCCTGGACTCGGCGGCAAGGCTTGGGTGGTGGCGGGTGGTGGTGGCGGCGGGCGTGGCATATATAGGAGGGCGGGCGGCGGCTTGGGAAGGCGCCGGGTGTGGAGTCCGGCTCGGACTCGCCCTCGGCGTCCGTGCCTCGCACGGCGGCGCGTGGGGAAGGCGGCGGCGCTCGCGGGCCGGCCTGGCTCGACTGCGCCTTCGGCCCAGTCGGGCGGGGGTCCTTTTTCTTTAAAACCATACCGCCGAAAGAAAAATTCCTAGAAAAATAAATAAAAATCTAAAAATTCAAAAACAAGTTTTCTCCTTCTAAATAAAATATTTAGAACTAGATGAACTTTTCTTGGCCCCTAAAATGCAACTTTTTAAAGCGTGCAAATTTTTCTAGGGCAAATAAAATCAAATAAAATCCCAAAAATGATTTTAACATTTTTCCTCCGTTATTTCAATTATTTTGGAGAAGTCATATTATCTCCCCTCGTTTATTTATTTAAATTGAAATAGTTTTCCTGAGAGAAAATAATTAAAATCCAATATCCTCGTCTTTCATTATTTGACAAAATTCAAATATGAAAATTGAAAAATCCCCAACTCTCTCCGAGGGTCCTTGAGTTGCTTAGGATTTTCGAGGATGGTAAACGAGAATGCAAATAAATATGATATGCATGGATGACCTATGTATAACATGCCAAATTGAAAATTTGGGATGTTACAGAATCCGCAAATCAGAAGAGTATCATGGAACAACGCAATGACTAACAAACATGGCATCAAGGCGTTGAGTTCCATTCTGGATGGAATGAAGCCCACGCGCTCCGCACCTACTGATTCGTGTTCAGAATATGATCATAATGACTATTCTAAGCTCAAGTAGTCAAAAGCGGATGGTCTATCCTGTTCACCCAACAAGGTGCTTGTTCTAATTTGGCAAGGTTTTATTGGTTGCATGTAACTTGGCTAAGCTATCTTGCGTTTCTTCTGCTTCTTTGCACCGCCATCTGCTTGGTTTACTCATCATATATGTGAAATTGCCATGCCCGCCCATTATCAATACACATTCCATTGGTCATCATACCATTTTTTCCATTCAAATGTTGTTCTTGTGTATTAGACATCGAAAAGGAAGAGAGTGATTGCAGAACCTGAAGGAGTAGTAGCAAAGTCCTTGAAAAAGGTGGTGGTACCGCAGAAATCAGACAACACCCCACTTATATTGGCGATAGAACCAACGCCACAAAACCTAGGATATCGCAACTATGATGCTCGCTGCTTTGCTCTTGTTAGTACCTGTTGTCTTGTATCGTTGTACTTACATTCATACGTGGTTGATTTTGTGACATCAGTGTGCACTATAACCTGCATATCCACAGTTCTCTCCTAATAATTAGATCTAGATTAATGCTTACATTAATGTAGAATAAACCCTATGCTTAGGAAGAAATTTAGCTCTACATTGTTCTTGTAAGTATCTATTGTCCTTTATCATTGTACTTATACTGTCAGCTAGTTGTTCATGTACCATCACTTTGTAGCTTATTTTCCCTTCGCATCCATTTTGTACACATCAGATCTATGTTTACTCTTACTAAAATGTTGAATAAAACCAATACCACTAAAGATGTTTAGCTCTGCATTACTCTTGTCAGTACCTTTTGGTTGTATGTTGTACCTACAATTATAGCCAATTGATTATGTAGAATCACTCTGTATCTTAGCTTAAATAATCTCCGTTTGTTCCTATATTATGACTTCTATATTTTCTCTTAACAAAATGTAGAATAAAGGCAATGCTTATGAAGAAGACTCTATGGTAAACTTCTTGAATTGCCCCCCATCAACATGGAAGAGGGCTTTATAGAGCTGGTCTTCATTATTAACATAAGTTTGTCCTTCTCGAGCCTTCCAACTTTTTTGTGTATATTTGGATAGCAATGAATGCAACTACTATTTATTTTTGTCGTTTGCATCAAATTGCATGTTTAAAGTTTATTATGAAGAAGTTCACAAACATAAGTTTCTCCTTCTCTATTTCAGTTTTTAGTTGTAAAAGCACTTCCTTATTCATACCATGTAAATTAAACTAAACATATCAAGTGATCTTCCTTAGCACTGCATGTATGCTTGTGTTGTTGATCTGTAATCCAGTGGTGTAGTCAAACTACCCAATCCAGGACAATATCATATCCTTCTATGTCTTAACTATGAAAAATGCATATTATGTTCATGTTATTAAATCATGTCTCTTTATTTACCAATCTGAAATGGGATAAATTGATAGTACACTCACCATCGATGCTTATACATTCTTTAGCACTGCATGTATGCTTGTGTTCTTCATCTGTAATCCAGTGGTGTGGTGAAGCTGGCCAGTCCTGCACAATGCCATTTCCTGCCATGTCTTAACTGTGAACAATTTTCGTTCTATGTTAATCCAGGTCTCTTTATGTACCATTAAGAAATGGGATGAATCGACAACACTAATGCTTATATGTGCAAAGCATGTTATCTGTCTGCTTTTTTCGCCTTCAAGGTGATATCACTGACATCAAGAACTGCCATTTATGCTATGCAGCTAGAGTTGGATATAAGTATAAAACAAGTGCGGTCATCAGCTTGCTCAGTTGCTTGCGTTGCAGCTCGTAGGCAGGGTTAACCTTTCTAGAACTATGTTGAAGCGTTGTCGGTTATGTATATTATTTTAGGCGGCGTGTTTATTTGCACAGGTGGCTGGCACGTCCATTTTGCATCATGTTTTCTTACTATTATTTATAATGTTTTTATCCATAATAATGTTTTTTGGAGTAATTCTAATGCCTTTTCTCTCATTATTTACAAGGTACACACAAAGAGGGAGAATTCCGACAGCTGGAAATCTGGACCTGAATAAGCTACGCCAGGCCACCTATTCTGCACAGCTCCAAATGAGCTGAAACTTGACGGAGATTTTTTATGGAATATTTAAGAAATATTGGAGCCAATAACTACCAGAGGGGGCCACCAGGTGGGCTCAACCCACCTGGGCGTGCCATGGCCCCCTGGCGCGCCCTGGTGGGTTGTGGCCTCCTCGGCCCACTTCCGGTGCCCATATTCTGATATATAGGTCATTTTTACCTAGAAAAAAAGAAGGATAAGGCTTTCGGGAAGGAGCGCCGCCGTCTCGAGGTGGAACTTGGGATGGAGCACTTTTGCCCTCTGGCGGAGCGATTCTGCCGGGGGAACTTCCCTCCCGGAGGAGGAAATCATCGTCATCATCATCACGAACAACTCTCCCATCTTGGGGAGGGCAATCTCCATCAACATATTCAACATCACCATCTCATCTCAAACCCTAGTTCATCTCATGTATTCAATCTTGTTACCGGAACAATAGATTGGTGCTTGTGGGTGACTAATAGTGTTGATTACATCTCGTAGTTCATTACTATATGGTTTATTTGGTGGAAGATTATATGTTCAGATCCAATATGCTATTTAATACTCGTCTTATCATGAGCATGTTTATTATTTGTGATTAGTTAATTTTGTTCTTGAGGTCACGGGAGAAATCATGTTGCAAGTAATCATGTGAACTTGATATGTGTTTGATATTTTGATAGTATGTATGTTCTTATTCCCTTAGTGGTGTCATGTGAACGTCGACTACATGACACTTCACCATATTTGGGCCTAAGGGAATGCATTGTGGAGTAGCAATTAGATGATGGGTTGCGAGAGTGACAGAAGCTTAAACCCAGTTTATGCGCTATTCTGTAAGGGACCGATTGGATCCTAGAGTTTAACGCTATGGTTAGAATTTATTCTTAATACTTTTCTCGTAGTTGCGGATGCTTGTGGGAGGGTTAATCATAAGTAGGAGGTTTGTTCAAGTAAGAACAACACCTAAGCACCGGTCCACCCACATATCAAATTATCAAAGTAGCGAACACAAATTAAACCAACATGATGAAAGTGACTAGATGAAATCCCCGTGTACCCTCAAGAATGCTTTGCTTATCATAAGAGACCGTTTTGGCCCGTCCTTTTCCTCAAAAGGGTTGGGCTACCTTTCTGTATACTTGTTACTATTATCGTTACTTGCTCGTTACAAATTATCTTGCTATCAAACTACGCTGCTACTTACAATTTCAGCACTTGCAGACAATACCTTACTCAAAACAACTTGTCATTTCCTTATGCTCCTCGTTGGGTTCAACACTCTTACTTATCGAAAATAGCTACAATTGAGCCCCTATACTTGTGGGTCATCAAGGCTATTTTCTGGCGTCGTTGCCGGGGAGTGAAGCGCCTTTGGTAAGTGGAATTTGGTAACGAAACATTTATATAGTGTGCTGAAATTTATTGTCACTTGTTACTATGGAAAACAATCCTTTGAGGGGTTTGTTTGGGGTATATTCACCTCATCTGGAACCACAATTAGTTACCCCTCAACCTACTGCACCTACTAAAAATATTGAATATGAAATTCCTTCGGGTATGATTGAACAACGACTAGCTAGTCCTTATGCAGGAGATGGAACAGAACATCTTGATATGCACTTGATATATGTAGAACAAATTTGTGGATTGTTTAAGCTTGCAGGTTTACCCGGAGATGAGGTGATGAAAAAGGTTTGCCCTTTATCTTTGAAGGGAAAAGAATTGGCATGGTATAGGCTATGCGATGATATTGGATCATGGAATTGGAATCGTTTGAAATTGGAGTTCCACCAAAAAATATATCCTATGCATCTACTTCATCATGATCGGCATTATATATATAATTTTTGGCCTCGTGAAGGAGAAAGTATTGCTCTAGCTTGGGGAGGCTTAAGTCAATGTTATATTCATGCCCCAATCATGAGCTCTCAAGAGAAATTATTATCCAGAATTTTTATGCTCGGCTTTCTCGTAATGATCAAACCATGCTTGATACTTCTTGTGCTGGTTCTTTTATGAAGAAGACTATTGAATTCTAGTGGGATCTTTTAGAAAGAATTAAACGTAACTCTGAAGATTGGGAACTCGACGAAGGTAAAGAGTCAGGTATTAAAGTTAGGTATAATTGTGTTAAATCTTTTATGAATACCGATGCTTTTCAAAAGTTTAGCACTAAATATGGACTTGACTCTGAGATAGTAGCCTCCTTTTGTGAATCATTTGCTACTCATATTGAACTCCCTAAAGAGAAGTGATTTAAATATCACCCACCTATTAAAGAAGAAATGAAAGAACTGGTACCATCTAAAGAAGAAACTATACTTTATAATGTTGATCCAGTTGTTCCTTCTGCTTATATTGAGAAACCACCTTTCCCTATTAGGCTAAAGGAACATGCTAAAGTTTCAACTATGGTTAACAAAAGCTACATTAGAACACCTAAACCTGATGAACAAATTAAAGTAGAACCTAGCATTGCTATGGTTAAAGATCTCTTGGAAGAAGATATTGATGGGCATGTTATTTACTTCTGTGAAGAAGCTGCTAGAATTGCTAAACCTGGTAGAAAAGATAAACATGGACCTGTTGTGGCATGCCTGTTATTTCAGTTAAAATAGAAGATCACTGTTCTCATGGTTTATGTGACATGGGTGCTAGTGTGAGTGTTATTCCTTACACTTTATATCATGAAATTATGGAAGATATAACACCTGCTGAGATAGAAGAAATAGATGTTACTATTAAACTTGCTAATAGAGACACTATATCACCAATTGGGATTGTTAGAGATGTGGAAGTCTTGTGTGGGAAAATAAAATACCCTTATGATTTTCTTGTTCTTGGTTCCCCACAAGATGACTTCTGTCCCATTATCTTTGGTAGACCTTTCTTGAACACAGTTAATGCTAAGTAGATTAAAAGAAACAAAGTGTTGGTGTTAGCTTTGGTGATGAGTCTCATGAGTTTAATTTTCCAAGTTTAGTAGAAATCTTCATGGAAAATAATTGCCTAGTAAGGATGAATTAATTGTTGTTGCTTCTATTGCTGTGCCACCTACTGATCCTTTAGAAAAATATTTGCTAGACCATGAAAATTATTTACATATGCATGAAAGGAATGAAATAGATAATATTTTCTTTGGACAATGTCCTCTACTTAAACACAATTTGCCTATTGAAACTGTAGGAGGTCCACCTCCACCTAAAGGTGATCCTGTGTTTGAAATAATACAATTGCCAGACACTTTGAAATATGCTTATCATGATGAAAATAAGATATATCCTGTTATTATCAGTGCTAACCTTTCAGAACATGAAGAAGGAAGATTACTGAAAGTTCTAAGGAAGCACCGGGCTGCTATTGGATATACTCTTGATGATTTAAAGGGAATTAGTCCCACTCTCTGTCAGCACAAAATTAATATGGAACGTGATGCTAAACCCGTTGCTGATCACCAACATCGGTTAAATCCGAAGATGAAAGAGGTGGTAAGAACGGAAATATTAAAACTTCTGGAAGCAGGTATAATCTATCCTATAGCTGATAGTAGATGGGTAAGCCCTGTTCATTGTGTCCCTAAGAAAGAAGGTACTCCTGTTGTTCCTAGTGATAAGAATGAACTTATTCCACAAAGAATTGTTACAGGCTATAGGATGGTAATTGATTTTAGAAAATTAAACAAGGCAACTAGAAAAGATCATTACCCTCTTCCTTTTATTGATCAAATGGTTTAAATATTATCTAAGAACACACACTTTTGCTTCCTTGATGGATACTCTGGCTTTTCACAAATACCTGTTTCTGAACCTGATCAAGAAAATACCACTTTTACTTGTCCTTTTGGAACCTATGCTTATAGACGTATGCCTTTTGGTTTATCTAATGCACCTGCTACCTTTCAAAGATGTATGATGGCTATATTCTCTGACTTTTGTGAAAAGATTGTTGAGGTTTTCATGGATGACTTCTCTATTTATGGGAAGTCTTTTGATGATTATTTAAGCAATCTTGACCGAGTATTGCAAAGATGTGAACAAACAAACTTTGTCTTGAATTGGGAGAAGTGCCACTTTATGGTTAACGAAGGCATTGTCTTGGGTCATAAAATCCCTGAAAGAGGTATTGAAGTGGATCAAGCTAAGGTTGCTGCAATGGAGAAAATGCCATGTCCCAAGGACATGAAAGGTATTCGTAGTTTCCTAGGTCATGGTGGTTTCTATTGGAGATTTATCAAAGACTTTTCTAAAATTTCTAGGCCTCTCACTAGTCTCTTGCAAAAGGATATTCCTTTTGTTTTTGATGATGATTGTCTTGAAGCCTTTGAAACACTCAAGAAAGCCTTAACTACTGCACCTATTGTTCAATCACCTGATTGAAAATTGGCTTTTAAAATTATGTGTGGTGCTAGTGATTATGCTGTTGCTGCTGTTCTAGGACAAAGAGTTGATAAGAAATTGAATGTTATCCATTATGCTAGTAAAACTCTAGACAGTGCACACAAAAACTATGCTACTACTGAAAAAGAATTCTTAGCAGTGGTGTTTGCTTGCAATAAATTTAGACCTTAATTATATTGTTGATTCCAAAGTAACTATTCACATAGACCATGGTGCTATTAAATATCTTATGGAAAAGAAAGATGCTAAACCTAGACTTATTCGTTGGGTTCTCTTGTTACAAAAATTTGATTTACATATCATTGATAGAAAGGCAGTTGAGAACCCCATAGCTGATAACTTGTCTAGGCTTGAAAATGTGCTTGATGACCCACTACCTATTGATGATAGTTTTCCTGATGAGCAGTTAGCTGCAATAAATGTTCCTAATAGTACTCCTTGGTATGCTGACTATGCTAATTACATTGTTGCTAAATACTTGCTGTCGGTCTCAAAACCGGCGAATCTCGGGTAGGGGGTCCCGAACTGTGCGTCTAGGCGGATGGTAACAGGAGACAAGGGACACGATGTTTTTACCCAGGTTCGGGCCCTCTCGATGGAGGTAAAACCCTACTCCTGCTTGATTAATATTGATGATATGGGTAGTACAAGAGTAGATCTACCACGAGATCAGAGAGGCTAAACCCTAGAAGCTAGCCTATGGTATGATTGTTGTTCGTCCTACGGACTAAAACCCTCCGGTTTATATAGGCACCAAAGAGGGGTTAGGGTTACACAAAGTTGGTTACAATGGTAGGAGATCTACATATCCGTATCGCCAAGCTTGCCTTCCACGCCAAGGAAAGTCCCATCCGAACACGGGAAGAAGTCTTCAATCTTGTATCTTCATAGTCCAGGAGTCCGGCCAAAGGTCATAGTCCGGCTATCCGGACACCCCCGAATCCAGGACTCCCTCAGTAGCCCCTGAACCAGGCTTCAATGACGACGTGTCCGGCACGCATATTGTCTTCGGCATTGCAAGGCGGGTTCCTCCTCCGAATTCTTCATAGAAGATTTTGAACACAAGGATAGTGTCCGGCTCTGCATAATAAGTTCCACATACCACCGTAGAGAGAATAATATTTACACAAGCTCAATCTGCTGACGTATTCCGCAGCGTGACATCACACCACGGCCAAGCCTTTATTCGAATCGTTTTCGCTGTCCCACCTTAGCACATTTAGCGAGGCAGTTTCCTTGGCACGTCTTGTCAAAGCAGAGATAGTGTCCCCTTATTCCGGGATTCTCATCAATACGGGCGTGGGTAACCCAACCGCGCCATTGATTGCGGCGCTTGGGAGATAAGCGAGTTTTATCGGGCGGTGGGGACGCATAGCTTTGTCCGTCAATATAAGGGATAAGGATCCACCTTTTCACACACGCCTTCTTCCTCCTTTGCTCATCCATTTCCGCTTTTCGAGCTCCAGCGCCTAAGTCCGCACATCCTACCTCAACCTTCTCCAACTATGTCCGAGCGGGAGGCAAGTGGATGGCCTCCTCCGTCACGGAGGGGCACATCAAAAAGCTGCGGAAGGCCGGATACTTGTCCGACGACATCGCGCATCGGCTCCCCGACAAGGGGCAGCTCATCCCCACCCCCAGGCCCCTTGAGAGGGTGGTGTTCCTCCCCCACTTCCTCCGCGGACTAGGGTTTCTACTTCACCCATTTGTCCGGGGGCTCATGTTCTACTACGGCCTATATTTCCATGATCTGGCCTCGAATTTCATCCTCAACATCTCAGCGTTCATCGTCGTGTGCGAGGCCTTCCTCTGCATCAAGCCGAAGGTAGTGGGCGGCCACCAAGCGGAGTGCGGAGGTGCCATGGTGGGCAAGATGGCCAACGTCCTATGGCTCGAGGGCTCCTTTGTGGAGACCATAAAGGGGTGGAAATCGGGGTGGTTCTACATCACCGAGCCATGCGACTCTAAATGGGCGGCGGCCCCCGAATTCCGATCTGGCTTCCCTACACGGCTCACCTCATGGAAAGAGACGGGCCTGACGTGGGGTAATTCGGAAGAGCTGTCCGGACTCCAAATCTGCGTCCGGAACCTGGTGGACAATAAGCTCAAGCTTGTCAACATATTCCAGGTTATGCTCATCCGCCGAATCCTCCATGCCAGCAACCGGCCTTCAACTTGTGGGAGTTTGATCCGGCACAGCACCGAACCTTGAGCCGGCTCTTCGACACTACGTACGAAGATGCCTGGAAGGTGCTGTTCAAGGGCGCCGAGGCTCCCGCATCCGCTACCGAAGATCGCGGATTTAGCTCGCGGCATCAAGCCAGCGAGGTAAGCTATTTTACCCTTTACGGGACTCTTTTTTCATAGTTTGACTCTATGCGGGATCTAAAACTCCCTCATCTTTGACAAGACTGGCAGAAGACATCTGGACAGATCGACTGTCCGGCTCCCTTGCCAGAAGACCCAGCGGACGCCCGATTGACGGGGCCGCTGGTTCCGGCACCTTACGTGGTGCTGGAGAAGAAGGCCACGGGAACTCGAAGGAGTTCCCAGCGCCAGGTGTTGTCGGACTTATCGTCCGTTGACTCCGAGGCGGACTCCTCCCGCGAAGAAGAGGAGGAGGAAAAAGAGGCCTCTCGACCAGCAGGGGGAGAGAAGAAAAGGAAGGCCGCCCCAACAGGGGAGGCCGGAGGGTCCAAGAAGGGAAGGACCCTTCCTCCGGACTACACCACCAACGCCGACGACGGCGAAGAGGGGTGGTCACCGAGGACCAAGCCCCTGGTGAAACTGTAAGTGTCTGGACACCAGAATAATCAGGGCGTTCCATTTGTCGCACAACATCTTATAACACCGAATATAACCATGCAACCCGCCCAAGGACGGGCTCGATGCGGAGACGAGCGGCTCCCTGGATTCGTCGGATGTGACCGCCTCGTCTCCTCCCGCCGCGGATGACGCCGAGGTGGAGTCCCAAAAGGGGCCCAGCCAGGAGGAGGTGGCCACAGGCGCCAAGAAGGCGACCTCCCGGACTCCGGGCGCAAAGGGGATAAAACCACGAAGGGCTTCAAGTCCGGCCCTGTGCCGGACTCCGTACCGGAACCTTCAGTGGTTCCGAAGTCCGGCAGGCGACCCCTTCATAAGAAGGGCAAGACTGCGACGCCGGTGACCTCCGTCCAACCAGAGGCACCGGATAATTTGACGGAGGCGCTTAACGGCGCTTCCATCGACGAGGAGCACCGCACTGTTATGAGTGTGGTGATCCAGAAGTTCGATCCGCCAAGAGCGGGCTGGTAGAAGCTGTGCCAACCTTCTAACAGGCTTTGAGGTATGTATTTAAGATATATGAAAATATTACCGCATAGACGGTAGCCCCGATGCTCGGTTTGGTGTTCGGAAAGAAAAAGCCGAACCGAGGATCTAAAAGATATACGCAGAGTCTAACATAAGTATGTCAATATGGGAATGCAGGCTGCGTTGTCGACCTCTGCCGCTTGGCTGCGGAGGTTGATGCATTGAAGCAGAGCCTCGAGCGGTCCGAGAACGAGCTCGGCCTTGCCAAAAATCAGCTCGGGGACAAGGAAGGTAAGTAATACCTTATAGGAGTATTTAAAAGATGCGGTTGCAAAAAATGACAGGAATAACGTGAATATTGCAGGGGCCACGAACGAGGTGGCGACCCTGAAGGAAGCGGTGTCTAAGGCCGAACGCAATGTGGCCGCGGAGCACACCGAGCGAGAGAAGCAGGAGGCGCGGGTGGCGGAGGTGCGGCAAGAGCTCCAGTCTCTCGTGGAAAAACACGAGAGTTTGGAGCGTGACTCAAAGACTCGAGTGTCCGAGCTCGCCTCGGCCCTTGAGAGCGCCAAAGCCGCTAAGGCCGAAGCCCAAAAAGCCCTCCATGAAATTGAGGCAATGAAGAAGATAGCGGCGGGTAAGGCATTCTTTATGCAAAGCAAGCGTGTGAAGGTGAATTATCTCATTACTTACCCGAATCCGGAGCTCTCCGTGAGCATTCACAGATCTGCCCTTGATGTGTCCGATGCTGCCGCATTCTACCGAGCCGAGGAGGGAAGCTCGACGGAGAAGGTGTTCTGGTCTCAAGATGCTAAGGCGGACACCGGTGCCCTTAAGCGACCAGTTGAAGCAGCTGGTCGAGCTCCATAAGCGGCGAACAGGCCATGAATGGCCTCATAGTTCGGCCGTGTCCTAAGGAAGCCATGCACAGGAGCTACTTGGGCTGGTGAGGCGGTGGTGGATGCCTGTCCATGGGTTGAAGTCGTCAAGCGCTCGTCTGCATCGAAGGTGCCCGTGGGGCCCTTGCCCGTGCTAAGGTGCCTTTGAGGGCAAGATGGACGCCGAGAAGCTTGTGACAGACGGACCACCACCGGGCAAGGAGCATCGCAGCCTGAAATGTATTATGAGGGCGTCTGAAGGGTGCCCGCCTTATATAGCGGGTGAATGCTCCAAAGATGTAATTTTTTAGTAGACTCGCATTTGTTATCCTCAGACGCTGAAAACTTGTTCATATCTACTGAAAGCAACACTGTTGAATTTAAAATATTACCTTCATGCGGCTGTTTATTAAATTTGAGAGATGGCGAGTCGTCGACTTCAGCCCCCATGCCACGAGTCTTTGGGGTGTTCGGGAGTAAACTTGAGCGCTCTTGTTCCCATTCTTGGGTCCTTCGAGGAGGCGCTCAACGAACTAACAAGGCAACCAGACTATAATGCTTGAACACTCTCACTTAGCCATAGAATTCTATAATTTTAAATTTCGGCGAAGCCCCTGGTATTCGGAAGACCAATTTCGGGGCGCTATCCACGCCTAGGCCAGACAATGCCGACTCCTCGCTCCAAGCGGCATAAGTCTTTAGGGACTCGAAAACCTCTCGAACAGCCACCGGATCTCGCCCTATCATGACGGTCAGTTTTAGCTTTCTCCACTTAGGTGTTTAACCCAGCTCAACCGGGGCACAATCGCAGTGGTTCTCCCAGCGCAAGCTTAGCCGATATAACGGAACATAAGGTACCAAAACATGGGAGCCGGGCAAACCGAACTATTGACCCAAAACATGATTCAGAGCCGATGCATATAATGCTATAAGTTCGGGGTGCCGCACTTGTGAAAGTGTTCGGACTTATCACTCCATATTGTGGGGTACTTGAGCCCCTGGTGTATTGCCCGTACCAAAGTGTACGGTTGCACAATGTCATAACTGAACATATATATATATATATATATATATATATATATATATATATATATATATATATATATATACACACACATATATAAAGGAATTCAATTATAGGCAGAGGCTATGTATTGTTTATTCAAAAGGCCTGCAGTAAGAGTAGAACGATACAAATAGTGCGATAAGCAAGGGACGGGACTTTTTAACATGTCCCCCTCCGAGGGTAAGTCATGCGGATGGTATGTAAAACAGGTATACTGCTCGTAATAGAGACCACCTGGACACTCGACGTAGCTTTCTGCTTCCCTGGTTGTTGCATCGTGTGTTCGGCGATTCTGCTGCTGGACAGGGCTGTCGGATTTCGGTTTCCGGCAGACCCTTGAGGTTCGAACTCTGGGGTGCGCGCGGAGATCCAACCCTCCACCGTCTCGTACCTCGCCAAATCGCAGGGACCTAAACTACTAAACAGAACAGCACAAGAGACGCAAGATTTATACTAGTTCGGGCCACCGTTGTGGTGTAATACCCTACTCTAGTTTGTGGTGTGGTGGATTGCCTCTTGGGCTGATGAGGAATAAGACAGGAAGAACAGCCTCGCGAGGGTCTGTTCTTGGTGGGCGAGATGAACTGCTGGGTGGTGTCCCATCGCTCTAGCTTGAGGATCGGGTCTCTCTCTCTCTCTGGATTCCAAAAATGCCAGATCCCTCTACTCTGACTGTGGCTACCCCTATTTATAGGCAAAGGCCCTGGGCCTCTTCCCAAATATTGAGCGGGAAGGGCGCCAACAATTGGCCATTTTGAAGGGGAACAACGGGTACACTTATCCTGACTAAAGTTGGTCCTCGCCTGCCAAAGGTTCTGGTCATGACGCCTTTGCTTGGGCTCCACGATGACTCCCTTCCGGCCGTTGGGGCTGGTCTTGGTCTTGTTGCACGAAGCGGATGCCTTTGCTTGATGCCCTCGCTGCGCTTGCTCCCTTTGCACCAAAGAGGAAAGGAGGACGCTGCACGGGCTGGCGCCCTTGGTCGTCATGGCTTGCGTCACGGGCACCTCGCGAGGTACCCTGTCTTGAACTCTCCGCCTCCTCATGAGCCAGCCTGATGAGGCCGTGCCTGAGGAAGCTCCTCGTCGTCCGCCCCGCAAGGCCTGGCCCCTCGTGAGGGTCTTGAGCTTGCGTTGGTGAAGATTGGCCGTCCTGGGCCTCCCTTGAGCCACGCCGCATGCCGCAGGCAGGCAAGTCTGGGGACCCCCGTTCCCAGAACGCCGACAGTAGCCCCCGGGCCCACGGCGCGCCCGAACTTGGCCGAGCAGAGAGGCGAAAGGGCAAGTCTGAGCGTCATGAGGCCCTAACAGCCTGCGGCGTTGGGCGCCGCGTGGCGGTTGATTGGACGCGTGCGCACTGCTTCCCCATGATGCCTCGGTAACCGCCCGGATTCGACAAGTCCCTGCATGCAGAGTTGGTCATGATTACCGGTGATCGTGGAGGCCAACGGTTGGCCTTCGCCGCCAATAAGTACGGAACGACGCGCGCCCTTCCAGTCTATCCTTTCTTGTCTCTCCTTCTTCTCTATGGCTCCACCAAGGAAGTTCTCGGCCGCGGAGAAGGGGAAGGGCCTACAGGTCGAGTCTTCCTCTCCTCCGCTTAAGCGTGGCCGAGGTCGCCCTCCCAAGCACCCCGTGGCCTCCTCGGCGGTCCCCCGCGGTCGTGGGGGAGGCTCTCAGTGCGGCGACGAGCGGCTGGCCATGGTCGGAGGGCGTGCCCTGACCGCGCGTCCTCCGAGGTCGCGCCTCCATGCCCCCTGGCGCTGCCGGAGTTCATGGTGAGGCGGAGGAGCCGTCCGGCGTCCGGCTTCAGCTCCGTGCTTCCTCCTGGGTGAGCTCCCGGATGGCGGCTGAGTGGCCTCTGGCTCCAGCCGGATGGCTGGTGCGATCGGGCCGTGGGCTTCTCTGGAGGTCTCGGCTGCGGGGACCTGTTCTGGGCCGGGTGGCGGGCGTTCGCTGGCAGCGTGGTCTCCGCCGCGGTGCTCCCTGCACTTCAAGTGCGATGGCGGCGCCACCCTCTACGTGAGGGTGTTCGGGAAGACGGCCGCCGCATGGGGTGCTGCCACGAAGGCGGCGACGCGGCCGAGGACTCGGCCCCGGCGTGGGCGGAGAGGGCAGCGCGCGTGCGGCCGGCGATGCCCGCGACTCCTCATGCTTCACCAGCTCTTCTTCAGGTGGTGAGGTGGTGATTCTTCCATCAGCGGCCGTGGCCAGCCCCCACGCCGCCGCGCCTGCTTGGGGGGTGGCAGCGGGTCCGCTTGCCGCCACGCCCCGGTGAAGCGCGAGAGGGAGTCCCCCTCAGCTCCGGAGGCGGCTCGGGCCTTCCAAGAGAGCCGGCACGGGGCGTGCTTCACCTGCTTCTGTCCTTTTCCTTTCTTTTCTCCTGCGTAAAAAGGGAACAATGTATGGCCCCGTGGGGTCGCGTTTAGATCAACGACGTTAATTATTGTAATGCTTTTGTTATCCTGATATTGTTCCCTTCTGCCGTGCGCCCACTCGTAAGTGAATCCCAGCCGTGGCCGCAGGGGCGACAGATCCAGGCCCCGTGTTCGCGTTTTGCTGCCCGTGAGGCATGGTCAGGAGGGGTGCTCCAGCTGTGGACCAGGGCCGTGAAAACTTGAGCGATAGGGGCGAAAGCAGCTGTGAGGGCTCCCGAGGCTCCCGCCTCACGAGTCCCCGCGCAAGAGAAATCGAGGCAGGAGAGTGAGAAAGATCGAAGAACCACGGATCAAAAAGAGGCAATAGTTTCGATAAAAACTCCAAATGGGAATAACTGGTCAACTGCAGAAAGCAAATGGAAAAGCCGCGTCCGGCACCTAGTCTAGTCTTCGACGTCTTCTCACCAGCGCGGAGCTAAGTGCTGCCACTGGGCGTGGGAGGGAGCCCCAGGGCCTGAGGCCGGCACTCCAGAGACTCCGGGGCGTGTACAGCCCCAACTCATTATTACGTGAGAGTGTCACGGGCGGCGAGCTTCACAGGCATTCGCCTTCTTCACGAGCTCGGGCCTTTCTTACGGGAAGCACGCGTCACCGGCGTTTGCCCTCTTCATAGGCTCCGGGCCTTTCCAGAACGCGTCGGCTTCACAGGCGTTCGCCTTCTTCACAGGCTCCGGGCCTTTCTTCTGGGAAGCAAGCTTCACGGGCGTTTGCCCTCTTCACAGGCTCCGGGCCTTTCCAGAACGCGTCGGCTTCACAGGCGGGCCCCGTCCTTGAGCGCCATGGGAAACCAATTCGCCATGACCTTTTCATCCCCGTTGGCAGCCTCGATGCCCAGCTCGTAGAGCTGCAGGAACTCCGTAGGGTCGGCGGTGCCGTCGTAGCGAGGAGGCAGGTTCGGCTTGAACTTGTCGGGCCACGCGAGGCTGCGCAGCTTGGAGGTGAAGGCGCGGCAGCCCGCCGTGGCCGCGGGGGGCCTCGGACGGCAGAGAGCTTGGTCTTGTGGGTCTCCCCAACGCTGGCCGGGGCAGCAGGTCTTGACGTCTTTGGAGAGGGAGCGCTTGGGCAGCTTCCTATGGGCGAGAACTTCTTGGCAGCTCTGCTCTTGTTGCGCCCGGCGCTGGCGGAACAGGTTCCGCCCAGGGCAGCGCTTGGGGCTGTGGCGCCATCTTGAGGAGGCGGTGGCGCCCGAGGGCTTTATCGCCAGCGGGCGGGTGCGGTGCAGCGAGACGGACGGCGGGTCGCCTCTGCAGCTGGACGAGCTCGGCGACTTGGTCGAGCCATTCTTCAGAGACTTTCGGCCGACGGGCGGTAGCGCAGGAGCTCGTTTGTCGCGATGAGTGCAGCTCGGGCCTCCATGGCCGCGCGTGACGAAGAACCAGCGGGGGTGAGTGAAGGCGTGGTGGTGCGGCCGTCCCGCCTCATGGACGGGTGCTGGGACGACGCTTGCTGCTCGTTCCCCGCCGGGCCGGTGGCGGTGTTGACGACAGGTGACGGGGAACGACGAGGGCGCCCGCCGACGGGAGCCGTCTCGGCGACATGGGAGGCGAGGGCGGCTCGGCGCTCGGCGCGACGGCAGGCGTCGAACATGGTTGCGGTGGTCGGGGAAGAACGAGGCGACGAAAAGCAGATTCCGGCGCACCCCTACCCGGTGTGCCAAATGTCGGATTTCGGGTTCCGGCAGACCCTTGAGGTTCGAACTCTGGGGTGCGCGCGGAGATCCAACCCTCCACCGTCTCGTACCTCGCCGAATCGCAGGGACCTAAACTACTAAAATGTAACAGCACAAGAGACGCAAGATTTATACTAGTCCGGCCACCGTTGTGGTGTAATACCCTACTCTAGTTTGTGGTGTGGTGGATTGCCTCTTGGGCTGATGAGGAATAAGATAGGAAGAACAGCCTCGCGAGGGTCTGTTCTTGGTGGGCGAGATGAACTGCTGGGTGGTGTCCCGTCGCTCTAGCTTGAGGATCGGGTCTCTCTCTCTCTCTCTGGATTCCAAAAAATGCCAGATCCCTCTACTCTGAGTGTGGCTACCCCTAGTTATAGGCGAAGGCCCTGGGCCTCTTCCCAAATATTGAGTGGAAAGGGCGCCAACAATTGGCCATTTTGAAGGGGAACAGCGGGTACACTTATCCTGACTAAAGTTGGTCCTCGCCTGCTAAATGCTCTGGTGATGACGCCTGCTTGGGCTCCACGATGACTCCCTTCCAGCCGTTGGGGCTGGTCTTGGTCTTGTTGCAATCAAACGGATGCCTTTGCTTGATGCCCTCACTGCGCTTGCTCCCTTTGCACCAAAGAGGAAAGAAGGGCCTTGCTGCGAGCTAAGCGCCAGTGGCGCCCTTGGTCGTCATGGCTTGCGTCACGGGCACCTCGCGAGGTACCCTGCCTTGAACTCTCCGCCTCCTTATGAGCTAACCTGATGAGGCCGTGCCTGAGGAAGCTCCTCGTCGTCCGCCCCGCGAGGCCTGGCCCCTCGCGAGGGTCTTGAGCATGCGTTGGTGAAGATTGGCCGTCCTGGGCCTCCCTTCAGCCACGCCGCAGGCCGCAGGCAGGCAAGTCTGGGGACCCCCGTTCCCAGAACGCCGACAAGGGCTTTGTGAGAACGGAGTCCTGAAAGTAAAAAGAAAAGAAAGAAGAAAATAAAAGAATGACACAATCGGGAGCCCCTGGCGCGGTTGAGCCGCATTCTGGGCATGCCGTGGTCGTGCCCCTCCCCCTATGCCCATGGTATTTCCAGAGCGTAATTATGTACGCGTAGTACTGGTTTCGCAATTTCGCGAGGGCTGGAGTTTGGGCCGCATTGCTATGCGTGCTCGGAACGTGCCAGGCGGTCTTGTTGTAGGTTACTCCGGGCGCGCTTGATGGTGTCCGGACGTGTAATAGTCGGACTCGAGAATTACCTTAAGAGGCTGCTTTCTACTTCCGCCGCGAGGGCCGCCGTATGCTCCTCCGTCCGGAGAGAGCGTTCGGTGTTTCCATTGACCGTAATGACTCCTCGAGGACCTGGCATCTTGAGCTTGAGATATGCGTAGTGCGGCACCACATTGCACTTTGCAAACGCGGTTCGTCCGAGCAGTGCGTGATAGCCGCTGTGAAGGGACTATGTCTAAGATTAACTCCTCGCTTCGGAAGTTATCCGGGGATCCGAAGACCACTTCAAGTGTAACTGAGCCTGTACAGTTGGCCTCTACACCTGGTATGACGCCTTTAAAGGTCGTCTTCGTGGGTTTAATCCTTGATGGGTCTATGCCCATTTTGTGCACTGTATCCTGATAAAGCAGGTTCAGGCTGCTGCCGCCGTCCATTAGGACTCTTGTGAGGTGAAATCCGTTAATGATTGGGTCTAGAACCAATGCGGCGAATCCGCCATGGCGGATGCTAGTGGGGTGGTCCCTTCGATCAAAAGTGATCGGGCAGGAAGACCACGGGTTTAACTTTGGGGCGACTGGCTCCATCGCATATACGTCCCTTAGTGCACGCTTCCGCTCCCTTTTGGGTATGTGGGTTGCGTATATCATGTTCACTGCCCGCACTTGTGGGGGGAAGCGCTTCTGTCCTCTATTGTTCAGCGGCCGGGGCTCCTCCTCGTCATCGCTATGCAGCCCCTGGTCATTGTTTTCGGCATTTAACTTGCCTGCCTGCTTGAACACCCAACAATCCAGGTTGGTGTGGTTGGCCGGTTTTTCGGGGGTGCCGTGTATCTGACACGAGCGATCGAGTATTCGGTCCAAATTGGACGGGCCCGGAGTATTTCTTTTAAATGGCTTTTTCTGCTGACCGGGTTTAGAGCCTCGAATCCGGCATTGATCTTGTATCCTCGGCATTATCGCTGTTAATCTGGCGCTTGTGCTTGTTGCGACGCCGACCGCCATCGCTGTCCTTGGTATCCGAATTACCAGGGCTCTTGGTCATGTTGTTACTACGAGCTAGCCAGCTGTCCTCTCCCGCGCAAAAACGGGTCATGTGTGTTGTGAGGGCTGCCATGGATTTCGACTTTTCCTATCCTAGGTGCCGGGCAAGCCACTCGTCGCGGATGTTGTGTTTGAAGGCTGCAAGGGCCTCTGCGTCCGGACAGTCGACGATTTGATTTTTCTTGGTTAGGAACCGTGTCCAGAATTGTCTGGCTGATTCCTCTCGCTGCTGAATTATGTGGCTTAGGTCATCGGCGTCTGGTGGTCGCACATATGTGCCCTAGAAATTGTCGAGGAATGCGGCTTCCAGGTCTTCCCAACAACCAATTGACTCTGCTGGCAAGCTGTTAAGCCAATGTCGGGCTGGTCCTTTAAGCTTGAGTGGGAGGTATTTGATGGCATGTAGATCATCACCGCGGGCCATGTGGATGTGAAGGAGATAGTCCTCGATCCAAACCGCGGGATCTGTTGTGCCATCGTATGATTCAATGTTTACGGGTTTGAAACTCTCAAGGATTTGATGATCCATTACTTCATCTATGAAGCATAGTGGGTGTCTGGCGCCTACATGATAGGCTATATCACGACGCAGCTCAAATGAGCTTTGTCTACTGTGTTCGGCCCGGCCGGAGTTGCCATATCCGGCGTGACGGTTATCGTCACGTCTCGTGGGGCGCCCACGCGATCCGTAGATCAATCTTGTCTCCCTTGCCTTGTCCTCCAATATATCTTGCAGGTCTGGCGCATTTCCCCTCGCCTTTGTATTTTTTGAGTGGCGCCGGGGTGCGGCTTGAGTTGAGGGCCGAGAGGCCTCCCTGTCACGGCCACGAGGTGGCCGGTCAGCCGTATCATGCACTTGTGATGTAGGTTTGGGTGCTTCCTCCTCTATTCGGGGTAGCAGCCTGTGTTTTGGGTAGCTCTTGGAGGGGCGCTCGAGTTCATACTCTTCGGCCGCAAGGACTTCAGTCCATCTGTCAGCTAGCAAGTCTTGGTCAGCTCTAAGCTGTTGCTGCTTTTTCTTGAGGCTGCTTGCCGTGGCCATAAGCCTGCATTTGAAACGCTCTTATTCGACGGGATCCTCGGGCACGACGAATTCGTCATCGTCGAGGCTTGCCTCATCTTCGGAGGGAGGCATGTAATTATCGTCCTCTACCTCTCTATCTACCGCTCTCTCATGAGGGCTGGCTTCTCCATCCTCCTGCGCTGAATCCTGCTGGAGGGGGTTGTCTTCGGCACTGTTCGGGGTGTTATTGTCTCCCGTGCTGGAATCACCGTTTTTGTTGTGGCGGGATTTAGAGCGGCGCCGCTGACGCCGGCGCTTAGGCTGTTTCTTGGAGGGGTCATCCTCCGCTGTTCAATCGCCATTCCCATCTTTTAGGATGTCCACCCTGTATATGTCGTATGACGAGGTGGCCTTCCAGTGCCCTGTGGGCGCTGGTTCTTGGTCGTCTCCTACATCGTCGTCCATACCGTCTTCGGAGTCGAAGTCGAGCATGTCGGTTAAATCATCGACAATGGCTACGAAGTGGGTGGTGGGTGGGCTTTGAATTTCTTCGTCGTCCGCATCCCAACCTTCCTGACCATAATCCGGCCAGGGCTCCCCTGATAAGGAGAGAGACTTTAGTGAGTTCAGGATGTCACCAAAGGGCGAAAATGAAAGATGTCCGCGACAGTGAATTCCATGATCGGCGCCCCATCGGAGTCGATTGGCGGGGGCGCGGAAGGCTCGGAGTCCGGAGAGGAGTCCGGCACCTTGGAGTCACGAGTTTCGCAAAGGACGGGGTAGGTGTACGGCTCAATCGCCGTAGAGATTGCAGCCCCCGAGGCGGTGTCCAGCCACCCATCCTCGATTGGCACAGTCAGCTCCGAGCTAAGGGTCGGAGCGGACACTGGTGCGGCCTCCAGGACACTGTTCGGCGGCAGAGCTAGATCATGCCCCTCGTGACAGTGCGGCGCGCTTGGCTGTGGCTCGAACTCGGTGAAGATCAAGTCTCCGCGGACGTCAGCCGTGTAGTTCAAACTTCCAAATCTGACCTGGTGGCCAGGGGCGCAGCGTTTAATCTGCTCCAGATGGCTGCTTAATTGGCCCGCGATGCAAAGCCGCCGAATCTGAAGATCTGTCCGGGAGAAAAGTCTCACCACAGGAGCGCATCGTCGATGATCGGAGGAGCCATCGGACCTAAAGATGACGAACAGAGGAACTCTCAATGAAAGCACCAATGTCGGTGTCAAAACCGGCGGATCTCGGGTAGGGGGTCCCGAACTGTGCGTCTAGGCGGATGGTAACAGGAGACAAGGGACACGATGTTTTTACCCAGGTTTGGGCCCTCTCGGTGGAGGTAAAACCCTACTCCTGCTTGATTAATATTGATGATATGGGTAGTACAAGAGTAGATCTACCACGAGATCGTAGAGGCTAAACCCTAGAAGCTAGCCTATGGTATGATTGTTGTTCGTCCTACAGACTAAAACCCTCCGGTTTATATAGGCACCGAAGAGGGTTAGGATTACACAGAGTCGGTTACAATGGTAGGAGATCTACATATCCGTATCGCCAAGCTTGCCTTCCACGCCAAGGAAAGTCATATCTGGACACGGGACGAAGTCTTCAATCTTATATCTTCATAGTCTAGGAGTCCGGCCAAAGGTCATAGTCCGGCTCTCCGGACACCCCCTAATCCAGGACTCCCTCACTTGCCATCTAGCTTTACATAACAACAAAAGAAAAAAAATTCTCCTACAATTTAAGGAGTATATGGTATTATTAGACGTTGTGTACCTAAGAATGAACAGGGACAAATCCTACAGAAATGTGACTCTGAGGCTTATGGAGGGCATCATGCTTGAGATAGAACTGCTCACAAGGTATTGAAATCTGGATTTTATTGGCCTGCTCTCTTCAAAGATGCCCGTAAGTATGTCTCATCTTGCGATGAATGCAAAAGAATAGGTAATATCGGTAAGAGTCAAGAAATGCCTATGAATTATTCACTTGCTGTTGAACCATTCGATGTTTGGGGATTTGATTACATGGGACCTTTTCCTTCCTCTAATGGGTATACACATATTTTGGTTGTTGTTGATTATGTTACTAAGTGGGTAGAAGCTATTCCAACCATTAGTGCTGATCATAAAACCTCTATTATAATGCTTAAGGAAGTTATTTTCCCAAGGTTTGGAGTCCCTAGATATTTAATGACTGATGGTGGTTCACACTTTATTCATGGTGCTTTCCATAAATGCTTGCTAAGTATGATGTTAACCACAGAATTGCTCACCTTATCATCCTCAATCTAGTGGTCAAGTTGAACTTAGCAATAGAGAAATAAAGTTAATTTTGCAAAAGACTGCCAAAAGGTCCATGTAGAATTGGTCTAACAAATAAGATGATGCACTTTGGGCTCATAGAACAACATTTAAAAATCCTATGGGTATGTCTCCTTATAAAATGGTTTATGCAAAAGCATGTCATTTGCCTCTTGAGTTAGAACATAAAGCATTTTGGGCAGTGAAAGATCTCAACTATGATTTCAAACTTGCTGGTGAAAAGAGGTTATTTAAAACAAAAAAGAAGCTAGCCAACTCACCTCCAGAATGCTCCCCCGATTTCAAGCTTCGTCGGCCGTCCGATCTGCCTTTCTGGCGAGCCTGAGCCGTTGGATCTTCACAACAGTTAAAATTAATTTTCACCTCGTGGTCGTTCTCATTGTCCAATGACTGGTGGGCTCACGCCGCAGGTTGGTTGACTGGGTAAACTTTGTTCGTGTCGCCGAGGGAATTTGCCACTCCGCTCCGCCCGCGCGTCAAAACCCTAGCCGCCAGCCCTGCTCGTCCCGAGCCTGCGCCCGCTCCGCCTTGTTCTCTTCCCGGCTCCCTCCATCCTCTCCCATGTCGCCGCCCCTCTTCTCCCCGCTTGCCTCGTCCGCCTCCTCTTCTCACCCGCGTCGTTGGCCCCCTCCCTCCTCCTCCCTCCTTTCTCCTTCAACATCACATCTGACCATCTCCATCACTTGGGCCCCATGGAAGCCCCAGGCATGGTCGCCGCCGCAGCCGCCAGGACAGACACAAGAGAGGAGCCGCGCCCGCCACCGCGGCGCGCCTAGCCGGCCGAAGCCCCCGCTACGCCGCTCGCATCCCAACGGCGCCTCCCCCTGTCAAGCAACCGCTCCCACCGGCAGCGCTCCCCGCCCAGCAGCGGGAGAGCAGCGAGGCCGGAGATCCAGTCGGCGTATGCGGGTCGAAGCTGCAGCGCTCCGGTCCCCAAGCCGCCTCCAGGCTCGCTTCATCCATCCTCCCGCGTCGATCGCACCCCTCCTCCCGCATCTCACCCATCTCGATGGATGGCGTGCGGGCACGGAGGCGAGGTTCTCCGGCGGCGGCGGGAAACTCCATGCAGAGAGCGACCCCATGGATCCGTCCCTGCAGGAGAGAAGTAAGGAGACGAGACAGGCCATGGAGATGGGATGAGTGCGCGACCCCAGGATTTTGCGCTGCCGTCTTCTTTCGCGGGTCGGTGCCCTGGAAGAGCGACACCAGCCAGGTAGGCCTCTCCCTCCTCTCCATACTCCACATGAGGTGTGCAGGTCACCACCGTGACATATCATCTCTGCTCTCGCGGTTCTGCCTTACTTGCAGCATGTGTGATGTGTGCGTGCTTAATGATGTGTGACAATTTCTTAATTATAAGGGCATCTCTAGCCGTTGGCCCCCCCCAGGACGCATGTAAATTCGCCCCCACAGAAAGCGAGCCGCGATACACTTAATGAGGCGGTTTTGCCTTGATCGTTGCCCCAGCTTCGCCCCAGGCGCCGAAATTGGCCCACTTTGCAGCCCAATTTCGGCGAATAAACGGCCCATATGGCCGAGAATAGGCCCGTATTCGGCGTGGTTTCACCGTGTCTCGGCGTTCAATTATCAACACAATTGTTCCTTATCACATATTTCATCACAGAAAAATCAAATACTTCAACAAAATACTACAACAACAAATAGTTCAATACAAATTATATAGTTCAACAAATAAAAACTCGTATTTCATCACGCGGTGTCCCCCTTGAGCCTCCATAGGTGCTCAATCAGATCTTTCTGCAGTTGATGATGCACCTGTGGGTCTCTGATCTCTGGCGATATCTGAGATAGGCAGTCCAAGTTGCCGTAGCTGGTGATCAACTTGGCTAGAGGACCCTGCACGTAGTATGGTTCGATGTCAAACACTGGGTCTTCTTGCTCGCTCTCGATGATCATGTTGTGCAAGATGACACAGCAAGTCATGATCTCCCACATTTGATCTTTCGACCAGGTCTGAGCGGGGTACCGAACAATAGCGAATCGAGATTGGAGCACACCAAATGCCCGCTCGACATCCTTCATGCAATCCTCCTGAAGCTTCGCAAACCAGGCGTTCTTGCCTCCTGCCACAAGGTTTGGCAATCTCGGATAGATGCCGTCAGCTAGATAGTACCCCTTGTTGTATTGGTGCCCATTGATCTCGAAGTTCACCGGAGGAGAATGGCCCTCAACGAGCTTGGCAAAAACAGGAGAGCACTGCAGCACGTTGATGTCATTGTGAGTTCTGACATACCAAAGAAGGGGTGCCAAATCCAGAGGTCCTGTGTGGCTACCGCCTCAAGCACCACTGCAACCGCCTTTGGCGCCTTTGTACATCCCCTGCCAACCAAATGGGCAGTTCTTCCATTTCAATGCATGCGATCGATGCTTCCAAGCATCCCAGAAATCCTCTTGCTGCATTACAGGCTAGGATCCGGCGGTGTCTTCCGCATTGGGTGTTCTCAAGTATTGTGGCCCAAACACTACCACCACTGCCCGGCAGAACTTGTAGAAACACTCTATGCTGGTGGACTCGGCCATGCGCCCATAGTCGCCGAGTGAATCACCGGAGCTCCATATGCAAGCATCCTCATCGCTGTCGTGCACTTCGGATGGAGGTGAATCCAAGAGCGCCCGGCAATCCATCTTGCACTTGAAGTAGTTGTCGAACTCCCGGATGGAATTCACAATCCTGAGGAAGAGCTTTCGGCTCATCCGTTAACGGCGCCGAAATGTTCTCTCGCCATGAAGTGGAGCATCGGCGAAGTAGTCGGAGTAAAGCATGCAGTAGCCATGCAGACGATGCCGGTTCTTTGCTTTCACCCGCCCCGGCGCCGAGCCACCTCGACGCGGCTTTTCATTGCTCGCCAGCTGGGCGAGGGCGGCGAAACACCATCATATGCTCTTCTTCACGGGCGCCGGCGCGGCTTCCTCCTCCAGCAACGTGGCGAGCTCTTCCTCCTCATCCGAGTCCATCGCCTACACAGTCAAAACGCCGAACACCTTGCGCTCGGTGGGCGTGTACCCGCCGTTAAACCGCACCTCCGCGGCCGGAAATGGCGGCCGGAAACGCTCAGCTACTGCGGGAGGGGCTGCCGCGGTGAAGCGCTGCTATTTTCCGACGGGGAATGGCTATCTAGCGGAGTAGGCCGGCGGCTGTCGCTGGGATATAGCTAGTGGTGGCCGAGGGCGCGGGGGGTGCGAGGCGAGTCGGGGGAAGAAAACCTTGACTTTTCCCCTCTCGGTGTGGGCCAGGAGTGCTTTTCCCTAGCGCCGGAGCCCCCAACGGCTCCCTAGCGCGCCGGGTTCGGCATGTGACCGCCGGGCGGAAAAAAGGTCCGAACCGGCGATTTTAGCGTCTGAGGCGCGATCGGGCCGTTGTTTCGCCTTGGCGCCGAAAAAAGTGGCTGGGGGCTGTTGAAGGCGTGGAGATGCCCTAAGTCCCAGTTTATGCACTTTCTAGAAGGATGACGGTGAGGAGGGGCTACCTTTTCCTCGGAGAGGACCCTAACTGAACTTTGTATCAAAGCTTTGTGTGTGTTTCTCCTTAATCTGTGTGTAAATAAAGAGTTCTAATCACCATCCTGATGTTTGCTGGTTTCAGGCATTGTATGGGATGGATCTATCATGCTGGGATTAGTTGTAAACTTCCTTGATGAACCCTACAGGGAGCAATGTATCCCCAGTTTGCTTCCAGAGAAGGAAGGGGAAGAGGTGAACCTGCTTGTTCTTCATTGATTCCTAAATAAATATCTAATCTCTTGGGGTTATTAAGAAGAGGGTCAGTATTGCCCGGAACCATAAGGTATTCTATACTGCGTTACAAGATATCTTGTGATTTGTGTGTGTTTTCTGCAAGCATCTAACTTGTTGTTTGGTGATATATATATGTTGACAGGAAAGTCTAAGCATTCCGATAGTTAGAAATACATATATTTCAGTTGCAATAAAATTGTACAGAATGATGAATGAATATTAACTAAGTCATTCACACAAACAAAAAAGTATTGCATTTAGAGTGTATATCCAATTATTAGTTCATGAAGTGAGATAGATAAAAAACTGATTCTTAAACATGAACAAACAGTTAGAATCTCGGCGTCTCGCACAAATAGGACACCTTCGCCTTATTGTTGTTACCTATTCTGCATCCTTTCTCGGTTTTGATTCCCTGATATCCAATTTATCTAAAAGCCACAATTTCTCGGATCTGAGAGAGGAGAGGACCAGAAGAATCCATTAGAATAATTTAGTGAAGAACAAGGTGACTCTCTCTCTCTCTCTCATGTGAACACGGTTCATTTTGATGTTATGATTTGTGCTAATGTAAATATGAGTTATGCATATATTGTCTAAATGTATTAGAAAAATGGTCTGGTTGCGCAAACATTTGGTAGACACTTTTTTTATTCAAGATGGAACAAGTTGTTTGGATGTATTCTGTTACCGATATTCATGTAAATGGCTTGCACACTTTGTTTTGTTATAAAGTAAACATATGGGTGTATGGTTATCGGAATTCAGAGGTCCTGGATGGCATCAAGAGCCTCTCTGGTTTTGATTTTCTGATATAAAATTTAATCTTTACCGAACAGTGTGAAATAGATTGGATGAAGATCATATATAAGGACTGACGTTTTCATGTTTCTTTCTTCAGGGCAATGTTTATTGACGATTTCTTTGCTTTGGAAAACACTTTCCGTATGCTGCCTGAAATGGATTCTTCATAACGTTTTCTTTGAATTCGCACCAAATTCAGTCACAATTCAATACTGATTAAAGCAATAGGAATTTCACCGGCATGTGTTTGTGAACCGCTCTTGGCATATATTGTCCTATAGTAATACTTGATGTAGTTATTGAATCAAGATATCTGGATCTATTTACTTCCATTTGACTTATTCATTCTGGGATGAATTTTGTGTTCGCCTGCCTTTCACCTCTACACACCATCATTGTTTTCTTGATGTTGTCACCCATGTGTTAATGTTGTAGAAGATGTATCATTTGACTTCATGTTTTAGGTTTAATTTGTATTTAGTTAATGCCCACATATTGTGATGTTAATATATGGGGATTTTTTTGGCAATTTTGTTGCTTCAATATGTATGTGCTACTGTCCATGTGGGATATATAATAGGTCAGACTGGTTTCCTAGCTTGCACCAGGAAAGTCCATGTGTTACTTGCTCCAGGAAAATGGAATGAGCAAGCTTCTTTCTTGATTAGTTACTTGCTTTTCCTCAAAGACATTCCCCATCAATGTCCCATGTTTTCTTTTTGTACGAATTTCATATTTCCTAGAATATGAGAATACACCGTCCTGATAGACCAGCGGACCAACACATTTCCATGGTATTTTTGAAAAATATATGTGAATTTGCATACATTTTCTATTTTTTCTTTTCTTATCCATGCTCCCCCGTAGATAAATAGTAGTGTTAACTGAAATGAATGTTCAGTTGTGTTCAAATTTCAAGGAAGTGTGCATCACGCTTACATTCTGCAATATGTTTTAGAGTATATGATTTAATTTTCCTAATTCCCCAGCTATAAATTTATTAGCATCAAAGTAGAGCTTCAGGTTTATGGTTCAATATATCATTGCAAAGTTGTTTATGGCTTAGTATATCACTGCAGGTTCCTTACACGATCAAATTTCAATGTTTTTTTAATTTCGTCGATGGAAGTATGTTCTTCATTGATAAAATAGCAGGGATTTCTTTTCTTATCAATTCTAATCCCTTTTTGATGCATTGCAGGTTTGCTATCAAGCTCTCAAAAAGGAAAAACAACTTTACTCTGTTTTCTGGAGAACCTTCCCGTAGAGTCACTACCTCGACAGAGACAAATATGCGATCAAAGATATATTCGATGGATTTTCAAGCAAAACTTGGAGGATATTTTTGCAGGTTCATCACTTGCTTTATTGTTTTCTTACCTTCCTTTCTTCAAGACAATATCTTCCTAGCATTGCTCTATAATTTTAAATCCCATCTTTTTGTTTTGATTATCATGGAGTGCTCGTCCTGTCTAATCCAAGTCAGGGCCTTCATGTTTGCAGATAGTTTGGTGCTCTCATGGTTATTTTGTAGAGATTGTCTCTCTGTTCATTTCTTGGTAATCGTTTATCGCAGCTCAGCCCATCGTCCAGCAAATTTGACCTTATGGTGAGTGATTGATGGTGCATGTTTTCCTATTAGTTTCTCTGTATGCAAATGTCTGAATTTTATCTTGCCTTTTTGCATTTCTCCAGGCCTTCCATTCTCACCGTGATTCCCCAAGATGTGCTATGAGTAGGCATGCACTTTCTAATAAAAATTTGGCAGTCTACGTGAAGCAAGTCATTTATCTAGCTACAGTAACCTTCCTTGCTTTTGCAAATAATGCTTTATGGTTGGCACTATTGTCTATATCTGCCAAATATTTACACGTTAGTATAGCCAGAAATTCAGATGCCACACGTTAGTGATGGTTTGTTATTCATCATTCCATGTTGGTTAGCCATGATAAATTTGATTTCTAGAGTAGCAGATGATTCATGTCAGGTTTCTTTTAGAGATCGAAATTTGTGTTGACTCTGAAATAAGTAGTACGTCATTCAGCCTGCATAGGTGAAAGCATACTGATCCCATTTACATACTATGCAAAACTGGACGGCCTTCTAAATATCTGAAACTACTATTTGTTGTGTAATCTGTATCACCTCTTCATACTCTGTATATGCTTTCGACTTACTCCCTCCGTCCGAGTACTAGGTAAAAGTGCGTGAGAACGATGGCCTTTTATTCATTCAAGAGCTCTAAATGACACCGTTGTATTGGCAACATATTCAGTCATTTCGGATCATCTTTCAGACTCATTCTGGACTGTTCATGCCAAATTGTTGGTGTGTGCTGTAAAAAACTGAAAAAGGCAGTTCATGTTTATTTTTATTCTGAATTTTGTTCCCCTATAAGATGTGGCCTCATCAGATACTCTTGGGATAAATGAGTTGTGACATTTGTTGTTGTGCACTATTTTCTTTGCAATTTCCCTGGTATGTTGTGAACAATTTGGCGTGAACATTCCAGGCTTGTCAGAGACAAATTCATAAGGTTTGACAATACATGTTGGCCAATTGTCAGGTAACAAAGCAAGCATATAATTACAGAACAAAAGGATATAGTCATTTTTATGTTCCAACAAGTAAATGGCAGCGACATAGTGGTACCCGGCCAACAAAGGATTTGAGGCCGATCAATACCCTTATGCCAATATATGTGGTTCAATTCTGGACCACAACAGTTCACATTTTTGTTACTGAAAACCCTCAGGGCCTCACCTATCCATGATGGTTGAAAGAAGTAGTAGAGAAAGATACCACAAGGTTGTTACAAAACTTATTGCTGGACCTATACATCACACATTGATCTTCACATCCATGCCCTCGAAAATAAAGGGGATCAATCGCGTGATGGATGGGCTGGAGTTTGTTTCCATGGCCGACTAGCAGCGTCACTAGGATGCCCGATGGATAGTTGTTGTGCCAGCTCTGATGTGCCGTGCAGTTCGTCGCCATGGCTGACTTCGCGCGTGACAGAGCAGATGAATGGGTAGCCCGTGGTGGTACATCAGGGACGACGTGTTGCACGGTCGCCACCGTGCCGTCAGGCGGTGGTGAGAATGGCATGACCAGGGGCTGGATTTTGGGGGTGTTGGAGGAGATATATAAGGAGTGAAACAAGGAAGCAGGGAAGGAGACACTTGTTGCATTAAGATTCGGACGGGCAGTTGGCGAGCGCTGGAGTGGGTCTCACGATCGGGTCTGTACGACCTGGTCGTATAGGATTTTTTCTGTCCCATGCCATATTAATTTCAGAAGAATAAATTCTTATTCAAATGTTCAT
>CM038669.1:187447235-187665548 GCA_021605145.1 Aegilops bicornis | reverse complement strand
TTTTTATGTACTGCTATATCTAAAAAAGCAAGTTTCAGCTCAAACCAGAGCCGTGATTAAGATACTCTTTGCACCTAGGATATGTGTATATGTTCAGATTGCTCTCTGCGCCATTTTGTTACCAAATATTTAACCGAGAAAGAAAGGAAAGGGATAGACAGTCTTCGCTGGCTCTGCCCCCTGCCGCTTCATATTCAAGTCCTTACGGGCCACATGCATCGCTCTACGTGGGTTGGGCTAAATAACATATGGGCTATCCTAATACCTCCTGATCCCTATATCTTTGTATATGCACAACAAAGACATGTTTTTTCTTAGGTTTTTTTATCTTTTCCCCTCTTTTTTTGCAGGAAAAATATGCATGGCCAGATTTCTCATCATGATAACCATGTTTCCAAACTTGCTAAAAAAATACAACCATGCCAACTTTACTCTCTCATCATAGTGCCCATATTTTGAAACTGAACATATGCATATCATGCAAAGTTTCCCTTTTCCCAAACTATTATTTAACAACGTAATAAACATGTTTAAAAAATAGCATGATTTAGTTGAAGGTTCTTGCAGCATGAAACTATTTTCATCGACAACATGTCTTCAGTAGGTCTCTGCGCCATTTGGCGCAACAGGTCAACTAGTTTGATATAAGCTCATTAGATGAATGGAGAACCCAAGCTTACGAAAATGCAAAGTTATTCAAAGAGAAAGTTAAAATATGGCATGACAAAAGAATCCAAAAGCGTGAGTTTAAAGTCAGAGAATATGTTCTTTTGTACAACTCTCGTTTTAGATTTTTTGCAGGAAAGCTCCTCTCAAAATGGGAAGGCCCATATGTCATCGAGGAGGTTTATCGGTGTGGAGCCATCAAAATAAATATTTCTGAAGGTACTAACCCGAAGGTTGTCAATGGATAACGAATAAAGCATTATATATCAGGTACGCCTATTAATGTTGAAAGTAATATTATCCAAACTTTGACACCGGAAGAACACAAAAAAGAGTCCTTCCGGAACACTCTAGAATCCTGAAAATAAGGAGGTACATGATACGGTAAGTAAACGGACTCCGAAAAATCCGCAAAAATAATTTTTATCAGTTTTAGAATATTTTAGAATTTTGGAAATAAAGAAACTACCAGGAAGCGTCCCCTAGTGGGCACAGGACAACAGGGCTTGCGAGGCAAGCCTGGCGCGCCCAGGTGGGTTGTGCCCACCTGGGACACCTCCCGTACTCTGTTTTTCTTTCGCATGCTTTTTCTCCAAGATAAAAATTCTATATATACTTCCCGAACGTGTTAACCATCGTATCGCGGATAAAATCCTTTGTTCACTTTTATTGCTGGTTCCGGTCAGATTCATCAAGCTAGGCATCATGTCTTCCTGCTCCTCCAACCACATGGAAGAAGATGCTTCGCTGATGAAGATCGAGACAAAGAGGGAGGAGCCTCTGAGACTTCATCAAGGGAGACAAGCGCAAGGAAGCTACTGTAGATCCATCCCCGGTGGCAACACAAGCACTATTGGCCGAGGAGGAGGAGGAAGATATCCTTAAACCCTACCTTACTCATCTTACTCCTGCTGAGATTGAAGCCTATCGTGTCATTGAAATAGTTCGCATACAAAATAAGTATCTCACTCGTGAAAATATTCTGCATCAAGAGCATATCACCTATCTCCGGAGCGTCATCCGTCGGTTGGAGAATCTCTTGATCCTTAAGGATAGGATTGCTTCATCACCACCACCATCTTCTTCACCACCAAAGGAGAACTGAGTATCGGGTATGGGCACTCCCCTTGGCTTCCGCCAAGCTTGGGGGAGGTGCCCCGGTATCGTATCATCCCACTATCCTTTTGCTTTTACTTATCTTAGTTCGATCTTTTGCATTAGAATGAATAAAAGTTAGTTCGATCCTTTCTTCTTTGAGAGTTTGCTTAGTGATCTATCATTGTAATCGTGTGCAAGTTATATAATAAATTTTAGTTTGAGTTTTTGTTTTCTGTACTTCCATGTTGCAAATAAAGAAAAGAAATAAAGAAAGAAAAATAGAAAGGAAATAAATAAAATATAGGAAATAAATCAATAAGATAATATACTAATCCTATGGTAGGTGATAGCACCACATAAGGAAAAGTATAAGTAGGAAATTTTATTAGAGATTGACAAACATAGCATTAGTCAATGATGCAACTCATGAAAAAATTAATAAGGGAAGAGAAAATTCACATATAAATATACTATCCTAGAAATCTTTTGTGATTGTGAACCCTCATCAAAATATTATATGCCAAAATTGATGACATTAGACAAGGAAGACAACTTAATGGTTTATGTTCGTTTATATTCACATAGAAGTTATATTTTCATAGATCCTTCAACATGTGGTGCTTGCCCCCTATCTTTTTTAGCCAAAAATTCCGCACTAAGTAGAGATACTACTTGTGCATCCAAAAACTCTTAAACCCAAATATTTTTCAAGTGTCCACCATACCTACCTAGGGATTGGGCAAGATCCCTCAAGTAAGTTGTCATTAGTGCAAAAAGGCAATATAAATTGCGTATAAATATGTGAGATCATTTAGTGTAAGAGAAAATTGAGCGTTGTACGAACTTGGATGACAAAGAATAAAAGCGACAAACTGCATAATAAAGGTTGTCATCTTAAGGGGCAATACAACATGGCGTTCTCTTGCACCAAGGGATTGAACATGCAAACAAATAAGCACATGGCAACCTCTGCTTCCCTCTGCGAAGGGCCTATCTTTTACTTTTATGTATTTACTTTTATGCAAAGAGTCAAACTTTGCCTTCTATTCCTTTTTATTTTCTCTTTTGACAAGCATCATGTGGTGAGGAAAGATCTAGGCACATATGTCCAATTGAATATAGATAGCATGGGTTATTATTTTTGAAATCACCCTTGAGGTGAGTATGTTGGGAGGCGAAACTATAAGCCCCTATCTTTCTATGTGTCCGGTTGAAACGTTTTGCTCATGGGTACAAGGTGAGTGTTAGCAATCAAAGAAGACTATATGATGGTTGAGTATGTGGACTTGCCTAAAGGCTCCGACATGTGACCCTTCCTGAAAAGATGATGAATTGTAGTTGCAAAGTTGACTGAGAACATAGTTTGTTGGTTTCTAATAGAGTTTTTGCTTTATACTTTGATTATGTGATGAACTGTTACTTATTCATGAGAAGTATATGATAAAAGTTCTATGATTAAAGTCCTATGTTTAATTTTTGTTGCTGTTATAATAATTAACATGATGATTCTATGTCCGTATTTTGTTTTTATCGACACCTCTCTCTCAAAGCATGTGGGCATGTTTTTCGATTTTGGTTTTCGCTTGAGGACAAGCGAGGTCTAAGCTTGGGGGAGTTGATACGTCCATTTTGCATCATGTTTCTTACTGTTATTTATTATTTTTTATCCATAATAATGCTTTTTGGAGTAATTCTAATGCCTTTTCTCTGATAATATACAAGGTACACACAAAGAGGGAGAATTCCGACAGCTGGAAATCTGGACCTGACAAAGCTATGTCAGGCCACCTATTCTGCACAACTCCAAATGAGCTGAAACTTGACGGAGATTGTTTATGGAATATTTAAGAAATATTGGAGCCAATAACTACCAGAGGGGGGCCACCAGGTGGGCACAACCCACCTGGGCGCGCCAGGGCCCCCTGGCGCACCCTGGTGGGTTGTGGCCTCCTCGGCCCACCTTCAGTGCCCATCTTCTGGTATGTAGGTCATTTTGACCTAGAAAAAAGAAGGAGAAAGCTTTCAGGACGAAGCGCCGCCATCTCGAGGAAGAACTTGGGCAGGAGCACTTTTGCCCTCTGGCGGAGCGATTTCGCCGGGGAAACTTCCCTCCCGGAGGGGGAAATCATCGTCATCATCATCGCCAACAACTCTCCCATCTTGGGCAGGGCAATCTTCATCAATATCTTAAACAACACGATCTCATCTCTAACCCTAGTTCATCTCATGTATTCAATCTTGTTACCGGAACTATAGATTGGTGCTTGTGGGTGACTAGTAGTGTTGATTACATCTTGTAGTTGATTACTATATGGTTTATTTGGTGGAAGATTATATGTTCAGATCCAATATGCTATTTAATACTCGTCTGATCATGAGCATGTTTATTATTTTTGAGTAGTTACTTTTGTTCTTGAGGTCACGGGAGAAATCATGTTGCAAGTAATCATGTGAACTTGATATGTGTTCAATATTTTGATAGTATGGATGTTGTTATTCCCTTAGTGGTGTCATGTGAACGTCGACTACATGACACTTCACCATATTTGGGCATAACGGAATGCATTGTGGAGTAGCAATTAGATGATGGGTTGTGAGAGTGCCAGAAGCTTAAACCCCAGTTTATGCGCTATTCCATAAGGGACCGATTGGATCCTAGAGTTTAATGCTATGTTTCGAATTTATTCTTAATACTTTTCTCGTAGTTGCGGATGCTTGCGGGAGGGTTAATCATAAGTTGGAGATTTGTTCAAGTAAGAACAACACCTAAGCACCGGTCCACCCACATATCAAATTATCAAAGTAGCGAACACAAATTAAACCAACATGATGAAAGTGACTAGATGAAATTCCCATGTACCCTCAAGAACTCTTTGCTTATCAAAAGATACCGTTTTGGCCTGTCCTTTGCCTCAAAAGGATTGGGCTACCTTGCTGCATACTTGTTACTATTATCGTTATGTGCTCGTTACAAATTATCTTGCTATCAAACTACTCTGCTACTTACAATTTCAGCACTTGCAGACATTACCTTACTGAAAACTACTTGTCATTTCCTTCTGTTCCTCGTTGGGTTCGACACTCTTACTTATCGAAAAGAGCTAGAATTGATCGCCTATACTTGTGGGTCATCAATGGCGACCTTTGATGCCCAGTGTATGTAATCTGCTGTCTGGTTGCACTTTATTATAGCTGGCGGGGAACATTTATGCCAAGTGCATGTAATATGTCTAGGTATATTCTTCGTCATGATGCTATAATTTAATTTCTGTATATGCCGTCATCGCTCCTTGAAAAGGCCGTAAGCTTTGACGGAGCGCAATGGTCCTAAACGTTCGGTTTATTATAAAAAATACTACGGTACTAAAACTGGCCGGTCCGCTAATCATTGTGAATGGGCTGAAAAGTGGGCCTACAATCATGTCCAGCCAATAGTAGACCTAGATGTAAACTCACCAACTATTGGTTTCAGGCCTTTACTAGGCCGAGTAAACCAGTTTCCTAAATTGGGCCAGAAAATAGAATTGGCTTTAAACAATTTGAAACATAGATTGGGCTTGAACAGTGTCGGAGGCCCATGGTTGGCCCAACCACAAAACGGGTCGTTAACAGGCTAAAATATGTGTCGGGCCATAGCTGGCCCAATAACATTATGGTTCGTAAGCAAGCCGGTTGGAAAGCGGGCCATCATTAGGCCTAGTTATCTCACGGGCCTTTAATGGGCCAATAATCAGGTTGAGCTAAAATGTATCCACGAAGACTACGGGCCTTTAAGAGGATGAATGTCACTTCGGCCCAGAAATAGGCCCACATGCAGCACAGGCCGTTAAATGGCCGAAAGTGAAACCGGGCCGACAACAACCCATATCTACCAATGGCCATTAACAAGCCAAAAGTAATATCGGGCTGAACCATTACATGGGCCTTTAAGTGGACGTAGTTAAAATGGGCCCCAATGGGGCCAAAAGGACCGTGCCTGTTAACGGGCCAGATCATATATGGGCCGTAATTTGGCCCCAAATATGTCAGACAGTTAACGGGTCAGATCCAATATGGGCCGTCATTTGGTCCAAAACATGGCAGACTGTTAACAGGCCGGATCTGATGTGGGCTGTCATTTGGCCCAAACCTTGGCAGGCTGTTAACCAGCCGACCCAGTAGAGTATGACAAAATATTATGGGCCCTTGGCTGGGCCAGCCTTTTTTTATCTTAAATGGGCTACTATTGGGCTGTGCCACGTTTCAAAGTATCATAGGCACGTCTCCTCCATTGGATGGACGACATCTGTCCCAACGCTGAGCTGACATGTGGATACTCTGGTGAATCAGGATTTTACACGTGGAAAATCCCCATTTGTACGGGCTATTAACGGGTTAACAAATCCAAACCGGAACCCGATAGCTTAACGGCGACCCGTTCGGTGGATGCCATGTGTCGGTTACCCTTGATGAAAGCACTTCCATGATGCTCCATTTATCATCTTGGAAGTGGGCAGTTCCGTGATAATAATTTTGGTATTGTCATGGAACACTTCTACGACAATACATGTATGACTATCTTGATTCTGTCAAAAATCGTCATGGATGTACATGCATGACAGAAAACGTGACCTATTGTGACAAACACGTATCATCACGGAAGTGTATGTTTTTGTAGTGCCTTGTGAATGGTTTATTCTTGTTCAATCTCAATCATAGTGATACACATATTAATAATATTAATGCCAAAAGATGCAAAGTTCATAAAGATAGTACCACATATTTGTGGCACTGCCGGTTAGGTCATATTGGTATAAAGCGCATGAAGAAACTCCATGCTGATGAACATTTGGAGTCTATTGATTATGAATCATTTGAGACATGTGAACCATGCCTCATGGGCAAGATGACTAAAACTCTGTTCTCCAGAACAATGGAGCGAGCTAGTGACTTATTGGAAATAATACATACCAATGTATGTGGTCCGGTGAGTGTTGAAGCACGTAGTGGATATCATTATTTTCTTACCTTCATAGATGATTTGAGTAGATATGGGTATATTTACTTAATGAAACACAAGTCTGAAACATTTGAAAAGTTCAAGGAATTTTAGAGTGAAGTGGAGAGTCATCATAACAAGAAAATAAAGTTTGTACGATATGATAATAGAGGTGAATATTTGAGTTACGAGTTTGGTATGCATTTAAGACAATGTGGAATTGTTTCACAGCTCACGCCACCTAGAACACCACACTGTAATGGTGTGTCCGATCATCGTAATAGTACTCTATTGGATATGGTGCGTTCTATGATGTGTCTTAATGATTTTCCACTATCATTTCCGGGTTATGCATTAGAGATAGCCACATTCACTTTAAATATGGCACCGTCCAAATTCGTTGAGACAACACCGGAAGAGTTGTGGTTTGGCAAGAAACCTAAGATGTCTTTTCTTAGAGTTTGGGGATGCGGTGCTTATGTCAATAGGCTTCAACCTGATAAGCTCGAACCCAAAGCGGAAAAGTGTGTCTTCATTGGATACCCTAAAGAGAACTTGATGAGGTAATCGTACCTTCTCTCAATTTGGAAGGTAGTACATAACAGAAAGTAGTTCCCGTGATGCCTACACCAACCTAAGAGGAAGCTAATGATAATGACCACGAAACTTCGGATCAAGTTACTACTGAACTTTGTAGGTTGACCAGGGTATGTTCCGCACTAGAGTGGTCTGGTAATCCTGTCCTGGAATTCATGTTGTTAGACAAGAGCAAACCTACGAACTATGAAGAAGCTATGATGAGCCGGATTCTATGTATGAGAACAAAGTATGGACTTTGGTGGACTTGCCCAAGGATCGACAAGCCATTGAGAATAAATGGATCTGTAAGAAGAAGGCATATGTTGATGGTAATGTCACCGTCTATGAAGCTCAATTTGTCGCCAAGGGTTTCCGACAAGTTCAAGGGTTGACTACGACGAGACTTCTCACCCATAGCGATGCTTAAGTCTGTTAGAAATATGTTAGCTATTGCCGCATTTTATGATTATGAAATTTGGCAGATGGACGTCAAAACAACGTTCCTTAACGGGTTCCTTAAGGAAGAGTTGTATATGATGCAACTGAAAGGTTTTGTCGATCCTAAGGATGGTAACAAATATGCAAGCTACAACGATCCATCTATGGACTGGTGCAAGCATCTCGGAGTTGGAATATATGATATGATGAGGTTATCAAAGCTTATGGTTTTATAGAAACTTACGGAGAAGCTTGTATTTACAAGAAAGTGAGTGGGAGCTCTGTAGCATTTCTAATACTATATGTGGATGACATATTATTGATTGGAAATGATATAGAACTTCTAGAAAGCATAAAAGGTTATTTGAACAAGGGTTTTTCAACGAAAGACATCGGTGTAGCTGCTTACATATAGGGCATTAAAATCTATAGAGATAGATCAAGACGCTTTATAGGACTTTCACAAAGCACACACCTTGATAAAGTTTTGAAGAAGTTCAAAATGGACCAGTCAAAGAAATGGTTCTTTCCTGTATTGCAAGGTGTGAAGTTGAGTAAGACTCAAAGCCCAACCATGACAGAAGAAAGAGAAAGGATAAAGTCATTCCCTATGCCTCAGCCATAGGCTCTATAATGTATGTCATGCTGTGTTCCAGACCTGATGTGTACCTTGCCATAAGTCTGGCAGGAAGGGACCAAAGTGATCCAGGAGTAGATCACTGGACAACTATCAAGAATATGCTAAAGTACCTGAAAATGATTAAGGACCTGTTTCTCGTTTATGGAGGCGTCAACGAGCTCATCATAAAGGGTTACATCGATGATAACTTCAACACAGATACAGATGACTCTAAGTCTCAAACTGTATACATATTTATATTAAATTGTGGAGCAGTCAGTTGGTGCAGTTCCAAACAGAGTGTCGTGGCGGGATCTACATGTAAAGTGGAGTATATAACTGCTTCAGAAGCAGTGCAAGAAGGAGTCTAGATGAAGCAGTTCATATCCGATCTGGGTGTAATACCTAGTGCATCGGATGCAATGACTATCTTTTGTGACAATGCTGGAGCTATTGCCATTGCCAAGGAGCCCATGTTTTGACACGTATCCAACGTATCTATAATTTATGAAGTATTCATGCCATGTTTACAACAATTTTATATGGTTTTGGTATGATTTGCATGGAACTAACCCAAACTGACGCTGCTTTCAGCAGAACTACCGTGGTGTTGTTTTTTGTGTAGAAATAAAGTTCTCCAAATGCAGCGAACTTTTTGACGATTTTTTTGGAACAAACGAGGCACTAGAAGCTTTGTGAGAGGACCAGAAGGTGAAGGAGGTGAGCACAAGACACCTTGGCACGTCAGGAGGCCCAAGCACGCCCAGGTGGGTTGTGCCCACCTCGAGGCCCATCTTTGTGTGATTCCAACGCTGAAAAATTATATATATATGTAGAAACCTCCAAAAATAATCGAAGATCAGAAGTTCCATCGCTGCAAGCCTCTGTAGGCACAAAAAACTAATCTAGACCCCATTCCGGCACCCTGCCGGAGGGGGAAATTATCGCCAATGTCCATCATCATCCCTATGGCCACCATGATGAGGATGGAGTATTCCACCCTTGGGGCGGAGGGGTTATACTCGTAGCTATGTGTTTAATCTCTCTCTCTCTCTCGTGCTCTTGATGGCACAATCTTGATGTATCGCGTGCTTTGTTAATATAGTTGGATCATACGGTGTTTCTCCCTCTCTATCTTTTTGTGATGAATTGAGCTTTCCCTCTAAGATTTTGTTTTATCGGATTGAATATTTTTATGGATTTGACAGCACTTAATATATGTCTTGCTTATGAATGCCCGTGGTGACAATGGGGTATTATATTGATTCACTTGATATATGTTTTGGCACTCAACTCGCGGATTCCCGAGGTGACATTGGGGTAATCTATGCATAGGGGTTGATGTACATTTTCTTCCTTGTTTCTCTGTTAGAAATCTTGGGGCACTCTTTGAGGTTCTTTGTGTTGGATCGAGTAATGAATCTGAAATTGTTTGATGAGTATCATATAATTAACACATGGATACTTGTGGTGACATTGGAGTATCTAGGTGACATTAGAGTTGGTTGATGCGTATCATATGGTGTTATTTTAGTACGAACTCTTGGATAGATAGAACAGAAAGAATGAATTTGTGTTATTTTAGTACGAACTCTTGAATAGATCAAACAGAAAGAATAACCTTAAGGTGGTTTCGTACCCTACAAACAAATTCTTCTTATGTTCTCCGTTAGATAAGAAATTTGGAGTGATTCTTCATCACACGTTGAGGGATGGTTATACGATCCAATTAGTTTGACATTTGAGAGATTGCACTAGCGAAAGTACGAACCCTAGGCCTTGTTTTCAAGCATTGCAATACTGTTTATGCTCACTTCTGTTACTTGCTACCTTGCTGTTTTTTATTGTTCCTATTACAAAAAATCAATATCTACTATCATTACTACACTTGTATCACCATCTCTTCGCCGAACTAATGCACCTATACAATTTACCATTGTATTTGGTGTGTTGGGGACACAAGAGACTTTTTATTATTTTGTTGCAGGGTTGTTTGAGAGAGACCGTCTTCATTCTACGCCTCCCACGGATTGATAAACCTAGGCCATCCACTTGAGGGAAATTTGCTACTGTCCTACAAAACTCTGCGCTTGGAGGCCCAACACGAGTCTACAAGAACAAGTTGTGTAGTAGACATCAAGCTCTTTTCTGGCGCCGTTGCCGGGGAGGTGAGTGCTTGAAGGTATATCTTTAAATGTTGCAATTGAATCTTTTTGTTTCTTGTTTTATCACTAGTTTGGTTTATAAAAGAAAACTACAAAAAATGGAATTGAGGTGGTCTCATATTGTTCATCTCTATAATGTCTTTGTTGAAAATGATGGATCGGAAAATTGTGCTCAGTTGATAGAAGAATTCAATAAAATGTTTGGCATAAAATCCATGAATGATGAGCATGATTGCAATGTTGCTAGTATTAATTCTTTGAATATCCATGATGCTAGTGATATGCAAAGCCATAAGCCTGGGCTTGCTATGTTTGATGAAGATGATATTTTTAGTCCCCCAAGTTTTCATGAGCAAATTTATTACCATGATTGCATGCCTCCTATTTATGATGATTATATAGATGAAAGTAGGTTTGGAAGAGTGTCAACTCTGGGTACTAGTGATCCCACTATTTTGGAGGGTGTTGAATCTTTTTACAATATTGATAAAAGTGGATTTGGAGAGGTCATGACTTTATTTAATGATGATTCCACTATTTTGGAAGAGGTTTCAATTGACTATGGTCAAAAAGTTGCTATCTATGATGATTATCGTGATGACATGTATGCTATATTGAATAATGATAACCATGAAACTTGTCATCTTGATTTTAATTTTCAATGTCATGATAGTTATTTTGTTGAGTTTGCTCCCACTACTATTGATGAGAATACATTTGCTTATGTGGGGAGCAATAAAATCTCTATGCTTGTGAATTATGAAAAGAATGCTTTATGTGAAAGTTATATTGTTGAATTTATTCATCATGCTACTGAAAATTACTATGAGAGAGGAACATATGCTTATAGGTATTGCAACAATATCAAGTTTCCTCTCTATGTGTTGAAAGTTTTCAAGTCATGCTTGTTTTGCCTTCCAATGCTAGTTGATTCTTGCTCCCATAATTTGTTTGATCACATAATCCCAATGCATAGGAAGTGGGTTAGACTTAAATGTGCTAGTCATGTGCTTCATGACGTTCTCTTTTTGTTTCAATTCTTATTTTTTATGTGAGCATCATTGAAATCATCATGCCTAGCTAAAAAGGCATTACAGAAAAGTGCTTGTTGGGAGATAACCCAACACTTTTACCTACTGTTTTTGTGTGTTCACATGATTAAGATACTATAGTAATCATGTTTTATAGCTATTGTTTCAATAAAGTGCCAAGTAAAGCCTTTGGGATAGTGTAGATGATAGTTGACTTGATTCTGTGCAAAAACAGAAACTCTTTCTTCCAGTAACAAAATTGTTTAAATTCACTGGAACGTGATAAAATTCTGATTTTAATTACAGATGCTTGGTATAGAAATTTTCTACGTTGTCCTAATTTTTCAGAATTTTTGGAGTAACAAAAGTATGGTCATTGTTCAGATCATTACAAACTGTTCTATTTTTGATAGACAATGTTTTCAATGCATAGTTTGCTTGTTTTCTAGTTTCTATGGCTTATATTGCTCAATATAAATTGTGGAAATGATAAGGTACAGTAGGCATTGTGTGAGAACAATTATGAATCTTGTCTTTGACAGTACCAAAGTGAATAATTTGTCTTTATCGTACTAACCCATGTCACGAAGTTCCGTTAAGTTTTGTATGATTGAAGTTTTCAAGTTTTGGGTGAGATATCGATATGAGGATAATAAGGAGTGACAAGACCCTAAGTTTGGGGATGCCCAAGGCACCCCAAGGTAATATTCAAGGAAGATCCCAGCAACTAAGCTTGGGGATGCCCTGGAAGGCATCCCCTCTTTCGTCTCCAACATTACCGGTAACCTTACTTGGGGCTATATTTTTATTTGTCACATGATATGTGTTTTGGTCGGAGCGTCATTTTATTTTAGTTGGATTTTCTTCCTGTTATTTATATAATGTTTTGCATCTTTTATTTCAATAAAAGTGGCAAGGATAGCCTTCAGCATGCTTATTTTGCAAGTCTATATGTGGCTGTTTGAGAACAGAAAGTTTGTTGCTGTTGCAAAAATTCCTGAGAAATTTCACAATGTGATAAAATGTTGAAACTTTTTGTAAAATAATCTATGATAAATTTTCTACAGTGTGGTAAATTTTCGGAATTGTTTGAGTTAAATCAGATTGGATCTTGCTTCATCCTTTACAGATTGACCTGTTTTGGCAGATTGCTGTTATGTTTGCATTATTTGCATATGTTTGCTTGTTTAATGATTCTATTTGAGGATAGGAGTATTAAATATGAAGAGGCGGTTAATATGCAATGTTAAATAATAATTTTAGTGATTTGCTATAGTAGAGAATGATAAGGTTATTGCATTGATTTATACTAACTTATCTCACGAGTTCTTGTTGAGTTTTGTGTGGATGAAGTTTTAAGATTTAGGGAAACCATGATATGAGAGGAATGCAGAAGATACAAAATCTCAAGCTTTGGGATCCCCAAGGTATCCCAAGTTATTATTTCAAGAAGTCTCAAGCATCTAAGCTTGGCGATGCCCCGGTGGCATCCCACCTTTCTTCATCAACAATTATCACTTAGCCTCGGTTGAGCCTAAGTTTTAGCTTCTTCACATGATGTGTGCTATTCTTAAAATTTCATTTTATTTTGTTTTGCTTGTTGTTTTAACAAAATACTTAGAACTGAAATTTTTAAAATAAGAGAGAGTCCTCACATAGCTACCTATTTACTTAACTACTCATTTGACCTTCACTTATATCTTTTTGGAGTAGTTTGTCATTTACTCTCATGCTTCATTTAGATTATTTTGAGAGTTGAAAATTTTGAAGAAATACTTATGCTCTCGTGCTTCACATAAATTTATTTGAGAGCTTGTTAGTAGCAATGGTAATATATAATTTTAGTCCCAAAGTGACACTAAAAAAATACACTTCTGTGATGATACGTGTTTGTCACAGTAGGTCACCTTTTCAGTCATGTATGTACATCCATGACGATTTTATGACATAATGAATATAGTCATACATGTGTTGTCGTAGAAGTGTTCCATGACAATACCAAAATTATCATCATGAAAGTGTTCACTTCCATGACGATAAATGACACGTCATGGGAGTGCTTTTGTCAAGGGTAACCGACACGTGGCATCCACCGTAATGGGTCGCCGTTAAGCTATCGGGTCCGGCTTTGGATCCGATAACCCATTAACAGCCCGGACCAATGGGGATTTTCCACGTGTAAAATTCTCATTGTCCGAAGGAAACACGTGCCAGCTCGTCATTGGGTCAGATAGACACCTATGATATGTCGACACGTGCGATGGTCGAACACTGGCCCATTTAGCTTACAAAGGCTGGCCCGTTTGACTTGGTCAAAAGTTAGCGGGCCGGCCCATGAAAACCCTGTTAACGGTGTGTTTGCATATAGCCCATTCTACGTCCCGGTAACTCACGACCAGTTAGGGCCTCCTTGAAATCGGCCCAACAGCATCATGTGGGCCGTCGAATATAACACCAGCCCGTTTCACTTTCGGCCCATGTATGGCCCATGACATCTTTCGGCCCATATGAGGCCTTTCGTATCTTTAGGCCCTTTAGTGGCCCACAGTGACTCTAGTCCACAATGAACAGTAAATTTCTTTGTACCCGTTAACGGCCCATGATTCACATGGGCCGTTTCCAGCCCGTGTTAGCTTTCGGCCTACCGACGGCCCATACATTCTTGGGCTCCTTTTCGGCCCTCGGTTACTTCTAGCCCATTACTGGCTTGTTCCCCTAATGGGCCAAATTCGGCCCGTGGTTAGAATCAGCCTGTTTGTGGCCTGTTGACCCGTTGCGCCGTTTCCAGCCCGTCCTATATTTTGGCCCATTAACGACCTGTTATGCCTGTGACAGAATTAAGCCTTTGTTGTCTTCCGGCCTGTTAATGACCCATTATCGTGCTGGCCCAATACCAAATACGCCCGTTTACGGCCCATGTGGACCCATTTACCCGAGGCCCATCGATTCTACGGCCCGTTGGAGGCGCATTTATCCGATGGCCCGTAGGAGGCCCATGGATCCTATGGCCTGTAGTAGGGTCAAGGTTACCACGGTCCGTATATGGCCCACGGTTGTTGCGGCCACTAGCGAACCAGGGAAAAAGAAGACTAGGAAATAAATAAGCCCAAAACTAACGCTAGGCTATTAAGGCGATAGCACAGATTACATCCACTGGGCATCGAAGTTCGCCACCAATGCAAATATAGGGAACACCCTACGCTATACAAAAATGGCTTGCTGTTTTCTTCAGCTGGTGGCTGCATGTTAAGAACAAATTTTGTATCGCAACAAAACAAATTACAACCACAAAACAAAGGTTGGCATAAAAGTTAACAGTCTGGCAAATAAATACACCACCAGAAGTTCAGAAGCTCAGTTCATTTGTCCTGGCTGTTACGTATTCATGTTGTATTGTCCGATGGAGCACCATAACATTCGCCTTCATTTCTCCTAGGCTCCTAAACAACATAGAAAATGTCTGGTAGTCTGGTTTCAAAATCATGCATATCTTGACGACATCGAACAATGGTTGTCCTTGTTTCACAAAGGGTCTCTGTTAGGGAATGGACTTGTGTCTGGAGCACAGATATAACATTGTTTTGAGCTTGCATATCTTGATCATGTGGCAGTTTGGACGAGATTGCCTTAACAACCAACCCAGTATTACACAGGAACTTGCTTTTGGCACTTTTACTGGATAGGTACTGACCCACTGCAGCAAGGGGTGACATTGCGGTTATAGTTGCCTCGTCACCTTCAGAAGGTGGCGGTTCCACCAGTTTTTTCCATAGCTGCTGAAAAGTTGAGTTTTTACATTAGTAGCACCAGAACAGAAGATATTAAGGAGGCAGCACAACCAAACAAAATAACTTTGGTCTATATACAGAAGTTATTCTGGTGAACCCGTGTAAAATATTAGTTGTATTTTACTGCAAAGTACATAATAAAACCAGGTTCCAAACATATGACCATGTACCATGGCTAATGTATTGTCTATTTCTTCACATTGTATTGACAACTAAGGATAATGAGACAAATTTTATAATATGGTAAGCATAGTATGACATCATTCATATCACAAAACAACTCAAAACAGACAAACATGCAATTGTAACATTGTGTGGGCAAGTCCAACACGGAACTAGATTACAGATCAAGATCAAAGGAACATCACTCCTGTCTTCTAAACCTTGTAAGGTGCAATGATACGCTAAGACAATTGTGTATAAAATTGAAAAGAGTAATAGACATTGGCTGCAAACCATGCAGTTGAATGCACGAGTTAGAGTAAGTAGTAGTTAAAAGGCATGAGGATTAAGGACTTACAACAGCGGCTTTGACTGGTGTAGTCATGCCCTTCGTCTTTCTGGTGTGATAGTCCTTGAATATATCCATAGCATTTGGTCCTTGCGGGCTTTACTCTGCATTTGGAGCAATTCAATATAGATATGATAATATGGCACAACGAAAAGAGTGAAACAACAGCTAATTACAAGAGCCTCGCAGTGTGCAATATAGCTACGAGATCCTGTCATCTGTTGGAATTTCACTTTAAATGCAGTTGGCCTTATTCTTTGAACAGTTCACCTACAAGAAGATAGATTTGTGAGGCACATGTGTAAATAGGAGTTCAACATGTGATCTGATCACATACATATAACATACCTGATACTTTGGACCATACCAGTGTTTCACGAGGCCTCTCCAGTCTTCATCCGATATATTTTCCACTAGAGATGTTTGGGCAAGTTCACTGTTAGCCTTGCCTTGAATGTGAGTTTTCCTCAAGTTATACCGATACTGTCGCAAAGCAGACTTGAAAACATGGGTGAGAGCTTATCTGGTTGCGTCATCTTGGCTATCCAACTTGAACCTCATCTGTTGAAAATTATGGGAGACTCATTATCATCAACCTAGAAAGTATGGGACAGAGCAAGATGATATTACTAGTTTCCATAGAACCATACTTACAGATAAATGGTCGAGGAAGGTGTTGAACTGGGATTCATCTTTGTCTTACTTGTACTGAATCCATGGAGGATACGTGGATGCCACCTAACGGCAACCGCTGCCTTTGATACTAACTTGGCTGACCTCGTAGCATCATGTGGACTTTTTAAACCTGCCTCAAAATAGATATCCATTCTTCCTTCTCTAGACTTAGTTAACCTATCAAGCATTATCCCTGATGTTTGTTTCCTCTTGTGCCTAGGTGCAAGTCCAACAACGAAGATAGGAAGTGTTAGTGTACATCAAACTCTAAGACTACATATATGCAACTATAACTTATTTTTGACTAACTACTGCAGGGCAAAGCCCCACAGTCTTTTATTCCATTAAAAAAGAGTCCAATACAAGTTAGTTGTACAAAACTAAAGCTAAAAAAGAAAAAAGGCCATAGTGGCCAAGCTTACCTATACCTACCTATACACAACATGACTCAATGAAGCCCCTCCAACCAATTCAAAAAGAGAGGTCTAACATGAGCCTTGACTCTATGGGAGATATGGAACTGTAACTTGACTCCAAAAACTACCTTCTTGCTGTTGAAGCTCACAAGATTCATCTGATCTTGCCAACTCGTCGTGTGTCCAGAGTGCTTCGGAAGTAGTGTCAGGTGGCAAGGGAGCTTCGGAACATGCTGCTAGCTGAGTTGACAAACGAGTAAGCCGGTGGTACTGTGGAAGGCATTGAAACAACTAGGGCTATCTCTACTTGTTTGTTGACATCTATTACTTTCGGTTTGGCTTCTTTTGCAGCCCGTGTAGCATGGGATACCCCGTTTGTATAATTTTCCGCTAGACTTTGACCTTCTATTGTGATACGTCTCCGTCGTATCTATAATGTTTGATTGTTCCATGCCAATATTCTACAACTTTCGTATACTTTTTGGCAACTTTTTATACTATTTTTGGGACTAACATATTGATCCGATTGCCCGATTGCGGTTCACATGCATTGCATGTTTTTGGTTTCGCAGAATATCCATATCAAACGGAGTCCAAACGGGATAAAAACGGACGGAGCTTATTTTTTCGAATATTGGGTAAATCTGGGAAAAAGATCAACGTGAAACGGTGTCCGAGGTGGCCACGAGGCGGTTTATGCCCTTCTTCAGCCGCAAGAAAGCTAATGTTTGGTAAAAAATCACGGTGAAGGTTTCAGTCCAATCGGAGTTACGGATCTCCTTATATATACGAAACGGTGATAGGGCAGCGAATGTAACGAGAAATAGAGAGACAGAGAGACAGATACAATCTCGGTGGGGCTTTCGCCCCTCCCACGCCGTGGAGACCATGGACCAGAGGGGAAACACTTCTCCCATCTAGGGAGAAGGTCAAGGAAGAAGAAGAAGGAGGGGGGGGGGGGGTTCTCTCCCCCTCGCTTCCGGTGGCGCCGGAGTGCCACCGGGGGCCACCATCATCACCGCGATCTTCACCAACACCTCCGCCACCTTCACCAACATCTCCATCACCGTCCCCCCTCTATCTACAGCGGTCCACTCTCCCACAACCCATTGTACCCTCTACTTGAACATGGTGCTTTATGCTTCATATTATTTTCCAATGATGTGTGCCATCCTATGATGTCTGAGTAGATTTTCGTTGTCCTATCGGTGGTTGATGAATTGCTATGATTGATTTAATTTGCTTGTGGTTATGTCGCTGTCCTTTGGTGCCCATCATATGAGCGCGCGCGTGGATCACACCTTAGGGTTAGTTGTATGTTGATAGGACTATGTATTGGAGGGCAAGGGTGACACAAGCTTCAGCCTAGCATAGAAATTGATGCATACGAGATAGAAGGGGGACCAATATATCTTAATGCTATGGTTGGGTTTTACCTTAATGAACATTAGTAGTTGAGGACCCTTGCTAATAGTTTCAATCATAAGTGCATAGAATTCCAAGTCAGGGTTGACATGCTAGCAGTGGCCTCTCCCACATGAAACTTGCTATCGGTCTAGTAAATTAGTCAATTGCTTAAGGGACAATTTTGCAATTCCTACCACCACTTTTCCACACTCGCTATATTTACCTTATTGCTTCTTTACTTACAACAGCCCGTAGTTTTTATTTACGTGCTCTTTATATTCTTCCAAACCTATCCAAAAACACCTACAAAGTACTTCTAGTTTCATACTTGTTCTAGGTAAAGTAAACGTCAAGTGTGCGTAGAGTTGTATCAGTGGTCGATAGAACTTGAGGGAATATTTGTTCTACCTTTAGCTCCTCGTTTGGTTCGACACTCTTACATATCGAAAACTGTTGTGATCCCCTATACTTGTGGGTTATCATATTGCACCATCAGTACCAGCAGAATCTGCATAATTCTTCTACTTCCATTTCCGTGGGTCCTTAGTACTAACACCATCCCCTATCATTATGTGTTCCTTCCTCTTTCTCTGTGCCATGTTAAGTCAAGCCAACAAGAAAAAGGAATAAAAATTTAGTTCTTCAGAACAAATTGATGCGTGATACAGACGAACTGAACTTTGATGTTAGACAACCACATGATAGGAGGATGTAATATGTATGAAAAACAGGGTGACATGAGATAATCAGAACTATGATGTGTAAACTAAGGAGAAGGCATTTCACTAAATTAGAAGCAATGCAATGAAAGGTAGACACCATATGAAAGATGCTACAAATATCACTCTGCCAAGTTAACAGTGTCTCATCATAACTGGCGTTTAAACAAATTTGAAGCAGTACAAGAAATAAATCATATGCAAGATGCAAACAACATCACACTACCAAGTTAAAGGTCTCTCGTCATTAGTGCCATTGCATATTCACAGCATTGCATATTCACAACTTATGATGTGTAAACTAAGCATAAGGCTTTTCAACAAATTAGAAGCAATGTAAGCTAGACACCATATGTAAGACGCAACGAATATCACTCTACCAAGTTAAAACTATCTCGTCATTATTACCATTTCAACAAATTAGTAGTACAAGCTAGAAAATAAGGTGATATGTAAACTATATCAGACTCCCAAGTTAAACGTGTCTTGTGAAAAGTGATTGTTGCAGGTTACATAACAATAGTACTTTGATCACTACTGCAGGATGGTCCAAACGTGACACTACGATCAGAGACCCTCCGACAAAACTGTGTGCAATGCCATAATCACAAACGGTGGTGTAAAAAACCGTCAAAAAAGGTGCGAAACGTTTGCGATGACAGATGCATCAAACACGGTTCAGAATTTAGTTGCATGTGTGATGCAGGGCATACGGTTCAGCTTAATGAAGTGTTTGTGATGAGGACACACAAAAGAAACGGGCAGCCAGGTGAAGGTGTGTGCGATATACAACATACGGTCACTGGGATGAACTGTGTGTGATTAGGCAACACAATGGAAACGGTTCAACAAAACAAGATGTGTGTGAGACGCGGCAAACAGGTCCGTAATCTGAAATGTGTGCGAAGACCAATAATAACACAAACGATTGCTGCTAATAAGACGTGTGGATTACTCTGTCTATAGTAGAATAACATGCACACACACACACACACACACACACACACACACACACACACACATATATATATATATATATATATATATATAAATGAAATAAACATCCAATTACATAAGTGACTATACAGATCATTCGCACACACCTCAATAAACAATTGCATGCATTCTAAAGTAGAGAAACGATCATCTAGTCATCTAATTCTTGTGACGCACCCGCTGTCGGTGTCAAAACCAGCGGATCTCGGGTAGGGGGTCCCGAACTGTGCGCCTAAGGCGGATGGTAACAGGAGGCGGGGGACACAATGTTTACCCATGTTCGGGCCCTCTCGATGGAGGTAATACCCTACTTCCTGCTTGATTGATCTTGATGATATGAGTATTACAAGAGTTGATCTACCACGAGATCGTAGAGGCTAAACCCTAGAAGCTAGCCTATGGTATAATTGTTGTTGTCCTACGGACTAAACCCTCTGGTTTATATAGACTCTGGAGGGGGCTAAGGTTACACAGAGTCGGTTACAAGGGACGAGATCTACACATCCATATTGCCAAGCTTGCCTTCCACTCCAAGGAGAGTACCATCCGGACACGGGACGAAGTCTTCAATCTTGTATCTTCATAGTCCAACAGTCCGGCTAAAGTACATAGTCCGGATGTCCGAGGACCCCCTAATCCAGGACTCCCTCAGTAGCCCCCGGACCAGGCTTCAATGACGATGAGTCCGGCGCGCATATTATCTTCGGCATTGCAAGGCGGTTCTTCTCACATAAATGTTGCACTCCTTGGCTTCCGTGCCTAATAATGGCTACCTTCCACGTGTCGAGCGAATGCGAGAAGCCAGGGCATTTTTACATTTGCCACCCTAGCCATGTGAGTAAATCGTCTATTAAAGAGACGGGGAATTCTCAGATCCAGATCACACCCTCCTCCCACAGCGAGTATCCATCGGAGCGCGCCCGGAAAAATCCATTCCAACATGGCCGACCAACGCAGCTTCTCCTCTCTCTCCCGTAGCCCTAAGCCCGGCAATTGGAAGAAGTGTTCCGTCCCTCACAGCCAATTAGTAGAGTTACGCACCGTGGATTTCTTCCTCCAACAGATATGGTCCCCTGCTCGAGCTGCTCGCCACCTACAATGGCGGGGAGCAAGCGGAGAGCTTTCCCAACCCATCCATTGGGGAGCGGGTATGCCTTGTCCCTTACTTATTAAGAGGGCTTGCATTTCCAATTCATCCGTTCCTCCGCGGGCTCCTGGAGTTCTACGGCCTCCAGCTGCATAACTTTACTCCCGCCTCCATATTACACATTGCTGGCTATGTCGCCCTTTGCGAGCTGTTTCTGGGCTGCGAAGCTCATTTCAAGCTATGGAAGAGGTTATTCTTCCTCGTACCCGGTACACAGGAGGGATCAATATATCAAGTGGGCGGAGCCGAAATATGGCGCATCGCCGGGACCGGATACCTGTCCGGTACCCCGAAGAAGACATCCGAAGGCTGGCCTTCGAAGTGGTTTTATATGGAGGATGTCCCCCTTTCGGGCCCTATTCGGATGGGCCTTCCTGAGTTCGACAACGCTCCCTTGAAGAAACGCCGCAGCTGGAGCCCTCGGAGCCCCCGGAGCCCTCGGGAGGAAGATAACAGGGAAGTCCTTTACTTGATGGGTCGGATACAGATGCTGACCCAGTCAGGATTGATTGTAATCGAGGTTATGTCAATATGTATAATGCGGGGGGTGCAGCCACTGCAATATCGGGGGCAACCCATGTGGCTCTTCAACAGAGAAGACAATGCCACCCACTGCGGTCGTAAGGGACCGGACTCAGTCGCTGCTCTAGCAAAATTCTGTCTGATTTGTACAAAGGAGAGGAAGACGAGTTCATCCGCATCAAACCACAGGATGGATTCTCCATGTACAACCCTCCAAGCTGGGTGTGCTACTACTTTTTACTCCCAACCTTCCCGCATTCTTCGTCATAAGTACTTACCTTGCCATCGCATAGCAGGAGCTGCAAAAAGCTGTAAGGGAGGTCCATAGCCCGCCTCCACAACCGGAGGACCCCGACCGGGCCCTCGACCCTGGACTTGAAGAAGATCCAGACACATTTGTGGAGCTTATTGACAGGACGTTCTATCAATTAAGCTGCGACGGTGCCATGGTGGCCTTCATAGCCGATTATCCGAGACTACTCCCTGCATCGCATGTAAGTAAAAACCGGAGTCCTAACTTCCAAGAAGGATCCCTTTTTCTGCACCTCACCTACCACACACATATGGTGTTTTATAGGGAAGGCCCTCGGGACGCCCTGCCGAACCCGTAGTGACTCACCAACAAGGGGCACCGAAGCCGGGTAGGCTTAAAAGGAAGGCGGTCCGGACTAAGACGCTGTTGTAGAGGTATGAAAGAGAACACCGCTCCGTGGTGGTCGTATTTTAAAATATAATAACGCCCATGTTTCCTAGTAGGAAAAACGCTCGCCGGACTATATCCCGAGAGGTTGCCGGTCACGCCTCCACCAGTCGGGCTCCAGAGCCGGATTTAGAGGCGGACGCTAACATGTGGCCAACGCTGGATGTTCCTCCTACAGAGGATGCGGATAGGCTATCCGCTACAAATTCCAAAGTGGAGAGCGCCATGAATCACAGGCATTGTCGGGCCGTACTCTGTGATGCTTGTTTCTCCCAAGAGGCGTTCGATGCCTTCAACTCAGGAGACGCGTTCATCCGAGCTGCTCAAAATGGTCTTGCCAGAGCCACGAACCAGTATGTAAAGGATATACGTGTAAGAAAATCTAATAATTATGTATATCAGTAGCCCCTGAGACTTGAAACAGTTGGCACAACTGATTTAAGGATCATTGTTTGCATAGGTTCTTACAGAGAAGAATGCCCAGTTGTCTCAAGAGCTGGAGGAATGTAAAGCCCAACTTCAGGCCGCAGTTGCCGCAGTGAAGGAGTCCGAGAAGGCCCCATCAGGTAACACTTGCTTCCATTGCAAGGAATGTCATGTACCAGGTAGTATGTGGCATGCGTGCAAATATAACAACAGATGCTGCAAATGACTCTGGAGTGAATCCAGAGGCCGTGCCAGGGGATGAGCAACGTGCTAACCGACAGCTAAAGGCTGGCGAGTGCGTGCTTACGCGGGTTAGGAGGGAGAAAAACAAGCTCCAAGACGCCAATACCCGGCTGGGTGTTGAACTTAAAGATGTTCGAGCCCAGCTTGCCGACTCCGTAAAGGAGAATAAGAGGCTTCGACGCGGCATTTTTAGTAAGTTCTTGAACTAACTTTTTAAAGAGTTTGGCAAAGAAACCAGCTGATAGAATTATATCTGTGTGCTGACGGGTCGTCCCACGGAGGAGATGCCCGGGTCTACAGGCGATCTTCTGCCAGAGCTCTCACAAATGCACGAACAAGTACGGCAGCTGATGCAGGGAATTGCTCAAGCCTTGTGGCCATCCGCCTCCATGCCCGGAGGCATGAGAGAGCTTGCAGAAAAGCTCAAGGGAGTGCGGCGGCGCTTCCGATTATTGAAGATATCAGCCTGCCGACAAGTTGCAAGGGAAGCCTGGGCCATGGTGAAGACGCGATATACCAAGGCTGACCCGAACCACATGGCCGAGGTCGAACCTGTGGGGCCTCATGGGAAAGAGATCCCTGTCAGTTTGGTTTATGACCAGGTAGAATTAGCCGCAAAGTATTCTCAACAGGACGGTAGGCTAGACAGTCTGTTGGATGGCATAGAAGAAGAATTTAGTCAGTCTAAGTGACTGTGTACTTCAAGTGACATATATTGTCCCTAGCCGGCTTGTAAATCATTTGTCATGGTGGACCCTTTTGCTTCAACCTCCAGACCCGACAATCCGGAGCGTATCCGAATACCCGCTCAGTTATGTAAAAAATCGGGATATGCGTGGAAACCAGGCGTAGGGGTCATAAGTGCTTGAACAGACAAGTACCCAACTAGCTATGTTATATTACATGGATAGTAACAAACATCTTCCAGGGAGAATAGTTCCATTAAGGGTTCCTTTCCCTAGGTACGCATGCATTAATGTGCATGTCCGAGCTGCGAAAAGAGACGCAGGATATAAACATCTGGGGGCATGTAGTACAATAAATAGAAATCGTCTTTTGTTCACCGACCAAGTATTCCCTTAATAACGCTAGCTTTCGGCTTCACCCAGTCTGAGGTACACATCCGGCTGACCCGGCAGTAACAATCGCAGAGGTGCTCCCCTTATGCCCTAGCCGAATTAACGGGAACGTAGGGCATAAACACAAGAGCCAAGCAACCCAGCTTGGCCAAAGCTTAAGTCATATTGATGCATATAATGGCGAAAAAAGGTACATGTGAAAAGTAACAAATGTGTGGGGCCTAGAGCACGGAGCGTAGCTATATTAAGCTTATGTATAAGAAGCCCCCAGGTATCATGCGCACGGCTAGCGCGTCAAGATTGTGTAGTCAGGACACATTTTAGCCTTTTAAGGCCTTAAAGAAAAAAGGGGAAAAAGAATGAAAGAAAAGACAGATAACAAATATATAAAAAATTGACAGAGGTAGGGAGACGAACACAGAGTCCGGCACTAGGCGTAGAACCTTTGGAGTCTGGCTGCGTTCCATGGATTTGGCTCGAGTCGATTGTCCGATGCATCCCGCAGACGGTACGATCCACCGCTCAGAACTTGGTCAATGCCATTTGGGTTTGAGCTTGTTCTTTTTCTTCTCCGGTAGGCATAGAATGAGTTCGCCAACGTTATATGTCTTGGCCCGTACTTCTCTGCTTTGGTACCTTCGAGCCTGTTGCTGATAGAATGCGGAACGGGCTTTTGCCATGTCACGCTCCTCCTCCAGTGCGTCCAAATTGTCATGTCGATCAAGATCGGCTTCTTTCTCTTCATACATGCGCACTCGAGGTGAGCCATGAATTATGTCGCAGGGCAGTACCGCCTCTGCGCCGTACACCATAAAAACAGTGTGTATCTGGTAGTGCGATTCGGTGTGGTCCGCAGCCCCCATAATACGGAGTCGAGCTCCTCTACCCAGTGTGTATCGGATTCCTTCAAGGATCACACTAATCTGGGTTTAATGCGGCTCATGAGAAGACCATTTGCTCGCTCGACTTGACCGTTAGCTTGCGGGTGATAGACGGAAGCATAATCGAGCTTGATGCCCATGTTGCTGCACCAAAGTTTTACCTCGTCTGCTGTAAAGTTCGAGCTGTTATCGGTGATGATGCTGTGCGGAATGCCATAACGGTGTACAACCCCGGGTATGAAGTTAATCACTGGTCCGGATTCGCCCGTTTTCACTAGTTTGGCTTCTATCGATTTGGTGAATTTATCCACAATGACCAATATGTATTTTTTCTTATGGCTTCCCCCTTTGAGGGGTCCGACCATATCAAGCCCCCAGACCGCAAAGGGCCAAGTAATGGGGATTGTTTGGAGAGCGGTAGGCGGGATATGGCTTTGGTTTCAAAAAGCTGGCAACCGACGCAACATTGAACGAGGTCCTGTAAATGCGCTTCGTCCGTTGGCCAAGAGAAACCTGTACGGAAGGCCTTGCTTACAAGGGCCCGAGCTGCGGCGTGGTGGCCGCCAAGTCCAGCATGAATTTCTGCCAAAAGTTGCCGCCCTTCCTCTTCGGAGATGCACCTTTGAAGGACTCCGGTAGCGCTTTTCTTATAAAGCTCTCCCTCGTGGACCTTGTTGGCTTTAGACTGCCGCACAATTCAACGCGCCTTGTTTGGGTCCTCGGGTAGTTCCTGCCTAGTTAGGTAGGCCATGAATGGTTTTGTCCACGGGGCGATGACAACCATTTACACGTGGGCGGAAGGTGTTATTTCGATGGCACAGCCTCCGATTATGTCAGAGTGTTCGGTATCTGGTGTTGTGGCCGGGTCCAGACTATTGTTACCGGTCTCTCCTTCCCATACCACAGATGGCTTAAACAGCCTGTCCAAGAAGATATTAGGTGGGACAGGGTCGCGCTTAGCACTGATGCGGGCGAGGATATCCGCTGCCTGATTGTTTTCCCAGACCACATGGTGGAATTCAAGCCCCTCGAACCGAGCTGACATTTTGAGGACGGCGTTGCGATAAGCCGCCATTTTTGGATCCTTGGCGTCGAAGTCTCCATTTATTTGAGATATTGCAAGGTTCGAGTCCCCACGCACCTCCAGGCGTTCAATGCCCATGGAGACTGCCATCCGGAGGCCATGTAACAGGGTCTCATATTCTGCTGCGTTGTTGGAGTCTGTGTATAGTATTTGGAGTACGTATTGGACTGTATCTCCGGTGGGGGATGTCAGGACGATGCCAGCCCCCAGACCAGCCAGCATTTTAGAGCCATCAAAGTGCATAATCCAATTGGAGTATGCGCCGTACTCTTTAGGGAGTTCGGCTTCTGTCCATTCGGCGACGAAATCAGCCAGTACTTGTGACTTAAAGGCTCGCCGTGGTTTGTATATTATGTCGAACGGGAGGAGCTCAATAGCCCATTTAGCAATCCGGCCCGTGGCCTCGCGGTTGTTTATAATGTCATTGAGTGGTACTTCAGAGGCCACCGTAATTGAACACTCTTGAAAGTAATGTCGTAGTTTCCGGGATGCCATGAAGGCCGCGTATGATATCTTTTGATAATGTGGGTACCGTGATTTGCATGGAGTGAGGACAGTGGATACATAGTATACCGGCTTTTGAAGCGGGAACTTATGTCCGTCCGTCTCTCGTTCGACGATGAGCACTGCGCTTACAACTTGGTGTGTTACCGCTATATATAATAGCATTGGTTTGCTGACATTTGGCGCGGCCAAGATTGGGTTTGTGGCCAAAACAGATTTTACTTCTTCTAATCTGGTCGTGGCCGCATCCGTCCACTCGAAGTGTTCGGTGCGTCGAAAAAGGCGATAAAGAGGTAGTGCCTTTTCTCCTAACCGGGAGAAGAAGTGGCTTAAGGCAGCCATGCATCCAGTTAGCTTCTGGATTTTTTTGAGGTCTGTTGGGATGGCCAACTGTGACATAGCTTGGATTTTAGCCGGATTTGCTTCGATTCCTCTGTTGGAGACGATGAAGCCTAAGAGCTTTCTGGCGGGCATGCCGAAGACGCATTTTTCCGGATTGAGCTTAATGTCGTATGTTCGGAGATTGTCGAACGTGAGCCTCAAGTCGTCTATTATGGATTCGACGTGTCTGGTTTTAATGACCACATCGTCTACGTATGCCTCCACTGTTTTGCCGACCTGTGTCTCCAAGCATGTCTGAATGATGCGTTGATAAGTTGCACCGGCGTTTTTGAGCCCGAAAGGCATGGTGTTAAAACAGAAGGGGTTCGTATGGAGTGATAAATGCCCTTGCGTCTTGATCAGACTCCGTCATCTTAATTTGATGGTATCCGGAGTATGCGTCGAGGAAACACAATGAGGTCCTGTGGTAGCGTCGACAATTTTATCGATGCGAGGGAGGGGGAAGGGATCCTTTGGGCAAGCCTTGTTAAGGTCTTTGAAGTCGACGCATAGGCGCCAGGATTTGTCCTTCTTTGGTTCCATCACCAGGTTTGCTAGCCAGTCCGGATGTTTTCTTTCTCGAATGAATCCGGCCTCTAGTAACTTGGCTAGCTCCTCTCCCATGGCTTGTCGTTTAGGCTCAGAGAAGCGCGGAAGAGTTTGCTTGACCGGCTTGAATCCCTTTAGGATGTTAAGGCTATGCTCGGCCAGCCTACGTGGGATTCCTGGCATGTCTGAAGGATGCGAGGCGAACATATCCCAATTCGCGCGCAAGAACTCCCATAGCGCGGCGTCTACTTGATACGTCTCCAACGTATCTATAATTTTTGATTGCTCCATGTTATATTATCTACTGTTTTAGACTATATTGGGCTTTATTTTCCACTTTTATATTACTTTTGGGACTAACCTATTAACCGGAGGCCCAGCCGGAAATTGCTGTTTTTGCCTATTTCAGTGTTTCGAAGAAACGGAATATCAAATGGAGTCCAAACGGAATGAAACCTTCGGGAACGTGATTTTCTCAACAAATATGATCCAGGAGACTTGGACCCTCTGTCAAGAAAGGAGGGAGGCGGTCACGAGGGTGGAGGGTGCACCCCCCCTAGGGCGCGCCCCCTGCCTCGTGGGCCCTGAAGGAGTTCCGGACTAGGGGGTGTCCGGATAGCCGAACTATCATCATCGGCCGGACTCCAAGACTATGAAGATACAAGATTGAAGACTTCGTCCCGTGTCCGGATGGGACTTTCCTTGGCGTGGAAGGCAAGCTTGGCGATACGGATATGTAGATCTCCTACCATTGTAACCGACTTTGTGTAACCCTAGCCCTCTCCGGTGTCTATATAAACCGGATGGCTTTAGTCCATAGGACGAACAACAATCATACCATAGGCTAGCTTCTAGGGTTTAGCCTCTTTGATCTCATGGTAGATCCACTCTTGTAACACACATCATCAGTATTAATCAAGCGGGGCGTAGGGTTTTACCTCCATCAAGAGGGCCCGAACTGGGTAAAACAACGTGTCCCTTGTCTCCTGTTAACATCCGCCTAGACGCACAGTTGGGACCCCCTACCGAGATCCGCGGTTTTGACACCGACATTGGTGCTTTCATTGAGAGTTCCTCGTATGCGTCACCGATAGGCCCGATGGCTCCTTCGATCATCAACAACGACGCGGTCCAGGGTGAGTCTTTTCTCCCCGGATAGATCTTCGTGTTCGGCGGCTTTGCACTGCGGGCCAATTCGCTTGGCCATCCGGAGCAGACCGAAAGCTACGCCCCTGGCCATCAGGTCAGATTTGGAATTTTAAACTATACGGCCAATATCCGCGGAGACTTGATCTTCTACGGATTCGAGCCGCGGCCGAGCGCGCCGCACTGTCTCGATGGGCATGATCTAGCTCTGCAGCGAAAGGCCCTCGAGGCCGCACCGATATCCGCTCCGACCCGTAATCCGGGCGGATGCCCCGATCGAGGACGAGTGCTTGGACACCGCCTCGGGGCTACAATCTCTCTGGCGATCGGGCGAACTCCATCCTGTCGCTGCGAAGACCTTGACTCCAGGAAGCCGGACTCCTCTCCGGACTCTGAACCCTCCGCGCCCTTGCTAATCGAATCCGATTGGGCGCCCGTTATGGAGTTCACAGCCGCGGACATCTTTCAGCACTCGCCCTTTGGCGACACCCTGAATTCACTAAAGTCTCTCTCTTTATCCGGAGAGCCCTGGCCGGACTATGGTCAGGAAGGTTGGGATATGGACGACGAAGAAATTCAATGCCCACCCACCACCCACTTCATAGCCACTGTCAAAAGCTTACACGACGTGCTCGATTTCGACTCCGAAGACATCGACGGTATGGACGACGATGTAGGAGACAACAATGAACCAGCACCTATAGGATGCTGGACCACATCATCCCATCATGTATACATGGTGGATACGCCTAAAGGAAATGAATACGAGGAACAACGGGACGCTATGAAGAATAAATCCCTCGAAAAGCAGTCAAAACGGCAACGTAAACGCCTAACAAAGTCCCGCCTCAACAAAGACCCAGCCATAGCGTAGGGCGAACCGGTGGACAACGAACAAGCCATCGAGCAATCTTCCGAACAAGACAACTTGGGTAAACAATTTGTCCCCGGCGAAGACAACGATGCACGGGCGATCTCACGCGGACAAACCATTGGAGCAAAATGACCTCCGAGAAAAGGCTCGCCATCATGCGGCGTAGCCTGAAAAAGCAGAAGCGGAAGCTCAAAACAGCGGAAGATGCACTCAGAATCAGATGGAGCAAAGTATTCAGCACCGCAAATAAATATGGCGACAATCGCCGAACAAAGAGCTACCCGAAAAGAAAGCTACTGCCCGAATTCGACGAGGAGGCCTTAGAGCCCCCACAATTAAAAAGCAAGAAGACCCGGTCGGATGGACAACCTCACGGGAAAAAGAAGCGCGAATGGTGCCGCACAAGCCAATATGCGATCCGGCAAGGATTCACATCAAAAGGATGGCCCAGTTAGATCCATCTATGGGCCAAGAAAGCACGCTTCGTCAAAGCAATGCAATACGCCAAAATTCAAGATCACGGCACACCCAAATATAGGGCGCCTCACACCCCTATGTTTCACCGATGAGGTCTTTGGATCATGAATTTCAGTGATTTAAACCCGTAAACATAGAGGCATCTGACGGAACAACAGACCACAGAGTGCGGATCGAGGATTACATCCTCCACATACACATGGCTAGAGGAGGCGATCTCGACGCCATAAAATACTTACCCTTAAACTCAAAGGGCCAGCTCGGCATTGGCTTAAAAGCCTCCCGAAAATACCATTGGAAGTCGGGAGAGCTCGAGGATGCATTTCAGGCAAATTTTCGGGGACTTATGTCCGCCCTCCGGATGCGTGACGATCTAAGTCACATAACTCAACAGCCCGAGAGTCAGCCCGGAAATTCTGGAACAGGTTCCTTACTAAAAAGAACCAAATAGTCGAATGTCCGGACGCCGAAGCCTTAGCAGCTTTTAAACACAACGTCCGAGACGAATGGCTCGCCAGACACCTCGGCCAAGAAAAGCCAAGAACAATGGCCACATTAACAAGCCTCATGACCCGCTTTTGCGCGGGAGAGGACAGCTGGCTGGCTAGATGCAGCACCAGTGACCCGAGTACATCCAAAATCAGGGATGGAAATGGGAAATCATGACGCAGAAAAGATCAGCGCCGGAATAAGGAAAATGGCCCAAATAGTACGGTGGTCAACGCCAGATTCAAAAGCTCTTGGCCGAACAACAAAACACTGCCCCTAAAGGATAACAGTGATGAGCTATCCAACCTAAAAAAGATTCTGGATAGACTGTGTCAAATACATGGTACCTCCGGGAAGCCTGCAAACCATACCCACAGAGATTGTTGGGTCTTCAAGCAGTCCGGCCGACTTAACGCCGAACACAAGGGGCTCGACACACCAAGTGAAAGGGACGGAACCCAAAAGCACCACAAGCAGAGCCTCGGAAAACAAAAAACTTTCCCACAGGAGATCAAAACAATAAACTCACTTCACGTGATCAAAAGGAAAAACAAAGCGGCGCCCCCTAAAAGGCGCGCCACCAGTTGTCAAAACCAATCACCTTCGACCATCGGGGCTATTCCGATAATATCCGGAACGGAGGATGGACTGCATTTATATTGGGTCCTATAATCGACGGATTCAAATTTACACATGTCCTCATGGATGGCGGCAGTGACATAAACCTGATATATCAGGACACAATCCGCAGGATGGGGATAAACCCAACCAAAATTCTCCGTAGCAACACCTCCATTAAAGGAGTACTGCCCGGCCCATACGCCCTCTGCACGGGCTCCATACTGCTAGAAGTTGTGTTTGGTTCATCCGACAACTTCCATCGCGAAAGGTTACTCTTCCATGTCGCCCCGTTTAAAATTAGCCATCAAGCACTATTGGGACGTGAAGCTTTCGCCCGCTTTAACGCAATACCGCATTATGCATCTCTAACACTTAAAATGCCCGGTCCACGCGGCATAATCTCGTTAAAAGGAAGTATTAAGTGTTACTCGAGCACGGAAGAAGGGAGACTGCATCGACAGCTCCACAGCTATCCGCTCCACTAAGGCAAAGAACACGAAATTGGTCATTCAAACCCCGGACACGGCTAGACGAGTCCGGCGCCTACTAGCGGCATACCCCCATACGAGGGGCTACATGCATGTATAACAAGAGACAATAGAGCTCAATCTTATTCTTCGAACCGTACTCTGTTCATTTAATATTAAGTACATCTTTCGCACAATCCTTTTTCTTTCAAACTAAGTTCCTCTCTTTTACAGATGAACAACGTGCTACACCCGTCCAGGATACGGCTGCGCGGAGACACGAGCACGCGTGCAGTAGGGACCCGTTGCAAGGATTCTTTTCAGATTAAGACCTTGCGTAAACCTTTTTTTCACTGTCTCTTGTTGATATACATCCCCCCGGTTCCTTAATATAACCGAGGAGGAGGCTGGTGCTTTGGCATTGGCCGCACCAGAATTTTTATGGCGTACCTAGACACGGGGGCTTAGGGCATTATTCTGCCCATTTTCATAAAGACCGAATACCTTAGCAAGTATTCGGCGTCTCGAGTTAGGCCTTATATGCATCAGCTCCGAATCATGTCTTTGGTCAAATGTTGGGTTGCCCGGCTCCTGTGTTTTGCTGCCTTACGTTCCATTTTCATGGCTAACGCGGCACCAGGAGAACTACTGCGATTGTGCCCCGGTTCGGCCAGGCGAGCACCTCAGTAGAGAAAGCCGAAAACTGACTGTCATGATAGAGCGAGAGATTGGTCAACCACTCGATGACTCACAGGAATGTTTAGAATTCCTCCGCATTAACGAATGACGGTTTTCGGTTAGGCACATACGCACTCGAATTGGAGAGTGCGGTGCCCCGAGGCTATAGAGTAGCCCCACCCTCAACCTCCTATGGCTAAGTGAAAGTGATAAAGCATTATAGTCTGGTTGCCTGGTTTGCTACGCTATCACCTCCTTCACAGGACCAAGACGTTGGATTAAGTGTGAAAAGCGCTTTTTTGCAAACACACCCGCACTATGTGCGTGGGGGCTAAACCAAGGACTGCCATCTTTCAGGTTATATACACATATACATAAACGGCCGACAGGAGTAGTTTACTACTTGAACGCACAAGTATAAAAAAGCACTTATATTACATTGAAACATTGTTTTCGCAAATCATACATGTCATTTAAACATAATATCCTTTGAGCACTGCGTCTCTATTAAATGAGCGCCCGGCGGAACTTCTTCAAAGTAGTGCTCGGCGGTACTCGGCCTCTGTCCGAATCACGGGATGCAACGTCGGTGGCCTTCATCTCTGCCAGATGTCTTGACACGGGCAAGAGCCATCCGCGCTCCCTCAATACATGCCGATCGCTTCATTGCATCGATACGCGGCACCGCACCAAGAAACTGCTGCACTAAACCAAAATAGCTCTTCGGCTGGGGTCCGTCCGGCCTCAAGTGAGTCAAGACATGCTTCATGGCAAATCCGGACAATCGATTCAGCTCGGCCCATTCGCCAACCAATCGGTCAGCTGACGAGAGGGCCTTCGGACTATGGAATTGCGACCAATATAGCTCTTCCTTCGCCCCTTCTCGCCCGGAAGTGCTCAACCGCGTCCACAGCGCTCGCCGCCAAGTCCAGATAAGCATCCTCTGAACTACACAATTTATCCAACTGAGCATACTTTGGATCTGAATATTTCCTCCGCAGCAGAAACGGTTTTCCAGCCGCAATTGCCCCGGCCTGACTCAGCTTCTCCTTGGCAGTTCTCAAAGCCGATTGGGCATTCTTGGATTCGGCGGCGGCCTTCTTTAGGCCCTCTTGTTCCGCTTGACGTTCCTTTTCAAGAACCGCGCAGCGATCGGTAGTATTCCTTAACTTTTTGGCCATATCGGCCATCTCCTCCTTGCTTGGCGGTGAGAAGCCCGTTCAGCTTCTAGCTTTTGACGCCTTTAGAGCGGCCGCATTATAATTCTGGCTTGCTCTTTACGCTCGGCGAAGTTACGCCCGCAGCTCCTCCGCAAGCGGCACCATCTGCATTAAGCATACAAACAAGAAGACATGGGCGTCAAGCTCCCTTACAAGGTGTCCGCATAGAGGTCGCATACCTTGTGACTCGTCAAACCGTTTATTGACCGGTAGCGATGTCCGCATCCGCCTCGTCAAGTTGCCGCTTTAGTTCGGCATATTCAGCAATCCGGCTGGCCTCCGGACGCCCCACCACCTTTTCGGGGCGGCGATATGTTATAATCGAGAATTTGATCCTCGGCACATTGTCAATTTTGACAACATACCAAGTCTCAGGGGCTACTATCTATACAGGGCGCATTTTATATGCATAACTGTCAGAAGGTACATCATTTTTGCGTACCTCAAACCCCGTCGTAAGCTTCTGACGGCTTCATGCAATCCACTCTCCATGGATGCAATTCTTTCAATCACCGTACCCATTAGAGCACGATGATCCTCTGAAATAGCCGCTCACTCAAGCAGATACTTCAGCTCCTCCGACCGCACGCCACTTGGCGCCGGACCTTCCGGCCCCACCGGACTTGGGGGAACCCTCCGCGACGACACCTCTGGGTCGTTCGCCTCGCATGAGGGTGCGACAGGTGGAGGCGTTTCGCTCTCCATCATCTCCGGAAGAAAATACCCCGAAGACGAGCTCTGCTGAGAAGGGCTGAAGTCCGAACTACAAGGTACAATTTCGGTTATCCTCATGAATAAATACAGGGATGTTCCTTATTTACAAGACCCCTTCTTTTTACTTACGGCTGGCTGGAGGGCTGATCCCCTTGGGGAAATAATGCGGCTGGGTTACTTCCCAACGCCGGACTCTCTGCCGAAGATTCCTTCCCCCTCTTTGAGGCCTTGACCTCCGGATATTCCGAAGCGGTCCTCTTCTCTCCTCGGAAGGTGGGACTCTTAATCCCTCCTTCCTTGATATCCTCCTTCGCAGAGGCGGTTGCTTCCCCGCTCCCCCCTTCGCCTTCTTCAAAAGGCGCAACCTTCAACATCTTGGTCAACATGGGATCCAGCGTGGTCTCTGGGAGGGGAGCCGGACACCTTATTAACTTTGCCTTGGCTATCCACTCCTGTTCAAGAAACGGCTCCTTTGAAGGGCATATATATATGAAATAAATGAATGAACAGCTTGTCCGGTTACAGGACTACTTACTTGAGTATCTGGGCGATTGCAGCTTAGTCCTGCGTCCTCGGTCAAGTCCGGACACTTCTCTTGTGATCCGAAGAACAGTTTATACATCTCCACGGGCGTCGTGCTCATAAAATTTTGGAGAGCTCGTGGTCCCTCCGGATTGAATTCCCACAGGCGGAGGGGGCGACATTTGCAGGGCTGAAGGCGCCGGACCCCATAACCTGCGCCACTGCAACCAGATTGATCCCTCTTTCTTGGAGATCTCGAATGCGGCCCTGCAGCAGGGGAACGTCCTTGGACTGCCCCCAGTCGAGCCCCTTCATGACCCATGATGCCAGCCGCTGTGGTGGACCTGAGCGGAAGGCAGGGAGCGCCGCCCATTTGGTGCCCCTGGGAGCGGTGATATAAAACCACTCCCGTTGCCACAAACCAAGCTCCCCTTGAAAAGAGCCCTCGGGCCACGGAGCATCAGCACATTTGCTTATGACTACCCCTCCGCACTTCGCTTGCTGCCGCTTGATCATCTTTGGCTCCACCTTGAAGGTCTTGAGCCACAATCCAAAGTGGGGGGTAATATGGAGGAAGGCCTCACATACGACAATGAATGACGAGATATGGAGGATGGACTCCGGTGTAACGCCCTCGATGCGGCTATATCTCCCACGTGTCAAAGCACGACTTAGAGGCATAACCGCATTGAAAGCAATGTCGCAAGTGAGGTAATCTTCACACAACCCATGTAATACATAATGGTAAGAGATACATAGTTGGCTTACAATGCCACTTCACACAATACATAAATAAACATCCATCATCCGAGAATACACTCAAGGTCCGACTACGGCACCAAAATAAAAGAAGATACCCCAAATGCTACACGGATCCCCGATCGTCCCAACTGAGCTCCACTCATGATCATCGAGGAAAAGACACATAGTAACGACCACGTTCCTCATCGAACTCCCACTTGAGCTCGGTTGCGTCACACCTGACCGCATCGTCGGCACTGCAATCTGTTTTGGTAGAATCTGTGAGTCACGGGACTCAGCAATCTCACACTCGCGAGATCAAGACTATTTAAGCTTATAGGAAGGACAGAGTTGTGAGGTGGAGCTGCAGCAAGCGACTAGCATATATGGTGGCTACATTCGCAAAGAGAGCGAGAAGAGAAGCAAAGCGCGGCCGTGAAGCTAGTAGCGATCAAGAAGTGATCCTGAACTACTTACGTCAAACATAACTCCAACACCGTGTTCACTTCCCGGACTCCGTCGAGAAGAGACCATCACGGTTACACACGCGGTTGTTGTGTATTTTAATTAAGGTCAACTTCTGGTTTTCTACAACCGGACATTAACAAATTCCCATCTGCCTCATAACCGCGGGCACGGCTTTCGAAAGATAATACCCTGCAGGGGTGTCCCAACTTAGCCCATTATAAGCTCTCACGGTCAACGAAGGATATTCCTTCTACCGAAGACCCGATCGATCTCGAATCCCGGACTACAAGATATTTCGACAGCAATAAAACAAGACCAGCAAAGCCGCCCGATTGTGCCGACAAATCCCGATAGGAGCTGCACATATCTCGTTCTCGTGGCACATCCGGATAGGTCAGCCTCACGAGTAAAACCAGCCCTCGAGTTGCCCGTGGTGGCCCATGATCTGCCGGTTCGGGCCAGCACTCGAAGGAGCACCGTCCGGGGTTAAATAAAGATGACCCTCGGGCTCGCGAAACCCGGGGAAAAGGCTTAGGTGGCAAATGGTAAAACCAAAGTTGGGCCTTGCTTTGGGCCGAGTCTTATTCAAAGCGAACTGTCAAGGGGTCCCATAAATCACCCAACCGTGTAAGGAACGCGAAATCAAGGAACATAACACCGGTATGACGGAAACTAGGGTGGCAAGAGTGGAACAAAACACCAGGCATAAGGCCGAGCCTTCCACCCTTTACCAAGTATATAGATGCATTAATTATAGAAGATATATATTATGATATCCCCAACAAGTAAACATGTTCCAAAAAGGAACAACAACTCCATGTTCGAACAAGGAACAAACTTCAGCTTCACCTGCAACTAGCAACGCTATAAGAGGGGCTGAGCAAAGCGGTAACATAGCCAATCAACGGTTTGCTAGGAAAGGATGGTTAGGGGCTGACATGGCAATATGGGTGGCATGATATAGCAAGTGATAGGCATCGTAGCATATGGCATAGCAAAAGAGCGAGCATCTAGCAAGCAAAGATAGAAGTGATTTCGAGGGTATGGTCATCTTGCCTGCAAAGTTCTCAGAGTTGTCGAAAGCTTGATCCTCGTAGCGTTCTCAACAGGTTCCTCGTTCACGAACTCGTCTCGGCTCTACCCAAAGCAAGAACACAAGCAAAGGAACCACAATAAATCACGGTGCAATGCACAAGCAACATGATGCAAAACATGACATGATATGCGAGATGTGATATGCAATGCGTATGCGTGCTCGGAAGGAAAATGATGAACCAGGCATCAACTTGGCAAACCAAGTATGCCGCTGGAAAGATGAGATGATTTCGGTTGAAATCGATATAAAGATCACCGGAATCGGATGCACGGTTTGCAAATGACAAGCAAAACAAGAATGGCACAAATCTGCCATTAACAGCATGATACCACTTAGCAAGCAACAAGAAATTAAGCTACTGCATCCAAACGTACCAGAAAAGCATATGGCAGTGATCTACTCAAGATGCTTGACAAAAGATGAACACTGAGCTACGGCTAAATCACATCATAACAGGTCCAAACAAGCATGGCAAAACTGCAAAATACATCAGCTTCACAGACTGAAATTACTGAACATGGCAAAATCAGCATCAGGAAGCAATGTTCAGAGCAAGCAAACGACATGCTACGGGAACTTATAATAGCAAAACAAGGCATGGCATGAATCTACTCAGAGCATAGAACAAAAGTTCCTTACTGACCATAAGCCAAAAAGGATCAGAAAAATATAATAACACCCATGTAAACATAGCAAGTTTCGTTAACAGATTCAGCAACAGGGCATGACAAAAACAGATAACAAGTAGGCATGTTTAAGAGCTCGATGCACTCACTACAGAGCATCTCATGATAAACTAAGCATATATACATCAAGAAGACATGGCATAGAAGACATAAATGGAAAGAACAACATCATAGCATACACGAATCAACCACAACAACCTTGGCAAAATTGAATAACATGTAAACAATCTGCCAGGAAACATTTTATAGCAAAAGTAGAGCTCGATTGACTCAAGCTATGGCACTCCATAATTGCAAACAAAGGCATGGATGGATAGAGCATAACCATATGTTAAAAACATCCTTACTGAAGTATCTCAAAATATGCATGGATCTCTCGGTAGCATCAAGTTAACATGGCATAAAAATATCAGCAAAACAGGGGCTGAAATCAGCAACATCATGAAGCCTAGTTTCCATGCTTGTGCTAGTCACCACAGAGATCACAAAAATACATGGCATACACCACTGGAAATATGGAATGGCGTATTACAAAACACATGTAGGACTCAAATTCATAGGATGCACATATCAATCATGGCAAAAATGACAAAAGTGCATGTTCTGTTAAGAAACAGAAACTAACATCACATAGCCTTCTTCTAACAGCATTTCGGGCATCAAGATGAGCTCAAATGAAAATTACTCATTGCGATGAAATGATCTACTCTTCGAGGCGAACATTTCGACATATTACACGCACGAAACGGAGCTACGGGTGCAGACTTATGATGCGTTGAAATTGCCACGAAATAATCAACGGAATAAAAACTTAGATGCAATTTGAGGGGTTGGGGGAAGAAGTCAACCCGATCCGATCGGGATCCGGCCCAATCGAGGGCGTCGGCGGCGCGGCTCCTCCGGTGGCCGGTCCGGCGAGGCACCGGTGGCCGGAGCTGGGCGCGGCCGACGAGGTGGAGGGAGGCGATCGGGCCGGGCGACGCATGGCGGCGGGCGCTGGCGCCGGGCGGCGAAGTCCGGTGGTCGGTGGCGGGCCGGGCGTGGCGGCGGAGGCGCTGGAGGGCGCCTGGGCGGCGGCGACCTCGGGCGACGGGACGCTGGGCGGGCTCGCCTGGCCTGCTGGCCAGCGGCGCGAGGACGGCGGCGGACAGGTGGCGCCCCTGATTCGCCGGGCGACGGGCGGACGTGTCCGGCGGCGGGGTTTAGTCCGGGCGCGAGGTAGGGGAAGGCTAGGGTTGGACCCGGATTTGGAATGGGGGTTGCTTAAATAGGCATAGAGGGATTTAGGAGAGTCCAAATGAGGTGTAGTTTTCGCCCACACGATCGTGATCGAACGACGGAGAGCATGGAAGTGACTTAGATGGGTTATTGGGCTGTTTTGAAAGGGTGTTGGGCTGCAACTTAAAAGAGGCCTTTGCGAGAGTGCGGTTAACCGTTGGAGTACTAAACGAGCTCCAAATGACCCGAAACTTGACAGGTGGTCTACCGGTGGTATACCAAGGCCACTTGACAAGGCTCGGTCCATTCCGAGAAAGTTTAGTACCCGCTCACGGAAAAACGTAAAAGGGGACGCCGGGGAACATAGGAGTGCCGGATTGCAAAACGGACAACGGGGAAAATGCTCGGAATCATGAGACGAACACGTATGCAAATGAGATGCACATGATGACATGATATGAAATGCATGACGCGGACAAAATGCAAAAAAATGGAGAAAAACCCAACCACGGAGGGAATATCATATCACAATGCCGAAAATGGCAAGAGTTGGAGATACAAATATGGAAAGTTACATCCGGGGTGTTACAACACTCCACCACTACAAGAGGATCTCGTCCCGAGATCTAGGACTGAAAGAACTCCGGATAATCGGAACGGAGGTGATCCTCGCGCTCCCAGGTGGCTTGTCGGTCGGAATGGTGTGACCACTTCACTTTCAGGAATTTGATTGACTTGTTGCGAGTCTTGCGCTCGGTTTCCTCTAGAATAGCAACGGGGTGCTCATGATAAGAGAGATCTTCTTGAAGGTCAATTTCTTCGAAGTTGATAGTGCGCTCATGAGTCTTGAAGCACTTGCGAAGCTATGACACGTGAAACACATCGTGCACGTTTGAGAAGTTGGAGGGAAGCTCAAGTTGATAGGCGAGATCGCCTCTTTTACCAATGATCTTGAAAGGACCCACGTATCTAGGGGCAAGCTTCCCTTTGATACCGGGTTTACGAGTGCCTTTCATTGGAGAGACGCGAGGTAGACATGGTCTCCGATTTCAAAAGCCACATCCCGGTGCTTGTCATCATAATAGCTCTTCCGGCGCGATTGCGCGGCTTTGAGATTCTCACGAATGACTTTGCACATTTCTTCGGCTTCTGTGATCAAGTCGTTGCCAAGAAGTTGGCGTTCACCTGTCTCGGACCAATTGAGAGGAGTACGGCACTTTCTGCCATGGAGAATTTCGAATGGGGCCTTGCCCGAACTCGCTTGGAAGCTGTTGTTGTAGGAGAACTCGGCATATGGAAGACAATCTTCCCACTTCATACCGAAATAAATGACACAAGCCCTGAGCATATCTTCAAGGATTTGATTGACTCGCTCGACTTGGCCACTTGTTTGAGGGTGGAAAGATGTCTTTGAAAGCGAATGTTTGTGCCCATGGCCTTCTCAGAAGAATCCCAAAACTTGGAGGTGAAAATGCTGCCACGGTCTCAAGAGATCAATTGTGGAATGCCGTGCAAGGAGACAATTACGGAGGTGTATAGCTCTCGCCAACCGAGCTGCTGTGATAGACTCTTTGATAGGAAGAAAATGAGCCACTTTAGTAAGCTTGTCAATGACAACGAAGATAGCATCATTTCCATGCTTGGACTTTGGAAATCCAGTCCACGAAGTCCATTTCAATATGATCAAACTTCCATTACGGAATAGCAAGAGGTTGAAGGAGACCAGCTGGTCTTTGGTGTTCTGCTTTCACTCTTCTGCAGACATCACACTCATTCACGAATTGAGCAATTTCTCGCTTCATTCGAGTCCACCAATATGACTGCTTGAGGTCATGGTACATCTTCGCATTTCCGGGATGAATGGATAGAAGCGAATTGTGTGCCTCGTTCATAATGACTTTACGTAGATCACCCTTTGGAACCACAATCCGGTCCTCGAAGAAAAGAGTATCTTTGTCATCAATGTGGAAGCACTTGTACTTGGAAATGCCCTTGTCGATACCACGTTTCACCTTTTTCACCATGGTATCCAGGAGTTGAGCCTCACGAATCTGATCTTCGAAAGTAGGAGAGACTATGAGGTTGGCAAGAAAGCCTTGAGGAACAACTTGAAGATTCAGCTTGCGGAAAGCTTCACAAAGATCCGGTTGGAAAGGCTTGAGGATTAAACTGTTGCAGTAAGCCTTCCTTCTCAAAGCGTCTGCAATGACATTGGCCTTGCCCGGAGTATATTCAATACTTGGGTTGTACTCTTGAATCATTTCGACCCATCGAGTTTGCCTGAGGTTGAGGTTGGGTTTAGTGAAGATATACTTGAGACTCTTGTGATCGGTGAAAATGTCCACTTTCCTTCCCAACAAGAGGTGTCTCCATGATATCAATGCATGGACAATCGCCGCCAACTCAAGATCGTGAGTGGGGTAGTTCTTTTCGTTGGGCTTCAGCTGACGAGAGGTATAGGCCACAACTCTCTTCTCTTGCATTAACACAACACCGAGACCTTGAAGAGAAGCATCACGGAAAACTTCAAATGGCTTAGATTCATCAGGAGGAGTCAAGACAGGAGCTGTGACGAGTTTCTCTTTGAGAGTATTGAAAGCAACGTCACACTCAGGAGACCGTACATACTTCACATGCTTCGGAGGAGGTTGGAAAGAGGCTTTGCAATCTTGGAGAAGTTCTCAACGAATCTTCGCAATAGCTTGCAAGTCCAAGAAAATCATGGAGTCGTTTGACATTCCGAGGAGGTTCCCAATTCACAATCCGGACACCTTCTCGGGTTAATAGCGATGCCCTTGGCGGAGATGATATGACCAAGGTAAAGAACTTCATCAAGCCAAAATTCACATTTGGAGAACTTCGCATAGAATTGATACTCTCTGAGCTTGTCTAGCACCAATCGCAAATGTTTGGCATGATCCTTCTTATTCTTGGAGAAGACCAAAGTATCATCAAGATAGACCAGGACGAATTCATTGGTGTAGGGGTTGAAGATGAAGTTCATCATTCGAGAGAAAGTTGGAGGAGCATTGACAAGGCCGAAAGACATGACAATATATTCATAAGAACCAAAGCTTGTTCTGAATGCTGTCTTGGGAATATCTTGTTCACGAATGCGAATCTGATGATAACCCATACGAAGGTCAAGCTTGGAGAACACTTTAGCACCTTTGGCGGAGATGATGTTGGGAAGTGGATACTTGTTCTTGATAGTCTTCTTATTCAATGGATGGTAATCGATGCAAAGTGGGTCCGTGCCATCCTTCTTCTGGACAAAAAGAACACCACAACCCCAAGGAGATGAACTCGGTCTGATCAAACCCAGGCGCTCTTGTTCATCGAGCTGCTTCTTCCATTCCTTCAGCTCATTAGGTCCAAGCTTGTATGGACGCTTGCAAACGGGTTCAGTGCCCGGCTCAAGACCGATAACGAACTCAACTGGCCGGTGAGGAGGCATTCCTGGAAGCTCTTCTGGAAAGACATCTTGGTACTCACAAACGACTGGAATCTGAGAGATAGCATCCAATTCGCCCTTCTCATTGAGAGAAAACAACCGAATGGTTTCATCACGAAGCGGCATAGATGATCACATCATTAGAAGAGTGAGTCAATTGAATTTCCACAGCAGCACAATCAAGCTGAGCTTTGTGCTGAGAAAGCCAGTCCATCCCGAGAATTAGATCAATATCCGAGTCACCAAGAACAATTGGTTTAGCCAGAAATCTATAATTGCCCATCTTGATACCGACATTCGGAACCAACAAACTAGAACTCATGTGCTTGCCCGGGGAAACAATTGCTAGAGGTCTATCCAAAAATTCTGAAGTGAAATCATGCTTGGCAAAAAACGGTCTTGACATGAAACAATGCGATGCACCAAGATCAAATAAGACTTTTGCAGGAATATCATTAATCGAGAGATTACCCATTATCACATCAAGAGATTCCTCCGCTTGAGCTGCATTCATCATATTCACCTTGGCATGCTTTGGATTATGCTTGACCACCGCATTGCTGGAAGATTTCACAGAGGAGGAGGCGGAAGGCGCCTTTGGTTGAAGCACTTGTTCGCATAGTGACCTTTCTCACGACATTTGTTGCAAGTCACCTCTCGAGAGCGGACGGTGATAAGGAGCATTTGACCTTGGAGCTTGAGAATTTGACTTGTTACGATAGCCTGGGTTGGGCGGGTGGGAAGATCCACGACCACCTGAGTTCTTCTGGCGATAAGGCCGACGGAACGGAGGAGGAGGAAGATAGAACTTCTGCCGCTTAGCTGCCACTTGAGAGGAAGAAGAAGACCGAATCAATCCCTGATTCTCTTCTTAGAAGCCTCACATTTGAGTTGGGCAGCTTCTTGCTTCAATGCCATGTTGTAGAATTCATCATACTTTTTTGGCTCAAAAAGCACAAGAGCTAATTGCAGATCTTCTCTGAGACCACCTCTGAATTGATAGATCATACTCTTTTCATCAGGGACGTCTTGCTTAGCAAAGCGGCGAGTTTTTGAACTGGATATTGTATTGATACACGTACATGTTGCCTTGCTTGAGATTGCGGAACTCCTCACGCTTGCTCTCAACAACACTTTTCTAATGTGGTGAGCTCAAGTCTCGGCGGAACTCATCCCGTAATGACACGACCTCCTCTCGAATCTTTGTATTGTCGGTACCACTCGAGCTTGGTCCTTGAGTTGAAACGAAGCAAACTTGACAAAGTCCTCGTGTCTGACATTGCTACATTCAAAATGTTTGCAGATGTCCACAAGCCAATCGTCGGCGTCTGTGGCCTCGACACAGAAACTGAAAGACTTCGGCTGATTAGCGAGGAACTGATTGAGGGTTGCAAAGTGCGGCTGGTTGTTGCCTTGACCTTGATTGCCTTGATTGCCTTACCCTTGAGTACGCTCTTGCAAGAGCTGCAAAATCATCTGAGCATTGGCATTGGTGGCTGCCATGATAGCTTGCCATGCCTCCGGAGGCGGAGGTGGAGGTGGAGGGTTCGACTGATTCTCATCATTGCGATCCGGATTCAGCCGTTGGCGGAGCCATCCTGAAGAGGGTGACATCCGTTAGCACTTTGATAGACAGATAGACAAGTTGAATCAACGGATAGAAATTGCAACATATAGTCTTCACAATAAACATTCGAACAAGGATGAACGAATGAATTCCAAAAGCTAACATCACACGTCCATTAAGGTGAGAAGCCACTTAGATAAAGGTATGGAATCATCATCTGCCTTTGAAACAACTCGAATAGCACAACTGAAAACGAAACAAAAGATTGGCTTCTAGAATAAGCCGGAACAAACACATGATAGAGATTTCGCCCAAAGTATTCATGGTGGGGCCCACACGGGCACGACGTACAGCGGACGTCACGAATGACAAACAAGACGTCCCCGAATCAGCATAGCCAAGGATTCTTTAAGACGCCTCGCGACCACTGTAAATCGACCGTGGATGGGCGGACCACTAGACGTTGGACCCCAATCTCAAATCCTACATCTGTTGGAAAGATATCCTATAAGCTACTAGAATTCCCACCTATAAACTCCCGAAACTTTCTGGTTATGCAATCTGGTGTTGGGGATACAGGGGACACAAAATATATCACCCAAACTAACAATATCTAGATCCAGCTGTATCCATCCGTCAACACATAACCAAGAAACCTTCGAAATCGTGTACCTCGACCTTCAAAAGCATCCGTTATACGAAGTCATGGCAATACTCCCGAGCTCGCCCAGATCTTGGGTTATCGGGGTTATCTCACCAACAACTGCACAAAAGAGATTTCGATGTCGGTAAAACTCGTGTATTCCGAACTACAACGATAAAATTGTGACGACAACACCTCGGAGCTCAACTCCCCGGGACACTGCCACAACCCCTAAATGTCAGGAGGCACCAAGAACAATGTTCTCGTCACAAAACCATCGGAACGATCCCAAGATACCCGCGTGATCCTAAAATATTTTTTAGTGAAAATTGAGGAGAGGAGAGTCAAAACTTCTACGTCAGGAGACCTCACCAGAGCGACGAAGGGACTGGGGAGTAAAAAGAATCCTACTCTCCGATATATATAATCCTAAGACTCAAAACATTTTTTCTAGACTCAACAAAGTCAGCGATTCAATCAAGCAGGGGGCTCCTAAGTCGGGGAAGGCTCTGATTACCAACTTGTAACGCATCGAGGGCGTTACATCCGGATTCAAGTCATGGAAATCAAGCCCATAATAAGACATGAGCCCCCGCACAAAGGGGTCCGTCGGGAAGCCTAAAACCCGAAGGAAGTGGGACACGAACGCCACGTTCTCGCCGGGCTCAGTAGTGGGAATGACCTGCCCTGGAGCAGGCAGCCTGTGCGAGATCTCGCCGGTCAGATACCTGGCGTCTCGCAGCTTTAGCACATCTTCTTCTGTGACGGAGGAAGACATCCATCGTCCGTGCTGGTCGGAACCGGACATCGTCGAAAGTCCGAAGCGCCCGAATCTGAAGCTTTGGGTGTTGGAACTCGAAGCGCGAGGCGAACTCGATGGAGGGTGTAAAAAGAAGTGGGCCTTGGTCTCACTATAAAGAGGTTGAATACCAAGAGCCCACCCCGTGGTCGATTAAGACTCACCTTCGATAGAGAAGGCAGACCAACGGGCATGGTTGGGTTACCCACATCTGTATTGATGAGAATCCCGGAATAAGGGGGCACGATCTACGCTTTGATAAGACGTGCCAAGGAAGCCGCCTCGCTAAACACCTGAGGTGGAACAATAAAAAATGATTCATATAAAGGCCTGGCCGTGGTGTGATGTCACGCCGCGGAATACGTCAGCAGATCTGTGCAAAAATTATTCTCTCTACGGTGTTATGTGGAACTTGTTTTGCAGAGCCGGACACTATCCTTGTGTTCAAAACCTTCTATGAAGTATTCGGAGGGGGAACCTGCCTCGCAATGCCGAAGACAATCAACGTGCCGGACTCATCGTCATTGAAGCCTGGTTCAGGGGCTACTGAGGGAGTTCCGGACTAGGGGGTGTCCGGATAGCCGAACTATCATCATCGGCCGGACTCCAAGACTATGAAGATACAAGATTCAAGACTTCGTCCCGTGTCCGGATGGGACTTTCCTTGGCGTGGAAGGCAAGCTTGGCGATACGGATATGTAGATCTCCTACCATTGTAACCGACTCTGTGTAACCCTAGCCTTCTCCGGTGTCTATATAAACCGGATGGCTTTAGTCCATAGGACGGACAACAATCATACCATAGGCTAGCTTCTAGGGTTTAGCCTCTTTGATCTCGTGGTAGATCCACTCTTGTAACACACATCATCAATATTAATCAAGCAGACGTAGGGTTTTACCTCCATCAAGAGGGCCCGAACCTGGGTAAAACATCGTGTCCCTTGTCTCCTGTTACCATCCGCCTAGACGCACAGTTCGGGACCCCCTACCCGAGATCCGCCGGTTTTGACACCGACAGGCCCCCCTTTTCTCCACCGACGTACTCCTTCCTCCAATATATACCTACATACCCCCAAACGATTAGATATGGAGCCAAAAACCTAATTCCACCGCCGCAACCTTCTGTATCCACAAGATCCCATCTTGGGGCCTATTCCGGAGCTCCGCCAAAAGGGGAATCCACCATGGTGGGCTTCTACATGAACACCATAGCCCTTCTGATGAAGTGTGAGTAGTTTACCTCAGACCTTCGGGTCCATAGTTAGTAGCTAGATGGCTTCTTCTTTCTTTTTGGATCTCAATACAATGTTCTCCCCCTCTCTCGTGAGATCTATTTGATGTAATCTTCTTTTTGCGGGGTGTTTGTTGAGACCGATGAATTTTGGGTTTATGATCAAGTCTATCTATGAACAATATTTGAATCTTCTCTGAATTATTTTATGTATGATTGGTTATCTTTGCAAGTCTCTCCGAATTATCAGTTTGGTTTGGCCTACTAGATTGGTTTTTCTTGCAATGGGAGAAATGCTTAGCTTTGGGTTCAATCTTGCGGTGTCCTTTCCCAGTGACAGTAGGCGCAGAAAGGCACGTATTGTATTGTTGCCATCGAGGATAAAAAGATGGGGTTTTATCATATTGCATGAATTTATCCCTCTACATCATGTCATCTTGCTTAAGGCGTTACTCTATTTTCTTGAACTTAATACTCTAGATGCATGATGGATAGCGGTCGATGAGTGGAGTAATAGTAGTAGATGCGGTGAGTCGGTCTACTTGTCTCGGACGTGATGCCTATATACATGATCATACCTAGATATTCTCATAAGTATGCTCAATTCTGTCAATTGCTCAACAGTAATTTGTACACCCACCGTAGAATACTTATGCTCTTTAGAGAAGACACTAGTGAAATCTATGGCCCCCGGGTCTATTCTCATCATATCAATCTTCCATTACTTTATTATTTCTTTGCTTTTTTACTTTGCCTTTTATTTTACTTTGCATCTTTATACCAAAAATATTATCTATCATCTCTATCATATCTCACTCTCGTAAGTGACCGTGAAGGGATTGAAAACCCCTAATCGCGTTGGTTGCGTTGAGCTATTTGTTTTCTGTAGGTACGAGGGACTCGTGCATAGCCTCCTACTGGATTGATACCTTGGTTCTCAAAAACTGAGGGAAATACTTACTCTACTCTGCTGAATCACCCTTTCCTCTTCAAGGAAATCCAACGCAGTGCTCAAGAGGTAGCACTACTGTGGGGTTTAACCGTGCCCCGATGGATGCTGTTTTTGTAGGGTCCGTTGGATGGACTTGGAATTTGACTATTTCATCCGCTGGTTTAAAAGAGGTGGACTTGGATGTTTTGTCGAGTATCACGTCGTCCCTGTCCACTGTGGAGCGCAGCGCGGTTAATTCCTCGGCCACGAGGGTTTCGGATAAAGCCTCGAGGGCCAGTGCGGCTGTTTTGTTTTCGGCGCGGAGTGCTATGTCCGGATCACTAGCTAGAGTGATGATTCCATTGGGCCCGGGCATTTTGAGCTTCATGTACCCGTCATGGGGTATAGCTTGGAAGATCGTGAATGCCTCCCGCCCTAGAAGGGCGTGGTATCCGCTATTGAATGGGGCCACTTGGAATGTGATTTCTTCGGACCTATAATTCTCCGGCGTGCCGAATACCTCATTTAGTGTGATTTTCCCAGCACATCGTGCCTCCCGACTAGGGATGATTCCTCTAAAGGTCGTGCTGCTTTGCTCAATGCAGCTTTTGTCTATTTCCATTTTTCGAAGAGTCTTCTCATAGATGAGGTTTAATCCGCTGCCGTCGTCCATGAGCACTTTAGTAAGCTGGAAGCCGTCCACAATTGGAGTAAGGAACAAGGCGGCTGGTGCTCGGGCTGTTCGGAATTTAGGTTCGTCACTGGCATTGAAGGTGATAGCCGTATCGCTCCATGGATTTATTGCTGCCACGTGGCAGACTTCGGCGAGGCCGCGGAGTGCTCGCTTACTCTTATTATTTGAGGCGAAGGTCCCGAAGACTGTCAATACTGTATTTTTGTTTTCCATGGGATGGTGCTCTGCGGTATTGTTAAATAGGAGATCCTCACCGCTCTTGGCCACCTGCCGGAGTACCCAAGATGCTCTAAGGCTATGTGTTGGCAAGGTATCCGCTGTACTGTGAATTTTGCATGGCCCATTAAGCCATCCCTCCAATACGGTTCCACGCCCTGTAGCGGGCTTTTGCTTCTTTGTAATTGGGTCGGGTGACTTACGAGAGTACACCCTTTTAGTTCGGACGGGGGGTTTTGTGAGAACAGGAGGATCCCAAAATTTTGTTTGGGTTTTCCAGGCGCTTTCCATCGCACAATACTTCCGTACTATGGTCGCCAAGTCAACGAAGTGTGCTATGTCACGGTGACTTATGGCGTTGAGGATTCCCCTGTCCGTGCAATTTTTGCAAAAGAACGAAATTGCGTCTTCCTCGCGACAGTCCTTAACCTTGCTCATTACAAGGAGGAATCTGGCCCAATAATGGTGTACTGTCTCTTGGGGCTCTTGTCTAATGTGGGAAAGGTCACTTATATCTGGGTGAGTGGGTAGATTTAGGTCCGAACCCTGACCCGATCTGAGACCCAGGGGCGGAGGAGTTTCCGATCTTGGAAGTAAGTGCTCCGGGATGTTGCCTGCTAGGTCTGGCCTGCTGTCTGATTCTAGGTTCAAGGCTTGGGCCATGTCCTCCCGTAGACGGGTATCCGGCTCGGAGAGCTCAGGGATCTGGACATAGTTCGTCCTCAAGATAGAGGAAGGATCGCTGAGTTGCTCCTCCACCACTGCTATGTGATGGGTGACCGGTGGAGAGTTAATCTCCCTTTGGTCGGGCTTAAGCCCAATCTGATCATAGTCCATAGCGACTCCCAAAGCGGCGATGTGATCCAAGAGCTCGTTCAAGGAGGAGAGCTCCATTGGATCCATCTGCTCGGCGAATCCTGAGCTGGCGTGGAGGCTGTTTTTGATGACCCGAGAGGTCATCATCGGCGCAGCGGCCGAATAGGTGGTCATGATGAAGTCGCCTAGTCGGAGAGTTTGGCCTACATCTAGGGCTCCCCCGGAGGTGATGTTGTCCTTGACAACGAGACTAGCCATCAAGCCTTATGGTGACGACATAGTGGAACTCTCAATGAAAGCACCAATGTCGGTGTCAAAACCGGCGGATCTCGGGTAGGGGGTCCCAAACTGTGCGTCTAAGGCGGATGGTAACAGGAGGCGGGGGACACGATGTTTACCTGTGTTCGGCCCTCTTGATGGAGGTAATACCCTACTTCCTGCTTGATTGATCTTGATGATATGAGTATTACAAGAGTTGATCTACCACGAGATTGTAGAGGCTAAAACCTAGAAGCTAGCCTATGGTATGATTTTTGTTGTCCTACGGACTAAACCCTCCGGTTTATATAGACACCATAGGGGGCTAGGGTTACACAGAGTCGGTTACAAGGGAGGAGATCTACACATCCGTGTCGCCAAGCTTGCCTTCCACGCTAAGGATAGTCCCATCCGGACATGGGACGAAGTCTTCAATCTTGTATGTTCATAGTCCAACAGTCCGGCTAAAGTACATAGTTCGGCTGTCCGAGGACCCCCTAATCTAGGACTCCCTCACCCGCCTGCTATCTGGCTCGATCCCTCATCTGGGTCAGGAAGAAGACAATTCCTCATGTCAACAATCCTCCTGTACATCTCATAGCTTGTGTACGCGTCCTTGGCCGCGTACTTGACATGTTGTTCATCCAGTCTCTTATGGCACACAGTGTGCCATGCGTTCTTGTCCTTATTGCTCTCTTGCTTCATCTTCGCGTAGCAGGGGTCGATGATGGCCGAGGCGAGGTCAACCAGGGAGTTCAACTAGCTTTTGTCGGTGCCCCAGACCCTGTAGTGGTGCTGGATGTTGACAAGATTCGGCCATTTCAAGTCCGAAACCATGAGCGCTTTTAGATAGTTGGTGGTGTCCACCGTAGCGAAACTGTAGTCAGACTCTTGATAAACCTGGAGAAACGCTCGCAAGGACTTGTGGCAAGGTGGAAGTGGTAGACGAGGACGTCATGTCGCATGCACAACTGGGCGACAACAACCTTCTGATCGTGCTCGACACGACCGATGGTGTACTCGAGGTCAAAGCCGACCACTCGGTACTTGACCTCGGCAAGGAACTGCTCCGTAGTTTGGATGGAGCTCTCCACAGAGACAGGATCGTTCGTGTACACCACCGAGAGGGCCTTCCCCCTCATGTGGGTGTCCACTACGTGATGCGTGGTGAACTGCTCGCCGTTGTCGTCGTCGGTCGCTGGGAGCGCCATTGGAGCCACGGGGAGCGCCATTGGAACCGCTGGATGTCCTCTCTGTATGTGTCCTCGAGGGTATGCTTATTGTGACGTGTGAGACGAGAGATGAAGGTAAATGGCCGTAGGAATAAAAGGGGGCCGGGCGGCGTGGATTCTCGCCGCGTCCGCATGGCAGTTTTTGCAGCGGGTAACTGCATCATCGTGCTGTGCCCGGCACAACCTCTGTCTAGTCTATAGTCTCCTTTATATTCCATGCCATATTTTGCACTCAAATTTAACCAACAAAATGTTAATGCATGTTTTAAAAATTATATAATTGGAAACTATGTTCAAATACAAATCCAACTATATAATCTTTGGCGACATGCATTCTTATTTTATTAGTTAAATCAAACTTATAAACCAGGACGGTCGTATAGTAGGTAATTATATCACAAACGTTATTTTATTAACTGTATGTGTACGTGTCTTTCATCCTCCTCTCGCACGTCTTGTCACCCTGCTGCCGTAGACGGCTTACAGCGCATGCTTGCGCAGCGCGCGGGGGCATTCTTTTTGCCAAACGGTGGCACCAATGAATCGTCGGTGAGCCCGTTCCCGCGCAACCTCGCAGGTTCCCGCACAAGCTTCCCGTCCGACTCAGTGAAATCCCCCAAAATCCCAATGCTTACCGGCCTACTATAAGAACCCTCATGGCCGGCGAGTCGTGCGTTGCATTTTCCCCTCCATCCCTGTAGCTTATCTTGTCTGTTTCTTCCACATTCGCCAATGGCACCGGTCCGTCGTCGTCGCTCCGCCACTCCGCCATCATCAGAGGACAGCTCCAGCTGGGAAGCTACGCCGCGGCGGCGGCGCAGTCCCCGGCATAGTGTAGTGCGCGTGGCGTTCCTTTTGGGTGTGCGCGGAACACCCACCACACGCTCCACTGTCGGTGCCCGTCAGCAGCCGTTGTCGGCCGCCGTTGCCGCCACACCACCGTCGAAAGCCAGGGCCATCGCCCGCTCCGCCGCCGCAGGCCCGAAGGCGGAGATGGCCGTCGTGGCCGCCACCCCACTGCCGGCCATTGTGGCCATCACCCGCTCCGCCACCGTGGCCCGAAGGCGGGAGGTGGTGGTCGTGGCCGCCACCACGTCGTCGGCCGCCGTGGCCGCCAGACCACCGTCGACCGTCGGGGTTATCACCCGATCCGCCACCGCCGCCCGAAAGCGGGAGGCGGAGGTGGATTCCCGCACGTGCGTCACCGACCATGCGCGCTACAACGAGTTCCTGTGGGAGGAGGAGGAGCGTCTCGTTGAGCAGGCAAAGAGCCTTACCGCCGCAGTGGCAGCGGCACATGCCGCGTCAGAGGCGAGGAATCAGGAGATCTACGAGGAGAACTACCGCTTCGAGAGGGGTCGTCTGAAGCGGCAGAGGGTGTTCGAGGCGAGGAGAGGTAGCCGGAAGTATTACAAACCCCCTCCGCAGTAGTACTATATAGGAGCTATTTTGTTTAGTTCATCTGCCTATAGATGTGGTGGAACTGTACAATGTACTTAAAACTAGCTAGTATATATAGTTGAACTAGCTATTTTAGTACGTGGTTGGCAACAATTGGGGAAAATTTTGGTCGGTTCAGTTGTCGAGTTGAACTATTTGCATAAATTAAGAAAGACTGCTTAATCTATGAATGAAATCGCAGTGTTACAAGGATTGATAAATCTTACCAAATAGTTTGTACGTGGTTCCACACGGGTCATCCAAAACAACCGTTTGTGTTGAAGGGATGCACCAATCCTGCGCTGCTCTCACTTTGCATACTGGTGTTCTATCTAAAACATTTGCGATCAAGAGCTACAGAAATCCTGCTCGGCACATTTTCACTTGGCTTCCTGGGGAAGCTGTTGGTTTGCATACGGGTGTTCTAACTAAAACGTTTGCGATGAGTTTTTTGTATTTAAAAAGTGAATTAAACTGCGGCTTGGGCGCCATTAATGGAGAGGATGCGAGCAAGGCAGACGGCCATGGAAGTCAAAGGGCTCGCTTCCCAGTGATCCTGCGCAGCGTACAGCTCACACACTTCCTGGTGAGCCTGCGCACTCAAGGACATCTTGCATGCCTCTCGATCAGCCTGCGCATCAGACAATGCTCGCACGCCTCCCGTTCAGTCAAGGTCAAGCAGTTGTCTCCACGGCACCTCCTACAGCCATTAAAACCAAGACACATGGCGTCACGTGAATTGGTAACATAATTTTGGATTTACTAGAATTTGAAAACCAAACATCTCAATGTTTTGCCGGCAATCAACAGTGCCCCGGTGTTTGAAACTCATTCCCGTTTCTTGCATGGGACCTAAGCATGCACCCAAGGACACAGATTTGTTTTTTCAATCAATTGATATGCACTGGAGCATGTGCATGTAGTTCGAATTTGAATTATGCACATAAAATGCATTGAAAACTCAGTTAATGCATAAAAATGTCCAAACGAACCCCAAATAATCACAAAAAATCACACAACACTCCTATTGTTCTATGTTGACACGAGAAAAAACTTGAAAGCAATAAGAGGCAATGGATATCGTTTCGTCCACAAAGGTGGGACGTTCCCTACCGAAAACCATCATGCTTGTTGTAAGAAGCTCCGGTTTGTGAGAAGCTTATACACAAACCTTCCCCAAATGGGACAAAATTTGTACCACGACATGTTGATGCCGCTCCATGATAGCATGCAAAGTTTCATGAATTTCAGACGATTTTTGGATTTACTAGAATTTAAAAACCAGGCATCTCGATGTTTTGCCGGCAATCAATGGTGCCCCGGTGTTTGAAATTCATTCCCATTTCTTGCATGGGACACAAGCATGCACCCAAGGACACATATTTGATTTTTCAACCAATTTATATGCACTAGAGCATGTGCGTGTAGTTCAAATTTGAATTATGCACATAAATGCATTGAAAACTCAGTTAATGCATAAAAATGTCCAAACGAACCCCGGAAAATCACAAAAAATCACACAACACTCCTGTTGTTCTATGTTGACACGAGAATTTTTTTAAAGTAATAAGAGGCAATGGATATCGTTTATTCCCCAAAGGTGGGACGTTCCATACCGAAAACCATCATGCTTGTTGTGAGAAGCTCCGGTTTGGGAGAAGCACGTACCAAAACCTGCCCCAAATGGGAGAAAATAATGCCGCTACATGATAGTAGGCCAAGTTTCATGAATTTCAGACGAGTTTTGGATTTATTAGAATTTAAAAACAAGGCATCTTAATGTTTTGCCGGCAATCAATGGTGCACCGATGTTTGAAATTCATTCCCATTTCTTGCATGGGACCTAAGCATGCACCCAAGGACACAAATTTGATTTTTCAACCAATTTATATGCACTGGAGCATGTGCATGTAGTTCAAATTTGAATTATGCACATAAAATGCATTGAAAACTCAGTTAATGCATAAAAATGTCCAAAAGAAACCTGAAAAATCACAAAAAATCACACAACACTCCTGTTGTTCTATGTTGACATGAGAAAAACATTTGAAAGGAATAAGAGGCAATGGATATCGTTTCGTGCACAAAGGTGGGACGTTCCCTACCGAAAACCATCATGCTTGCTGTGAGAAGCTCCGGTTTGTGAGAAGCATAGACCCGAACCTGCTCCAAATGGGACAAAATTTGTACCACGGCATGTTGATGTCGATCCATGATAGCATGCCAAGTTTCATGAATTTCAGACGAGTTTTGGATTTACAAGAATTTAAAAACCAGACATCTCGATGTTTTGCCGGCAATCAATGATGCCCCGGTGTTCGAAATTCATTCCCATTTCTTGCATGGGACCTAAGCATGCACCCAAGGACACAGATTTGATTTTTCAACCAATTTATATGCACTGGAGCATGTGCATGTAGTTAAAATTTGAATTATGCACATAAAATGCATTGAAAACTGAGTTAATGCATAAAAATGTCCAAACGAACCCCAAATAGTCACACAACACTCCTGTTGTTCTATGTTGACACGAGAATAAAAATTGAAAGCAATAAGAGGAAATGGATATCGTTCCGTCCCCAAAGATGGGACGTTCCCTACCGAAAACCATCATGCTTGTTGTGAGAAGCTCCGGTTTGTGAGAAGCATATACCCAAACCTGCCCCAAATGGGACAAAATTTGTACCACGGCATGTTGATGCGCTCCATGATAGCATGCCAAGTTTCATGAATTCTAGACAAGTTTTGGATTTACTAGAATTTGAAAACCAGGCATCTCAATGTTTTGCCGGCAATCAACGGTGCCCCGGTGTTTGAAATTCATTCCCATTTTTTGCATGGGACCTAACCATGCACCCAAGGACACAGATTTTATTTTTCAACCAATTTATATACACTGGACCATGTGCATGTAGTTCAAATTTGAAATATGCACAAAAAATTCATTGAAAACTCAGTTAATGCATTAAAATGTCCAAACAAACCCCAAAAAATCACAAAAAATCACACAACACTCCTGTTGTTCTATGTTGACACGAGAAAATTTTTGAAAGCAATAAGAGGCAATGGATATCGTTTCGTCCCCAAAGGTGGGACATTCCCTACCGAAAACCATCATGTTTGTTGTGAGAAGCTCCGGTTTGTGAGAAGCATATACCCAAACCTGCCCCAAATGGGACAAAATTTGTAACACGGCATGTTAATGCCGCTCCATGATAGCATGCCAAGTTTCATGAATTTCAGACGAGTTTTGGATTTACTAGAATTTAAAAACCATCATCTTGATGTTTTGCCGGCAATCAACAATGCCCCGGTGTTTGAAATTCATTCCCATTTCTTGCATGGGACCTAAGCATGCACCCAAGGACACAGATTTGATTTTTCAACCAATTTATATGCACTGGAGCATGTGCATGTAGTTCGAATTGTAATTATGCACATAAAATGCATTGAAAACTCAGTTAATGCATAAAATCTCCAAACAAACCCCGAAAAATCACAAAAAACCACACAACACTCCTGTTGTTCTATGTTGACACGAGAAAATTTTCGAAAGCAATAAGAGGCAATGGATATCGTTTCGTCCCCAAAGGTGGGATGTTCCCTACCGAAAACCATCATGCTTGTTGTGAGAAGCTTCGGTCTGTGAGAAGCATATACCCAAACCTGCCCCAAATGGGACAAAATTTGTACCACGACATGTTGATACGCTCCATGATAGCATGCCAAGTTTCATGAATTCTAGACAAGTTTTGGATTTACTAGAATTTGAAAACCAGGCATCTCAATGTTTTGCCGGCAATCAACGGTGCCCCGGTGTTTGAAATTCATTCCCATTTCTTGCATGGGACCTAAGCATGCACCCAAGGACACAGATTTGATTTTTCAACCAATTTATATGCACTGGAGCATGTGCATGTAGTTCAAATTTGAATTATGCACATAAAATGCATTGAAAACTCAGTTAATGCATAAAATGTCCAAACAAACCCCGAAAATCACAAAAAACCACACAACACTCCTGTTGTTCTATGTTGACACGAGAAAATTTTCGAAAGCAATAAGAGGCAATGTATATCGTTTCGTCCCCAAAGGTGGGACGTTCCCTACCGAAAACCATCATGCTTGTTGTGAGAAGCTCCGGGTTGTGAGAAGCATATACCCAAACCTGCCCCAAATGGGACAAAATTTGTACCACGGCATGTTGATGCCGCTCCATGATAGCATGCCAAGTTTCATGAATTTCATATGAATTTTGGATTTACTTGAATTTAAAAACCAGGCATATCAATGTTTTGCCGGCAATCAACGGTGCCCCGGTGTTTTAAATTCATTCCCATTTCTTGCATGGGACCTAAGCATGCACCCAAGGACACAAATTTGTTTTTTCAACCAATTTATATGCACTAGAGCATGTGCATGTAGTTCAAATTTGAATTGTTCACATAAAATGCATTGAAAACTCAGCTAATGCATAAAAATGTCCAAACGAACCCCGAACAATCACAAAAAATCACACAACACTCCTGTTGTTCTATGTTGACACGAGAAAAAAAATTGAAAGCAATAAGAGGCAATGGATATCATTTCGTCCCCAAAGGTGGGACGTTCCCTTCCGAAAACCATCATGCTTGTTGTGAGAAGGTCCAGTTTGTGAGAAGCATATACCCAAACCTGCCCCAAATGGGAGAAAATTTGTACCACGGCATGTTGATGCCGCTCCATGATAGCATGCCAAGTTTCATGAATTTCAGACGAGTTTTGGATTTACTAGAATTTAAAAACCAGACATCCCGATGTTTTGCCGGCAATCAACGATGCCCCAGTGTTTTAAATTCATTCTCATTTCTTGCATGGGACCTAAGCATGCACCCAAGGACACATATTTGATTTTTCAAGCAATTTATATGCACTGGAGCATGTGCATGTAGTTCAAATTTGAATTGTTCACCTGAAATGGCTAGAAAACCAATTTAATGTATAAAATGTTCAAACGAACCCTGAATAATTCCAATTCTTTTACGACACACATATAGCTGCATGTTCACTCCAGGTAAAATGTCTAGCAATTCAAACACCGTCCATTGCCGCTGTGACCCCATTATGTAATTCAAATCAAGATGAAAAATCAAGTAGATCGCACACAGTTTATTATCAGCAACCGTGTGAGATGTAGTACAAAATATCTTGGAGCACCGTCGGTGTATAGTACGCCTATGGCTTACGCGAGAAGGTGCGTCGGCTACAGTCCACAGCCGGCATCTCAAACACACTAGCTCGCTCCCCATATATCATTTCACTGTTCAATCGTCGCCGGTGAAAGATGGGCACGTGGACCCACGTCATGAGGGAAACTTCGGTGGCCCACTCCGACGAGAGCGCGGCCGCAGCCGCCATGCGCGTGCTAACGAGGTGCATGACCGCGGTCGCAATTTGCGACCGGGCGGCAAAAGCAGCCCAAACGGCCGCTGTTGCTTCTCAGGTGGCGGTAGCAACATCTGCCTCGGGGATAGCAACTGGCGAGAGCGGCACAACAGCTGTCCGTTCCGTAGCGGTGGCCTTAGCCCTGATGGACGCCGCCCACGACCATGTCGAGGCCGCCCACGCCCATCTCCTGGCGGTCACTGCACAAATCGAACGAAGCTTCTCCGACAATGGTCGGCAACCCACGGCCGAAGAGCTAGCAATCGCTGAGAGCGTTCGACTAGTCGTCCGTTCCTCCACCGCATACCTTGCGACGACGGAGCCCGTCCAAGCCCAGATCGCGTCTGCCCACGTCCAGCTCGTGGCGGCCTTTTCCAAAGAAATGGGAGGCGCGGATGGCGAGATGCTTGCCGAGTATGGTGTGATGGATGCCATGGAGCCCCATCCCCAGGAGACCATCGGGCGCGAGCTGGACATGGAGGCGGCGGCGGAGATCGACGAGCACCAGCGGTAGTAGTACTGTATGTTTTGTTTAATTAAGAGCGCCGGTCTTTAAATTGTTAGAGTAATGTTTAGGTCAGCTAGCTCTGTTTAATTGCTGAACTTGCTCGATTAAGATGTGTGGGTGTGCTGTAGTCTCCTTTGTTTACCCAAATTATGCAATGACGTGGATGACCACTGTAACCATTGAAATTCGAACCAAAACTTTTGACGTTCAAACTCATCACACACGGGTTAAGCTATCTGAATCGTTTGTGATGTCCACATATCGTACACAGTTCTGAATAAGGGACCGTGTCTGATACTCTGATGACACTTTGCGTGCCAGTTTTTGGGCTGAAGCTATTCCAATTTTGGCTTCCGCAGAAATATCTACCTCCCCGCCCCTCCCCGGCCCTTACCAAAAGCCACATTTCCCCTCTTTTTGCCTTCCTTTCCAAGTTGAAACCTTCACTCCTTGCTTGCAGCGCCGCCGCCTCCTTGTCGGCGACCCTCCTTCACGCTGCTCGGCCTCCTCTATGCCGCGGAGCGTCGCCGTTGGCGAAGCCGATGAGACTTTGAATGGTGGCCCTCCATTCATCGACCTTGTCGGCCGTTGGAGGGTAATCCAGGAGCAGTTGGGCTCTCGCCAAAGCTTCTGCTGGAGTGGTGGGTGGCAGTGGCGAACGGCGCGAGGATCGGGATATGCTCGGACTTCTAACTATGTTAAAAGGAGCAGTATCCCGTCCGGGCAACCGTGCCTCGCTCGCGCCAGCATGTTGGCGTGCATGCTGGTCTTGAACATCCCGGGATCCTCCAGCTCGATCTTGGTCCAACGAGCGTATGGCATTGTGAATGCCATGACGCTGTCGGGCCCGCGCCTCGTGAGACGGGCGCGGTGCATGTACGGACGCCGAGGTCTGTGCAGCCTTGTCCTTGGACTTGGCAGCACCGTGAGCTCCCCCGTCGCCGTCCATTCTTCCGCCGGCGTCTACCCCACCACCTGTTTGCTCCGGTGGCGGTGGGTTCGACGCGGACGGGGCTTCTGCCGCCGAAGCCTTCTTCTTCGGTGGCATGTTGACGAAGATGATGAAGATCTAGCTCGCGTGGACGCCGGATCAGGTTCACACAACCTCTACGCCCCCTACCTGGCGCGCCAAAGATGTCGGGGCAGGCTGATCTGGCCCACGAGCACCTATGGGGCCGGTGGACCGAGCCCCTTTCGGTTCGGCGAGGACTGGAGGTCGCACGAAGAGCAGATCGAGGCGAAGCACACGAGAGGTTTACCCAGCTTCGGAGCTGTCCGGAGAGATAATACTCCTACTGCTGCATTTCTAGGTGTATTGCGTTCTTGCTCGGGGCGCTCGAGTGCTCTGATACACACGAAGCCGCTAACGAGACCGAGCACAGGGGAACTGATCGACCAACCCACCCTACGTTGCGCATGGGCCTCCTTTTATATGCTCAAGGGGCTCCGACAGGTGGCAACGTAGACGGGGGTACAAATGGAAAAATAGTGGTTGGTACACCTACTTGTACAGTGTACAGTGTACAATACCTTGTTGGGGAACGTAGTAATTTCAAAAAATTTCCTACGATCACGCAAGACCATGGTGATGGCATAGCAACGAGAGGGGAGAGTGTCCGTCCACGTACCCTCGTAGACCGAAGCGAAGCGTTATAACAACGCGGTTGATGTAGTCGTGCGTCTTCACGATCCGACCGATCCAAGCACCGAACGTACGGCACCTCCGAGTTACGCTGCGTTCACTCGATGGCGATCCCGGACTCCGATCCAAAGAAAGTGTCGGGGATGAGTTCCGTCAAGCACGACGGCGTGGTGACGATGTTGATGCTCCACCTGACGCAGGGCTTCGCCTAAGCTCCGCGACGATATGACTTCTCCGGCGCAGGCTTCGCCTAAGCTCTCTGACGATATGACCGAAGTGGAATATGGTGGAAGGGGGCACCGCACACGGCTAAGGAAAGATCCGTAGATCAACTTGTGTGTATTGGGGTGCCCCCTGCCCCCGTATATAAAGGAGCCAAGGGGGAGGTGGCCGGCCCAAGGGGGGAGGCGCACCAAGGAGTCCTACTCCCTCCGGGAGTAGGACTCCCCCTCCAATCCTAGTTGGATTAGGATTCCCGGAGGGGGACAGAGAGAGAGGGGGGCCGGCCCACCTTTCCTAGTCCTAATAGGACTAGGGGACGGGGGGGCGCGGCCACCTCGGGCTGCCCTTTCTCCTTTCCTCCAAGGCCCACTATGGGCCCATGTAGTTCCCGGGGGTTCCGGTAACCTCCCGGTACTCAGAATTCGATTTCACTCGGAACCATTCCAAGTCCAAACATAGGCTTCCAATATATCAATCTTTATGTCTCGACCATTTCGAGACTCCTCGTCATGTCCGTGATCACATCCGGGACTCGAACAAACTTCGATTGCATCAATACTTATAAACTCATAATGAACTGTCGCCGAAGCGTTAAGCGTGCGGACCCTACGGGTTCGAGAACTATGTAGACATGACCTAGAACCATTCTCGGTCAATAACCAATAAGCGGAACCTGGATGTCCATATTGGTTCCTACATATTCTACGAAGATCTTTATCGGTCAAACCGCATAACGACATAATGCTTGTTCCCTTTGTCATTGGTATGTTACTTACCCGAGATTCGATCGTTGGTATCCAATACCTAGTTCAATCTCGTTACCGCAAGTCTCTTTACTCGTTCCAGTAATACATCATCTCACAACTAACTCATTAGTTGTAATGCTTGCAAGGCTTTAAGTGATGTGCATTACCGAGAAGGCTGGAGATACCTCTCCGACAATCGGAGTGACAAAACCTAATCTCGAAATACGCCAACCCAACAAGTACCTTTGGAGACACCTGTAGTACTCCTTTATAATCACCCGATTACGTTGTGACGTTTGGTAGCACCCAAAGTGTTCCTCCGTAAACGGGAGTTGCATAATCTCATAGTTACAGGAACATGTATGGGTCATGAAGAAAGCATTAACATACTAAACGATCAAGTGTTAAGCTAACGGAATGGGTCATGTCAATCAGATCATTCTACTAATGATGTGACCTTGTTAACAAATAACAACTCCTTGTTCATGGTTAGGAAACATAACCATCTTTGATTAACAAGCTAGTCAAGTAGAGGCATACTAGTGACATCTTGTTTGTCTATATATTCACACATGTATTATGTTTCCGGTTAATACAATTCTAGCATGAATAATAAACATTTATCATGATATAAGGAAATAAATAATAACTTTATTATTGCCTCTAGGGCATATTTCCTTCAGTCTCCCACTTGCACTAGAGTCAATAATCTAGATTACAAAGTAATGATCCTAACACCCATGGAGCCTTGGTGCTGATCATGTTTTGCTCGTGGAAGAGGCTTAGTCAACGGGTCTCGCAACATTCAGATCCGTATGTATTTTGCAAATCTCTATGTCTCCCACTTGGACTTGGTCCCGAATGGAATTGAAGCGTCTCTTGATGTGCTTGGTCCTCTTGTGAAATCTGGATTCCTTTGCCAAGGCAATTGCACCAAGTATTGTCACGGAAGATCTTCATCGGTCCCGATGCACTAGGTATAACACCTAGATCGGAAATGAACTCTTTCATCCAGACTCCTTCATTTGCTGCTTCCGAAGCAGCTATGTACTCCGCTTCACATGTAGATCCCGCCACGACGCTTTGTTTAGAACTGCACCAACTGACAGCTCCACCGTTTAATAAAAACACGTATCCAGTTTGCGATTTAGAATCGTCCGGATCAGTGTCAAAGCTTGCGTCGACGTAACCGTTTACGACTAGCTCTTTGTCACCTCCATATACGAGAAACATATCCTTAGTCCTTTTCAGGTATTTCAGGATGTTCTTGACCGCTGTCCAGTGATCCATTCCTGGATTACTTTGGTACCTTCCTGCCAAGCTTATAGCTAAGCATACGTCAGTCTGGTACACAGCATTGCATACATGATAGAGCCTATGGCTGAAGCATAGGAACATCTTTCATTTTCTCTCTATCTTCTGCTGTGGTCGGGCATTGAGTCTTACTCAATCTTACACCTTGCAACACAGGCAAAAACCTTTCTTTGCACGATCCATTTTGAACTTTTTCAAAATTTTATCAAGGTATGTGCTTTGTGAAAGTCCAATTAAGCGTCTTGATCTATCTCTATAGATCTTGATGCCCAATATGTAAGCAGCTTCACCGAGGTCTTTCATTGAAAAACTTTTATTCAAGTATCCTTTTATGCCATCCAGAAATTCTATATCATTTCCAATTAATAATATGTCGTCCACATATAATATCGTAAATGCTACTGAGCTCCCACTCACTTTCTTGTAAATACAAAGCTTCTCCAAAAGTCTCAGATAAACCCATATGCTTTGATCACACTATCAAAGCGTTTATTCCAACTCCGAGAGGCTTGCACCGGACCATAAATTGATCGTTGGAGCTTGCACACTTTGTTAGCACCTTTTGGATCGACAAAACCTTCTCGTTGCATCATATACAACTCTTCTTCTAGAAATCCATTCAAGAATGCAGTTTTACATCCATTTGCCAAATTTCATAATCATAAAATGCGGCAATTGCTAACATGATTCGACAGACTTAAGCATCGCTTCTGGTGAGAAAGTCTCATCGTAGTCAACCCCTTGAACTTGTCGAAAACCTTTCGCAACAAGTCGAGCTTTGTAGACGGTTACATTACCATCGGCGTCAGTCTTCTTCTTAAAGATCCATTTATTTTCAATGGCTTGCCGATCATCGGGCAAGTCAACCAAAGTCCATACTTTGTTCTCATACATGGATCCCATCTCAGATTTCATGGCTTCTAGCCATTTTATGAATCTGGGCTCACCATCGCTTCTTCATAGTTTGTAGGTTCGCCATGGTCAAGTAACATGACTTCCGTAATAGGATTACCGTACCACTGCAGTGCGTATTTTATTCTGGTTGACCTCTGAGGTTCAAGAGTAACTTGATCTGAAACTTTATGATCATCATCATTAGTTTCCTCACTAATTGGTGTAGTTGTCACAGAACCATTTCTTGTGATGAACTACTTTCCAATAAGGGAGCAGACATCTGATTATCTCATCAAGTTCCACTTTCCTCCCACTCACTTCTTTCGAGAGAAACTCTTTCTCTAGAAAGGATCCAAATTTAGCAACGAAAATCTTGCCTTCAGATCTGTGATAGAAGGTGTACCCAACAGTCTCCTTTGGGTATCCTATGAAGACACATTTTTCCGATTTGGGTTCGAGCTTATCTGGTTGAAGTTTCTTTACATAAGCATCGCAGCCCCAAACTTTAAGAAAGCGACAACTTTGGTTTCTTGCCAAACCACAGTTCATAAGGCGTCGTCTCAACGGATTTTTGGACGGTGTCCTATTTAACGTGAATGCGGCCGTCTCTAAAGCATAACCCCAAAAGCGATAGCGGTAAATCGGAAATCGACATCATAGATCGCACCATATCTAGTAAAGTACTATTACGACGTTCGGACACACCATTTCTCAGTGGTGTTCAGGGTGGCGAGAGTTGCTAAACTATTCCACATTGTTTCAAATGTAAACCAAACTCGTAACTCAAATATTCTCCTCCACGATCAGATCGTAGAAACTTTATTTTCTTGTTACGATGATTTTCCACTTCACTCTGAAATTCTTTGAACTTTTCAAATGTTTCAGATTTGTGTTTCATTAAGTAGATATACCCATATCTGCTCAGATCATCTGTGAAGGTGAGAAAATAACGATACCGCCAAGCGTGCTTCAACATTCATTGGACCACAAACATCGGTATGTATGATTTCCAACAAATCAGTTGCACGCTCCATAGTTCCGAGAACGGCGTTTTGGTCATCTTGCCCATGAGGCACGGGTTCGCAAGTACCAAGTGATTCATAATCAAGTGATTCCGAAGCCCATCAAGATGGAGTTTCTTCATGCGTTTTACACCGATATGACCTAAACGGCGGTGCCACAAATAAGTTGCACTATCATTATTAACTCTGCATCTTTTGGCTTCAACATTATGAATATGTGTATCACTACTGCCGAGATTCAACAAGAATAGACCATTCTTCAAGGGTGCATGACCATAAAAGATATTACTCATATAAATAGAACAACCATTATTCTCTGATTTAAATGAATAACCGTCTCGCATTAAACAAGATCCAGATATAATGTTCATGCTCAACGCGGCACCAAATAACAATTATTTAGGTCTAAAACTAATCCCGAAGGTAGATGTAGAGGTAGCGTGCCATTGCGATCACATCGACTTTGGAACCATTTCCAACGCGCATCGTCACCTCGTCCTTAGCCAATCTTCGCTAATCCGTAGTTCCTGTTTGAGTTGCAAATATTAGCAATGTAACCAAGATCAAATACCCAGTACTACTGCGAGTATTAGTAAGGTACACATCAATAACATGTATATCATATATACCTTTGTTCACCTTGACATCCTTTTATCCGCCAAATACTTGGGGCAGTTCCGCTTCCGATGTCCGTGCGCTTGCGGTAAAAACACTCGATTTCGTGCTTAGGTCCAGACTTGGGTTTCTTCTCTTGATCAGCAACTTTCTTGCTGTTCTTTTGAAGTTTCCTTCTTCTTCCCTTTGCCCTTTTCTTGAAACTAGTGGTCTTGCTGACCATCAACACTTGATGCTCTTTCTTGATCTCTACCTCCGCTGACTTCGGCATTGCGAAGAGCTCAGAATTGTCTTAGTCATCCCTTGCATATTATAGTTCATCACGAAGCTCTTGTAGCTTGGTGGCGATGATTGGAGAATTACATCAATGACACTATCATCCGGAAGATTAACTCCCAGCTGAATTAAGTGATTGTTATACCCGGACATTACGAGTATGTGCTCACCGATGTAACTATTCTCCTCCATCTTGCAGCTATAGAACTTGTTGGAGACTTCATATCTCTCAATCCGGGCATTAGCTTGAAATATTAAATTCAACTCCTGGAACATCTCATATGCTCCATGACTTTCAAAACTTCGTTTAAGACCCGGTTCTAAGCCGTAAAGCATTGCACACTGAAATATAGAGTAGACATCACCGCTTTGCGGACGTTCATAACTTCTCGCTCAAGATCTCAGCAGGCCTGTCACCCAAATGTGCTTCCAGGGCGTAATTTTTACGTGCAGCAATGAGGATAATCCTCAAGTTACGGACCCAGTCCGTAATTGCTACCATCATCTTTCAACTTTGCTTTCTCAAGGAACGCATTAAAATTCAACGGAACAACAAAGACGAGCCATCTATCTACATCAAACATAGACAAGCAAAATACTATCGGTACTAAGTTCATGATAAATTTAAGTTTGATTAATCATATTAAAACCTCCCACTTAGACGGACATCTCTCTAGTCATCTAAGTGATCACGTGATCCAAATCAACTAAACCATGTCCGATCATCACGTGAGATGGAGTAGTTTCAATGGTGAACATCACTATGTTGATCATATCTACTATATGATTCACGCCGACCTTTCGGTCTCTGTGTTCCGAGGCCATATCTGTTATATGCTAGGCTCGTCAAGTTTAACTCGAGTATTCAGCGTGCGCCAACTGTTTTGCACCCGTTGTATTTGAACGTAGTGCCTATCACACCCGATCATCACGTGGTGTCTCAAAGACGAAGAACTTTCGCAGCGGTGCATACTCGAGAGAACACTTCTTGATAATTTTAGTGAGAGATCATCTTATAATGCTACCGTCAATCAAAGCAAGATAAGATGCATAAAGGATAAACATCACATGCAATCAATATAAGTGATATGATATGGTCATCATCATCTTGTGCTTGTGATCTCCATCGCCAAGCACCGTCATGATCACCATCGTCATCGGCGCGACACCTTGATCTCCATCGTAGCATCGTTGTCGTCTCGCCAATCTTATGCTTCCACGACTATCACTACCGCTTAGTAATAAAGTAAAGCATTACATCGCGATTTGCATTGCATACAATAAAGTGACAACCATATGGCTCCTGCCAGTTGCCGATAACTCGGTTACAAAACATGATCATCTCATACAATAAAATATAGCATCACGTCTTGACCATATCACATCACAACATGCCCTGCAAAAACAAGTTAGACGTCCTCTACTTTGTTGTTGCAAGTTTTACGTGGCTGCTACGGGCTGAGCAAGAACCGTTCTTACCTACGCATCAAAACCACAACGATAGTTTGTCAAATAGACTCCGTTTTAACCTTCTCAAGGACCGGGCGTAGCCGCACTCGGTTCAACTAAAGTTGGAGAGACAGTCTTCCGCAAGCCATCTATGTGCAAAGCACGTCGAGGAACGGTCTCGCGTAAGCGTCTGGCGTAAGGTTGGTCTGGATCGTCTCGTCCAACAATACCGCTGAACCAAAGTATGACATGCTGGTAGGCGGTATGACTTGTATCGTCCACAACTCACTTGTGTTCTACTCGTGCATATGACATCTACGCATAAAACCAGGCTCGGATGCCCTTTGTTGGGGAACGTAGTAATTTCAAAAAATTTCCTACGATCACGCAAGACCATGGTGATGGCATAGCAACGAGAGGGGAGAGAGGTCCGCCCACGCACTCGTGACCGAAAGCGGAAGCGTTATAACAACGCGGTTGATGTAGTAAATGCGTCTTCACGATCCGACCGATCCAAGCACCGAACGTCTGGCACCTCCGAGTTCTGCACACGTTCAGCTCGATGACGATCCCGGACTCCGATCCAGCAAAGTGTCGGGATGAGTTCCGTCGGCCGACGACGGCGTGGTGGCGATGTTGATGCTCCACCAACGCAGGGCTTCGCCTAAGCTCATGACGATATGACTTCTCCGGCGCAGGGCTTCGCCTAAGCTCTACGACGATATGACCGAAGTGGAATATGGTGGAAGGGGGCACCGCACACGGCTAAGGAAAGATCCGTAGATCAACTTGTGTCTATTGGGGTGCCCCCTGCCCCCGTATATAAAGGAGCCAAGGGGGAGGTGGCCGGCCCAAGGGGGGAGGCGCACCAAGGAGTCCTACTCCCTCCGGGAGTAGGACTCCCCCTCCAATCCTAGTTGGATTAGGATTCCGGAGGGGGAAAGAGAGAGAGGGGGGCCCACCTTTCCTAGTCCTAATAGGACTAGGGAAGGGGGGTCTTGGCGACCACCTAGGGCTGCCCTTCTCCTTTCCTCCAAGGCCCACTATGGGCCCATGTAGTTCCCGGGGTTCGGTAACCTCCGGTACTCCGTAAATTCGATTTCACTCGGAACCATTCCAAGTCCAAACATAGGCTTCCAATATATCAATCTTTATGTCTCGACCATTTCGAGACTCCTCGTCATGTCCGTGATCACATCCGGGACTCCGAACAAACTTCGGTGCATCAATACTTATAAACTCATAATGAACTGTCATCGAAACGTTAAGCGTGCGGACCCTACGGGTTCGAGAACTATGTAGACATGACCTAGAACCATTCTCGGTCAATAACCAATAGAGGAACCTGGATGTCCATATTGGTTCCTACATATTCTACGAAGATCTTTATCGGTCAAACCGCATAACGACATACGTTGTTCCCTTTGTCATTGGTATGTTACTTACCCGAGATTCGATCGTTGGTATCCAATACCTAGTTCAATCTCGTTACCGGCAAGTCTCTTTACTCGTTCCGTAATACATCATCTCACAACTAACTCATTAATTGTAATGCTTGCAAGGCTTTAAGTGATGTGCATTACCGAGAAGGCCTGGAGATACCTCTCCGACAATCGGAGTGACAAAACCTAATCTCGAAATACGCCAACCCAACAAGTACCTTTGGAGACACCTGTAGTACTCCTTTATAATCACCCGATTCGTTGTGACGTTTGGTAGCACCAAAGTGTTCCTCCGTAAACGGAGTTGCATAATCTCATAGTTACAGGAACATGTATGGGTCATGAAGAAAGCATTAACATACTAAGCGATCAAGTGTTAAGCTAACGGAATGGGTCATGTCAATCAGATCATTCTACTAATGATGTGACCTTGTTAATCAAATAACAACTCCTTGTTCATGGTTAGGAAACATAACCATCTTTGATTAACAAGCTAGTCAAGTAGAGGCATACTAGTGACATACAGTTTGTCTATATATTCACACATGTATTATGTTTCCGGTTAATACAATTCTAGCATGAATAATAAACATTTATCATGATATAAGGAAATAAATAATAACTTTATTATTGCCTCTAGGGCATATTTCCTTCATACCTAACCCTGACGGCAGGGGACAAAGGCATTAAATGCCCGTCTAGTCGCCCTAACAGTGCAAACAGGGACCGTCAGGGGCGCCACCGTTCGCCACGATGGCAAACTTGTCAGCGTTGCTTGACACCTCGCAGCCGGGCTGCATAGCCTCCGCCACGCCGCACCGAAAGGCCCCAGGCGACACGTTAGTGGATGCGCTGGAGGCGTAGGTACAGAGGTGGTCTGCCGCAGCAAAGCGCCTTGCATGATTGTTGCCTTGTCGCGCCGAGCTTGTCGCTCACCGGGCCTTCCCGGCAAGCTCCTCTTGCCGGGGCCTTGTCTTGTAAGTGCCTGGGGTGGCCTTCCCGGCAAGCTCCTCTTGCCGGGGCCTTGTCTCCCTAGCTTGAATACTTTGTTCTTGAATGGCTCCTAAGGAACCACGGAGGACCTTGGCGGTCACCCGGTAAGCCCTGCCGCGGAGGGCTGCAACTGCCCGTGCACAAGTTCGGGATACTAGGGTACCCCTACTCTAGTACACCGACACTCTATCCAGGCAAGCAATCCACACCCGACCCCCATCTCCCTCTTCCTTCCACATCCCACATGCCCCGACTGCCGGCGCGAGTGCGACACCTTCCACCCAAATCACCGACTACTCCACCAAATAAGCGTTGGCCTAAGCCATGGTGCACGTAGTATAGCCAGGACCTCAAGGAGGATTTGGCAGTGGAGAAGCAAATCGCGGCCGCACGTGCGGATGAGATCGCGATGGCTGCCATTCGTGCCGACCCCCAGATCTTGGAGGAGCACCTTGCCAATTGCTAGCTACGCCGGTTAAGCATGCTCGGTTTACCCGTAGCGTGTGCCGCTCCTGCCTTTCCTTCACAAAATCTAGTGAATTGTGCTATCTAATTTCACCACGCAGTCTGTTGCTCTAGTGTATATGTTCTATATGTCATGCAGTGTGGTGCTCACTTATTAACTGTTTTGTTAATTAGTTGCCATCTTCAGTAAACTGTTTGGTCCAATTCTGCAAATGTGATGTTCAATTCTTTAGGCTGCAATTTTGTATTGTCTTCCATGTGAGAAGTAAATCGAATTTATCCTTACAAAATTGTGGGTGCATTCTGTTATTGTATACCATGTGAGGAATAAATTGAATTTGGTTGTCGTAAATACATGAGAAACAAATACAATTGCTACAATTGGCTGTAGTTAACTGTTTGTTTAACTCTCTGATCTTCTATTAGGAGTATGTTATATTGTGCAATGTGGTTCTCAGTTAATGTTTGGTTCATTTGTTGTGGTGCTTAGTTAACTGCTTGGTTCAATGTTATATTGTGCAATGTGGTGCTCAGTTAATGTTTGGTTCATTTGTTGTGGTGTTTAGTTAACTACTTGGTTCGATTCTACAATGCGATGTCCAATTGTCGTGGGTAGAATTTTGTATTGTTGTGCATGTGAGGAATAAATTGAATTTGGCTGCACTTAATACATGAGAAACATATACAAGTGCTATATTTCCTAGTTCTTAATCATGCTTGATTTGGGTAAATGGGTTTTCCGTGTGGCTTCAATTAATCTGATGAAAGTGCAATGTGCTTATTTTTCATCAACATATTTTACTGATAGCATGCGAACCCTTACTTAACCTGATGACTAACTACCTTATATGTGTTGCAGGGAAACAATGGGAAGCACTGAGGTTTACAATCGAGGCTAGCACGTGCATGGTCCATTGTCTAATAGCACATTATTGTGCAATTGCAGGAACCATTCTAATATTTTGGTTTTTAACAATTTGGTCTTGCACATGTAGGTCCTGCTGTCAGAGGTCTTGACCTTTGTTCGACCCTTTTTGCATATGGGGAAATGAGTTGTCCATGAATATCAATCAAATCAAGAAACTCAGAATGATTGTTAGGATAAAGAAATTAGGGACAAAAATTAACAAGATCTTTGTCTGCACAATGAAGAAGACGTCGGTTCACTACAAGATGGTACTAACTATTATACCTTGCCTTTTTTTATTCCTTTGCCCCATTACCAATATAGAGAAGATATTTATGCACATCCTTCTTTTCAGGCTTTTCCAAAGCAGTTCACTAATGATGACCTCTCAAACCACCTCTATGGTCAGGAGGCGAGGAAGGTTTTCATACAACACCCACGGTTCAATATTGAAGTGTTCCTGAAGAGGTCGAAGGACGGATGGTCAATCATCTACAGGCACTGGCTTAAAGTTGCAAAGAGCTTCGACATGAATGAAGGCTCAATATTCTCCTTCCACTTCAGCAGTTTTCCAGATGAGATGCATCCGTCTATATACCGTCTTTGATGCTAATTTCAAAAGGTTCTACATGTTGCATGTGGAACTTGCTGCTGGTGCAGTTGCGTAATGGGGTAGCTGAGTGCTGAAGCTACATGAAATATATTGTGTGCTTAATATGAATGTCAATTAGATTAATAAATCGATTATTAATAATAGGGCAATTAGCCTGCTAATGGCGAATTAGCCTGCTAATTGGGTGTTGATATTGCAAACGGTTGTTGAAAAAATACCATGGGCGATGACCTCAGGCAATGCACATAGTTTCTAGGAATAAACCATGTTGGATCAATGAACAATCACACACGACTTTCTCTTGAAAATTCTTTGCGTTAGGCCACCTTGCGCAAACGTCTACCACATAAAAACTCTGTGTCATGGACAGCCTATGCCACACAGTTTCTTCTACGGACCGTGTGTGCTACATTCAATAATGCAAACGATTTAACGGGAAAAATTGTGTGTGATGTACCTATGAAAGGAAACATTTTCCTTGGAGCGACTGTGTGGGATGTGCATACGAACGAAAATGTTTAGTGGGGACTGACTGTGTGGGATGTACTTGCGACCGAAAACAATTTCGCCATATAATTGTATTTTTTATCTGTATTGTACGTATTTCCTTATTTGAGCGCTCGCCGGTCGCACACGACCTCATGTTGCCGAACGTGTGTGCCAGGATGGCATATCGCCGACGGTTTCTGGGTCGTGTGGGAAGGACCCCCCTATCGTCCACACTCACTTGGAGACGGTTCCAGATGTCGTCACGGAAAGGGGTTTTAAACCGTTTGTTTAGGACCGACGCATACCAGTGGATGTAAGAACATGGTGTGATAGACATATATTGTATGTTCTAGAAACAGGGACACGCATCTTATTCACGAGTATAATGTGTAAAGTAAGCAGATGGAATTCAACAAAATTAGAAGCAATACAAGCTAGACATCATACATAACATGCAACCACATATAGCAGTGCCAAGTTAGAGGGAGAAACTATGATGGTGCACTAGGGGAGACGTGATCATCATCAACACAGCTACGTTGAGTGTCTATGCATGTGTTGTCTTGCAAATCTTCTTGGGGGGAGTAGAATCTGTAGAGGCCCTCCATTTGGAAGGAGCACCTTTATCCATTGCCTTTCTAATTTCCGTCTGCTTTATTCATTTTGAATTATCAAGTTAAACCGACAAGAAAAAGCAATAAAATTCACTCTTCAGAACTCATTCATGCATGATACTGACAATCACTACCTTGATGTAAGGCATACACATGATACGAGGATGGAACATGTACGAAAAATAGGACGACATGTCATATTCACAACTATTTGTGTAAACTAACCATAAGTAATTTAATCAAATTACAATCAATACAAGTGAGACACCGTATGCAACATGCAAGACAATATCACGCTGCCAAGCTAGAGAAAGCACCTGGGATGCCGGTTCCACCGAAAGACCGCCATCAGTCCCTGCCTTATTTTGTTCCTTCCTATTTCTTAATTTTATTGCCTTGTCAAGTCAAACCCATAAGAAAAATGAATAAAAATTCTCTTTTCAGAATTCATTGATGCAGGATGCTGACGAGCACTACTTTAATGTAAGGCGACCGCATGATAGGACGATTGAATGCGTAAGAAAACAGGAAAACATTGCGTATTCATAGCTATGATGTGTAAACTAAGCATAAGGAATTTCAACAAATTAGAAGCAATGAAAGCTAGACACCATATGAAAGATGCAACGAATACCACTCTCCCAAGTTAAAACTGTTTTGTCATAAGTGCCATTTCAACAAATTAGAAGTAGTACAAGCTAGAAAATAATGCAATATGTAACCTATATCACACTCTCAAGTCAAACGTGTCTTATGATAAGTGATCATTGCAGGATACACAACAGTAGTACTTTGATATAAGAACATGGTGTGATAGAAATTGTCGGCGTTCTGGGAACAGGGGTTCCCAGACTTGCTACTCATGACATGCTTGGCGTGTACGGAGGAGGCCCAGACGCCCATCTTCATCAACGCAAGCTCAAGACCCTCGCGAGGGGCCAAGCCTAAGCGGGCGGACGACAAGGAGCTTCCTCGAGCACGACCTCGTCAGCTGGCTCATGAGGAGGCGGAGAGTTCAAGGCAGGGTACCTCGCGAGGTGCCCGTGACGCAAGCCATGACGCACCAAGGGCGCCCGGTCAGGCGCCAGCCCGTAAAGGTCCTCCTTTCCTCTTTGGTGCAAAGGGAGCAAGCGCAGCGAGAGCATCAAGCAAAGGCATCCGTTTGATTGCAACAAGACCAAGACCAGCCCAACGGCAGGAAGGGAGTCATCGTGGAGCCCAAGCAGGCGTCATCACCAGAGCCTTTGGCAATCGAGGACCAACTTTAGTCAGGATAAGTGTACCCGCTGTTCCCCTTCAAAATGGCCAATTGTTGGCGCCCTTCCCGCTCAATATTTGGAAGAGGCCCAGGGCCTTCGCCTATAAATAGGAGTAGCCACACTCAGAGCTAGGGCATCTTGGAGAGAGATCGGAATCCTCATCAAGAAACCAGTAGATAGAGCGACTGAACACCACCTAGCAGTTAATCACACCCGCCAAGAGCAGACCCTCGCGAGGCTGTTCTTCCTTGTATTGTTCCTCATCAGCCCAAGAGGCAATCCACCACACCACACACTGGAGTAGGGTATTACACCACAATGGTGACCTGAACCAGTATAAATCTTGTGTCTTTTGTGTTGTTCTGTTTAGTAGTTTAGGTCCCAGTGATTCGGCGAGGTGCGAGACGGTGGAAGGTTGGATCTCCGCGCGCACCCCAGTGTTTGAACCTCAAGGGTCTGCCGGAACCCGAAATCCGACAGACATATATTGTATGTTCTAGAAACAGGAACACGTGTCTTATTCACAAGTATAATGTGTAAAGTAAGCAGATGGAATTCAACAAAATTAGAAGCAGTACAAGCTAGACATCATACATAACATGCAACCACATATAACAGTGCCAATTAGAGGGAGCACCTGTGATGGTGCACTAGGGGGAGACGTGCTCATCATCAACACAACTACATTGAGTGTCTATGCATGTGTTGTCTTGCAAATCTTCTTGGGCGGTGGCGGAGTAGAATCTGTAGAGGCCCTCCGTTTGGAAGGAGCACATTTATCCACTGCCTTTATAATTTCCTTCCGTGTTATTGATTTTGAATTGTCAAGTAAAACCGACAAGAAAAAGCAATAAAATTCACTCTTCAGAACTCATTCGTGCATGATACTGACAATCACTATTTTGATGTAAGGCAAACACATGATACTACGATGGAATATGTATGAAAAATAGGACAACATGGCATATTCACAACTGTTTGTGTAAACTACGCAGAAGCCATTTCAACAAATAATAAGCAATGCAAGCTAGACACCCCATGAAAGATGCAACCAATATGACTCTGCCAAGTTAAAAGTGTCCCATCATAAATGGTGTTTCAACAAATTAGAAGCAGCGCATGCTATAAATCATATGAAAGATGTAACTAATATCACACGCATATACTAAAGGTATCTCGTCATATTGATTGATGCAGGATAGAAAAAAACAATAGTTTTATGTAAGGACATGCTTAATAGACAGATGTACTATGTACTAAAAACAGGAAGGCATGTCACATTAGCAGGTACAATGTATAAACTAAGCAGAATAGCACATGCAACTTAACTAGATTGGAAGAATTATAATCTAGACACCATATGGAACATGCAACCACATATCACGCTGCCAAGTTAGAGCAAGCTCCTGCGATGCTGGTGTAGGGGAAATTGCTCACTATTTTCATCTAGCCTTGCTGTTTCTTGAGAATCATGTGGGAAGGCTAACAGTGCATACTTTAAAAGAGCGTATTTTCTCACAGTAACCCCCTGGCGTTAGTGTCTCATCATAAGTGATTGATGAGGGATACACAAGAACATTAGTTTGATGTAAGAACATGGTTAATAGACAGATGTACTAGTATGTACCAAAAATAGGAAGGCATGTCATATTCTAAGGTATAATGTGTAAGCTAAGCAGATGCAATTTAACCAAATTGGAAGCAATACAAGCTAGACATCCGACTGGAGTGGTGAGCATGATCATCGAGGACCTGAGAGCCTGGTGGGAGGCGGGCTGCTTCGCCACCATCTTGGCTTTTTAGTTGGCTTCTAGGTGATGCCTCTCTGTGCTGGGCTTGTCACTGGCTCGACTAGTTCCCTGAATAGCTATTTGTCTTCTCGTGCTCCCGGGATGGTGGTTCATGTAAAAAAGTATCTTTCCTTATCTTAATAAAGACCGATTCGGCCTTTCGAATACAAGCTAGACACCATATGCAACATGCAACCACATATGACACCGCGAAGTTAAAGCAAGCACCTGGGATGGTGGTTCATGGCGAGCGGGATCATCAACTCCAAAGCTACGTTTATCGTCTCCATCTGTTGAGCATCCAACCTTTAAAGCGCCGACACGTGTCTTGCCTGCCCGCGAAGAAAGAAGGAGCGACTTCTCTCTTTTATTTCATGCTTTTGTCAAGGCAGATTCTGAAATACCCATGCATAAAAACACAATAGTGAGAGTATGGGTGAAGTGTGTGCAGAACTAGTGCACTGTAAAAGTAGCAGATAGCTGAAAAATAAATGACATGAGACATATCATAGCTCTACAACATTGGATGGTAAACAAAATTAGATTGTACTTCGTACGATTCTGTAATATATGAGGATAGGGATGGCTGGGAAATGCAGGTACTCCTCCAGCACACCACCACATGTGGTCCTATCAAAATAACAGTCGACTGAAAATAAATAGGTTAGTCCTTTTTTTATGAACTGTCTGATCTATAAGGAACATGCAGATGGCCTTCGTCTACCTCCAGCTAGTCATTGTTGACGATCTTTCTTGAACTGCCAGCGACCACCGGCCCAGACCCCTGCCTCCGCTGCCTCGCCCTCCCCTCGACCTCACACCACTCCCGTGCTTGGTAGTGCCCCTCGGCAATCCCTTTAATCCGGGCCGACCTCCAGATCGGGCGCCAGCAGCTCCTAGGCCCCACACACCCCTAAGATAAACACCGAGGTGCTGCTTCCCCAACGTAATAGACGGACTAGCGCTTGTTATGCCGGGGAATGCTTCCTTTAATTGGGAATCAACTGACCAGGAATTGAAATCCAGGGGGCGACAAACCTCTAGCTAAGGTGAAATAGTATATGAGGAGAAACCTTGTGCATCACGAGTTACTAGGAACATCAAGTATCAGGAAGAAGCGTCCAACTAGTGTCTTCTGTGGGATGAATACCGTGCATGCAGACACGTAAGATTTGCATGAATAAGGGAAGAGGAGTGCCATTTCCGGTTGCCAGTTTTGTGTCCTCCAGATGTCGCGGCGATTTTCTTGTTTTTACTGGGGGAACCGATGTTTTGGAGGAGGGTGGAGCCTTGGACGAACCCATGGCCAAATTGTTGACTGTGTTGCAGTGGCAGTTTGTCGGTGGAGGGGAAGTAGATCCAAGGCGGTGAAGGACGACATAGCGGGAACAACTCCGGTGCGCTGGACGGTGGCGAAGTTGGAGCGGCAGCGGTGAGGCGCTAGACGACGTGGTTAAACTAACTCAGGTACGGCGCACGTCGGCGTCCTGGAGACAGCTGGCCTCGGCTTCAACTACTAGCCATGGAGGGTGTTGCTGTTGCGGTTGCGTTGGACAACGACGTCGGGGTATCGGCTCCGGCGTGATGGAGGGGGGGCGGCGGTTGATGGGTGGCATGGGGTGGCGGATGGAGGACGCCAGGGTTTCGCGGCTGGTGGAGAGGTAGTTTTGGTGCCTACGGACTACGAATGGAGAATCGAACGAGGGGGTGGGGGGAGCTAAGGCAGAACGATGATTTAGTTTGGGACACACTTGTTTTTGGTTTGTTGAACAGATGGGACGCACTTGTTTTAAATTTGGGGAAAGTGCAAACTTTGCCCCCTTCTTAAATTTCGGACCTACTGCGGGTCGGGGGTAGGATGGTAATCCCAGGTGTCCCAAATAGTGGGCGGGAGTGATTTCGGCCGCACGCATGTGTGCTTAGGCGGCCATTGTGTATGAATGTTTTTCGGAGGCGGTTGTGTGGCGTCTAGATCAATGTACAAACCTAACCCGGTTTCGACCTTTGGACGTCGGGCCGGTAGATTTAATGAGTCGGAGTTAGTAAAATAATTTCCTTCTACCGAACTTTGGTCTGACACGGTTTAGGGCGAGTAGAGGCTCTTTTGGCGCTTCATTCAAAATTTTGAAACATAAGCATTCACGTTTAGAGTACTCTTGAACTTTGAGGATTGACCTAAATAGACAACGTTAAATTTGACCTTGTATGTTTGAAAACCTCATGAAATTATGCGCTTCTTTTTTGAAAATTTGACACTTGAAAATCCTATAACTATGATTATTTTGGAAGGGAGGAGGTAAATATGAATCTATTTTGTACACGACTATATATGCTATTATGTACAAAAGCAGAGCAAAGATTGGTGCCCCCATAATTTAGGTATGATTAACAAATGCCATGATATCGAATTCAAGTAATTGGATGGACTTCATGTTGAATTCGAATTTTTTAAACCACCTTAATTTGAACTCAAATGTATGCTAGTTCATAGCTAGCTATTTATAATTTTCATTGTGTAACTTTTGTATGTATAATGTGCTTTACACACACAGCATGAACTATACTCACGTTTATATTCGATTGCTAAAGCGATGCATTGTCTGGAGTTCAAAATACTAACTATGTGGATCAATTATGTCGAATAATAACATAGACATGCTCAAATTCGACATAATATAGATGTCTGATGGATCAATGACCGTTCCTTACGCGAATTGCAAATATCATGATCCCATCCTAATATTTGGATACAATTTATATTTTTAATCAATGTGTACATCAGCCTTTTACTTGTAGTTTCATGATCCATCGGTGGTCTCTCACACATGCTCACACTCTCTCTCCCGAGGCGTCTTTCTTGCATACATGCTCTCGATATAACCCTCCCTCCCTCTCGTAACCATTTACGACTGTTTGCACTAACCCTTATCACAAGCACTCTTCCTCTCACGAGCATACACACACACAATCCCCATCGACCCTTTCTATATCATAGACTTGCCTACGTGTCTCCCGCACGCACATTATCTTTAGGCATGTCTCTCACGCATTGTCTCCACCTCTCTTCCTAATTGACGAGTATGATTCTAGCAGAGCATTCTATAGGATGCCCCTTAAAGTTAGGTTGGATGAATAGTAATATCGGAGATAGGGGGTTACCTTAGTCCGAGGACCTAGGGTTACAAATCCTTGCCGACTTGGTCAGTGGACACACAGTCCTTCACGACTCTGCTATCTTTGTCTTGTAAGACTAGTCCTCCATGGGTCTCCCTAAATGCGTCACGGGCCGACCAATGTGGCACAGGACGGAACCGAACCAAGGTCCTCACCTTGGCCCACCGGACCTCACGTGGTGACACACCCTCTGCCCCCAGGTCTTGTTATCTTCTCACACCAACACATACCAACACAGACACCACACAAAAAATCCTCCTTGTGCCTCTACCCCCCTTGCATATACACACTCAAGGGCATCTCTCACCGTGACATCATATTCGTATCTCTCTCTCTAGACCTCTCTCATTTCTCGTGCTATCTCTCCCACGTCTCCCCCCCACCGGCCCCTCTATCCATGCCTCTCTCGAATATGTAATACACACACATACCTCTCTAGGCCCTGCCAAATACATCAACTACACATTCACACATGTTACATCACGTACCCATTGATCTAAAAAGCCCTCTCTTCATGTTTATTTCGCATACAACATTCCTTTTGAATAAAACCACACAAAGTGTGGCCAAAAAATCATTTTATAATTTCTACATATATACAACATTACAAAGTTATATGGAGGAGTATGAACGTTAATTTGCATTGCATTGTGCCTACAATGATATTTATTTCGCACTGTGAATTTATATATTTTTAAACTATATATAAAGTTAGTCATAATAAATAGAAACGAAGAGCATCTCTCTCTCTCCATCGCATACACCCCCTCTACGCCCCTTTCACATACGCACACAAACTATCTCAAGGTCCTCTAAAAGTACGCCCCCAGCACATTCACGCATGTTTCATCTTTCTCTCGTGATATATACATTGACGATCATTGTATTTGAAGCGAAAGCACGATACGTACATTGGACTTCAGGATCCACTCATTACGGTCACCATTTATGTTTTGTGCTTATTATACAGTCACGTGCTCACCATACAACTCTGTATTTTCTCAAGACACGACTAGTTGACCATTTAAAAGCTCTACGTGGCACCTATAGTGTTGCATCACATTATCTCACTACCATTCGGCCCACCTGTCGGCGTGTATAAGAATGAAAACAAACGATAAAAAATATTGGACGGTGGTTCGAAGTCATGACCGTGGGCACAACGGACAAGGTGGCCTTGTATTGCTATGCTGAGCCGTCTATTCTAACACACAAGAGCTGGTGTGGTGATTATACACACACGCACGCATGCACACAAACTGCATGCACGCAACACTCACACGAACACACACAACCACACACTCACGCAACACTCACACGTACACACACAACCACACACACACGCAACACTCGCACGCACACACGCACACATGCACACACCACACGACCAACACACACTCTCACGCTCAAGTGCTCAACCTACACGTGCATGCGCACACATCAGGCCCTGACAGACACATACACAACCAGGTGGTTCCCGCGCATGGGTTGGACTCTTGCCGCACCTGCGTAAATTTGTGTTTATCTGACCTTTTTCCTATGCGAATTGACATGTGGGACCCACAAGGAACGTGGTTAATTTAACTAGTCAACAAAGTGCCATGCAGACTATTTGGCCGGTCAATAGAGTGCAATCTGATACTGAACGGTGAGCAAGTGACTGTATAATCACCACAAAACGTATATAGTGACCGTAAAGAGCATATTCTGAAGTCCGATGAACGTATTATGCTTTTTGCTTGAAATACTGAAAGTGCGTTATATCGACTAGAGGGGGGGTGAATAGGCGATTTTTATGAATTCTTCACTGAGGAATTTGCCGGTGAGGAAATTCCTTAGCGACGAACTACTTGCAGCGGAATAAGTACTCAGAAGTAATCATAAGAGAATGTGGGCATGGTCATCATGATGAAATGAAGACAAACAAAGAGTTCAGAAAGCGTAAACACATGATAGCACAAGATGAAGACAAACAGACTGAAGAAATTGAACTGAGGAAATTGAAAAAGTCTTCAGTCAAAGTCTTCAAACACAGATATGAACGAACACTCAACACAGTAATGAGGAAATGAAAGGGTTGAGGAAATAGAACCAGTAAGGTTGGTGAAGACAATGATTTCGTAGACCAGTTCCAACCGCTGTCTTAGTTGTACGTCTGGTTGGAATGCTGAGTATTTAAACTCGAGGACACACAGTCCGGACACCCGGTCGGCCGAAGCACGCAGCTCGGGACACCAAGTCCTCACCGTATTCTCCTTGAACTAAGGACACACGGACCTCGTCCAATCACTCGTGGTAAGTCTTGAGCGACTTCCAAACCTTCACAGACTTGGTCACTCGGCGATCCACAATTCCTCTTGGATGCTCTAGACCATGACGCCTAACCGTCTGGAAGAAGCACAGTCTTCAAAGGTAACAAGCGTCGGATCCACAGAGGATCAATCTCTTCAGTGATGCTCAATCACTTTGGGTTTGTAGGGGTTTGGTTTTTGGGTTTTTCCTCACTCGATGATTTTCGCTCAAAGTCCTCGGAGGATGGGTTGCTCTCAAATGACAAGTGTCAAGTTCTCTCGGAGCAGCCAACCAGCTAGTGGTTGTAGGGGCGGCTATTTATAGCCTAGGGAGCAGCCCGACATGATAAGACATAAATGCCCTTCAATGATATGACCGTTAGGTGGATAAGATATTTTGGGACAGTGGCGCCAAGAAGACAGAACGGTCGGAAATTTGAATATCAAATTCCTCAGGGCTATCATGTTCCACACTGTGTAGGCAATCCGCACTGGTGAATTCCTAAATCCTCAGTTAGAACAAATTCCTCAACGACCAGAAGAACCTCGTCTCTGTCACTGAAGAAATTGACTGAACTGTATGAGATTTCCAATGGCTTCACTCGAAGGGATTGGTAGGTGTAGGATTTTGAGTTGAGCATCACTTGGAAAATTTTCCTTAGTATTTCCTCGACCCCCTTTAACAGTACGGTGTTTCCTATGACTCAAGAAAGAGAAAACGAAACTACGAAAACAAAAGTCTTCACGCTTCATGTTCCTCAAATGAATACCAAGTCTTCAAGGTCACACCAATTTCTTCACTTACAAAGTCTTGAAAGTCTTGAGAATGTCAAAGTCTTGATCGAAGAACTTCATTTTTAGGGGTCGACTTTCTCTGTAAATATAAAACTCCTCACAGACTTATAGACCTGTGTACACTCACAAACGCATTAGTTCCTTAACCTATAAGTCTTCAATACACCAAAATCACTAAGGGGCACTAGATGCACTTACAATCTCCCCCTTTTTGTTGATTGATGACAATAGAGGTTAAGTTTTCAATGGGGACAAACATATGAAGTGTAAATACTGATATTAAGGAATTTGATTGCAAGATATAGAAGAACTCCCCCTGAAGATGTGCATAGTGAGGAATTTGCTTTTGAGGCAATGCACATTTGAAGAGTTGAATTATGGAGATCTCCCCCTATATCTTGTAATTCATACACGCATTTGACATGTAATATGAAGAATTTGAAATGAATGATGAAATATGGTGCTTGATGAAATTCAGCATGCGTGCAATAACATTAATGAGGAACAGGCATGCAAAATAACGCATCAAGAGTATCAGAGCTCAAGAGAATCAGAGCATAGTGCCAGAGCACGGTGCATCAAAAGTATCAAAGCACCATCGGGTTTAAGATTACAACTCGATCCAATAAAAGTTTCAGAAGAACGAGAGTTGTAACTTAACAAAAAAAATGCCCATATAATAGACCCGCTTGAAGACTAACTCAAATTTCTCCCCCTTTGTCATCGAATGACCAAAAGGATCGAACCGAGGACTAACGCCTCAAGAATTTCAAGTTGAAGAAGGAGCGCCAGCGTTGTTGGGGTCAGCTGTTGTAGTAGGGCCTGCCGCAGTGTCGTCCAAGTCTTCATTTTCATCAGTGTCACGCGATGAAGAATAGGAGCTGGCCACCAAGGAAGGAACTTTGACCTTCTTGTATTTCTACGGAGGAGGTACAGACCAGTCAAATTCTTCCTTGAGACCCATTGTCGTCAGTTCTTCCGCGTTGTAGACATTTGAAAGAACAGCCCAGGTGCGTTTGAAGGTTTCATGGAGGTAGTGGTGGTTTTTCTTCACTGCATTGTGTGTAGAGGTCATGTTGTGAAGAATTGAACCAAACTGACGCTTGACCCATTTATGATTGCGATCAACCTTCTGATGAAGGCGAGGAGTAACTCACGATCAGTCATCACCACAAGTCTTTGTGGCTTGAGGACTTTGCTTGCTGAGGTATTTATGCGAGAATCATGTGTGGCAGAGTCATCATTGGTGGAGTAGGATGCAGCTTTGCGAAAATGTCCATCCAATGGACGAATGCCTTCATCGATCACAGCAGTAGCCTTGCCCTTGTCATCAGCTGAGGTAAATGTCCGTTTGAGGACTTCAATCGGGGGCAAGTAGCTGCAGTGATTCAGAGTATCAGCCTTGTAATTGAGTGAAGACCTTGTCCTGATGAATCTCATTATCCAAGGCGCATAAGGCTTCAAATTTCAAATGGTGACATAGCAATGTTTGCCGTAGTCCTCATGAAGAAATCATGGAAGTTGACGGAATGCCATGAATGATATTGAAAAGCATATTCTTCATGATGCCAATGACTTCTTCATCATTTGAGTCGTGGCCTTTGATAGGACTCATTATCTTCGTCAGAATCCGATAGACAGTCCGAGGCACATATAGTAATTCCTTGACGAGGAATTTCGTTCTTGGGGCATGCCCTGGCTTCAAAGGCTTCATCAGCACTTGCATATAGTGATTTGAAAGCTCAGGTTCGTTGTAGATACAACGAGCACCATCAAGTGGAGGACTGAGTGGTAGGGCATGAAGCAATTCAATTCTTTGGTGCCTTGTAGTGAGTATTTTCGGACATCCAGTCCAACACCCATGAGTTCACGTCTTGACGTCTCCGGTGATGTGCAGCGTTGCATAGAATTGAAGAATGAGTTCTTCATTCCAATCCACAGATGTCGGTCAGAAATTCAGAAGTCCGCATCGTGAAGAACACCGAGGACTGGCTCAAAGCCCGGCGGAGACTCCATGTCCACATGAGGAATATGTGCATGATCAAAGACTTTGTCTTTGTTGAAGAGCACCGAGGAATAGAAATTGGCTTGACCGGCAGTCCGTAAACGCCTCTTCCTTATGCGAGCAAAATCATATGGATTGTAATCAAGAAGAATACGTGCTCGTGAAGAAATCTTCAGCCTTAAACTTTTGTTTTGTTGAGAAGGGATTCTTTGGCTTTGGCGATGGAGTGTCGGTGAGTTGCATCACGACCTCGTGAATCGCAATCTCGGGTTCTTCAGTGAGGAATTTCTTGTTCCTCTACAAAAGTGCGGTCGAGGATCAGCAGAAGAGGTTCATCGGCTAGTGGCTGGAATTTCTTCATGTATGATGAAGTGGGATGAGTTTCTTCAGAGCCCATTTGAACTGTTGTAGTAGGGGACTGAGGAATCTGTTGGATTGGGGTGAAGAGTGGAGAATTTGGATGCTGACTTTCCCAAAAGTCATCGTTCATCATTGGTGTTGTGCTTCCAATATCCACATCTTCTTCAAGTTCCTCAACACCGGCCTCTTCAGCTGTGAACTGAGGCATAGGCGAGGAAATGATTTGGGTTGAAGGGATTGCTTCCACTTCAATTTCTTCATCAATCTGCTCTGAAGCGTGAGAATGATTTCCTTCATCAGATCCGCTTGGGATCACATAATCTTCATCTAAAGGAACAAGGTCCTTTGATGGAATTGAGGAAATTGGAATCGCATCAATAGGATTTTCAAAGGAGCTGGTCATTGGTTTCATTTTCTTCGAGTCAAGAATTTGGCCTTGTTGATGCTTTCCGCTTTCTTCACAGCAGCTCGTTCTGCAGCCTTGGTCTTCTTCACATCGAGGCGGATGGAAGGATTGGAGTTGGTGTTGGCGCAGGAGGAGCCGAGGAATCTGGTTGATTTTCCTCAGCGCAACTCGATGCAAGTTGCCTGACTTGTTCGGCTTCTTCAAAGCGCACCACTAGTGGATGCCCGGCAATTTCTTCGGTGGTGGAATGGGATCATCACCATGGAACTGGCATTTTCTTCAAGACCTGAACTTCATCGTGGTCTTTGGCATGTTCTTCGATCGGATGAGCTGAGGCTCCAGCCTGAGGAATTTCATGTTGCATTGAGGCAGCAACATTGGTGAACTTCTTCGTCGGGTTGACGAATCTGACCTTGGCTCCTTGCCAATCAGCATAATAAGCATCGAAGTTGTTGCTGAGGTCTTGAATTTCAGTCTGGACCTTGAGAAGTTCCTCAGGTGTCATTCTGACAACGTTTTTCTTCAGGAACTTCTCCTTTCTGTATTGAGCTTTCTTGATCTCTCTTGCCTTTTCAAACTTCCATTTCTCTTCAAAGGATGAAATGGGTGACATATGACTTTGTCCAGGGTCGATGAAAATCAGGCATAGGGGTGTTTGGATCCTTGTGCCGTAGATCAATGTAATCGAGGATTTTCCTCGGATCCAACAATGATGTACAGATGTGCCTTTGGCTCTAGCGGCCCTTTCTTGGCGATCTCTGAGGATTTCCGCAAGTTCATCATCATCAGCCTCATCATCTTCAGGTGGCACTTGGAAGGCGACCTGTTTCTTCTTGGGGCTTGGCCGAGGATCTCGTCCAGCTGTGGCCTTAGTCTTCAGCAGAGTCGGGCCAAATGAAGACTTTGGTGCAGCTGAGGAACTTCTTTGAAACACCAGAAGGCAATGGAGAAGCTTCTGCAGTCCTTTGGCACGTGGCCGATGCACACAGTCTTTGAGGACTTTGTCGGAACTGCTGAGGAATTTGTAGGAGCAGCTGAGGACTTGGGAGGAGCAGGAGCAGCATGGGGAATTGGCCGTGAGGGCACAACTGAGGAACTTGGCCATGAGGGCACTGTTGGTGAAGCACTTGGCTTGTGTGCGGGCTTCTTTGCCATAAATTTTCTTGGCTTGACAGAGGCCTCGGTGGCAGCAGCAATAGCAGAGTCCTCATTGAATTTCCTCACTGCCTCGTTGGCTTGTCTTGCCAATTTGGCTTGGCGCTTGGCCCATTCTTCAGGAAAGTCCTCACCACGCTTGATGCTGGTGGGGTCAGCTTCTTGGCCAGGTGCCAATGGAGATCTTGGGCATGGAGGATTGAGTGCGAATTTCTGCATGTACTTTGGAGTTACATATCTGTACTCCCTCCATTCCCTTGCCCATCTCCGTTCAATCCTTTGAATGCGCACCTTGCGCTGATTTTTGTTTTCTTTGCCGAACTCGGCTTCATCGGGTGTGCAGTAATCAGCCTATATTTCCTCAGGGATTTCAAATGCGGTCATGACCTCAGGCCTCCTTCCTCCTTTCTGTGGCTTCTTTCCTTCTGCCATATTCTTCAGGTGAGGAATTTGAACAAACGAATTCTCTGAAGAAGTATGCAACTTTTCTTCGAGGAATGTTGCAAATGAGTTAAGTTGATGAGAACCTAGTGATTCAAAGAATGACATGAGTACCGTGAATGTAGTATAGTTGCGAGGAATTTGGAGAGGTCATATGCGTTCTCGTAAGGTTTTTCGGAAAGAACTAGTTTGAGGAATTTGACCAGATGAGCCTTGAAGAATTTCACTAAGCGATCTTTGTCTTAGGTTCCAGAGTTGTATAGATCGAGGATCCACACAATTGAGGAATCTTCAAGAAAATCATTGCTTAGAGAAACGAATCAAGAGCATTTTTGTTTGAGGTGTTCATATGTGTGAAGATTTGAAGAATAAACACCTTTGAAGATTTTCAGGTAGGTTTCAGAATCAAAGCGAGTAATAAAAGTAACTTTTAATTACCCGAAGTGAAGAACACGATGAACTAAGAAGAACAGTTGGGAAGTTAAATGGATTCAGATCTTCCACGCCCTAACCCGGCGGAGGAAGACAGCTACGGCGGCGGAGTGAAGATTTCATGGTCGGCCTTGAAATCGTCGGCTGACGAGGTTGAGGCGATGAAGCTCTTCCTCACCGGCGACGATGGAGTAGCGGCGGCGCTTAGGGGTTTGAGGAGCTCGGCGGGAGAGTGAGATCGGCGGAGTAAAAGAAGTGAGGATGGAGAGAGGGTATTTATAGAGGCGGTGAAAAACTGTTCCCGAAGATTTAGGAATGACGTGCACGACCATTCTCCTTCTCACGACATGTGTCACCCACGTCTTTGTGTAGTGGAGATCGTGTACGATCGTGGGTGAGTAAAATAATGCATCGTGGGATGCGGAGCAGTTTGAGCGGCAAAACCGAAAGTTTGGATAAGATCAGTTTTAAAGTTCCGTTCGCAATTTCTTCAAATTGACAAGGACACAGTGAAGATTTTGAACGAGTTTCAAATAGAACGCACATGAAGAATTTGTGAATATATTGGGTTGAGTATAGCATAGAGGGGGAAGGGTCCGATCACATTCACTTAGCAGAAGAAGTGACTTGAAGAAATAGCCATAAGTGAATGCTGTAGAGGACATAAACCCATATATATATATATATATATATATATATATATATATATATATATATATATATATATAGTTAATGAAGAAAAAGCAGCGGAAAGCAGTGAAGATTTTGCAAAGTTGAAGAATTTGAAAAAGCTGAAGAATTTCAAAAGCGAGGAAAAACTCAAATTGAAGATTTTCAACTTTGGTGGTGGCGTGTCCAACCGTATAAGAATGATGATTTCAGACACCGCGTACAATTTTCGTAGGGTTCTGAGAATCAAATTCTTCATTAATTTCTTCACACTTAGAGTGTTATTCTTCATTGATTGAACAAAAACGTTTCTTCATGTGTTGCACATCTAAGTCATCAATTTTGCATAAGTGTCAGGATGTGTGTCCTTTTCAAAGAACATTCGAAGATTCTAAGATATTTAGCTCACACCAAAACTTGCTAAATCTCTTCTCATCCAAGGGCTTAGTGAAGATATCGGCTAGCTGTTCTTCAGTCTTCACATGCTCGATGGAGATGTAAGCCCTTCAACACATGATCACGAAGAAAATGATGACGAATTTGAATGTGCTTTGTCTTCGAAAGTGCTGAATCGGGTTGTGAGCAATCTTGATGGCACTCTCATTGTCACAGATGAGAGGCACATTCTTCACGTTGACGCCGTAGTCCTTGAGAGTTTCCTTCATCCACGGCAATTGAGCACAACACGAGCCAGCAGCAATGTATTCAACCTGCGATGAAGCGGTGATCTGCAGTTCTGTTTCTTCGAGGACCAACAGACCAAAGATCGTCCGAGGAAATGACAAGTGCTAGATGTTGACTTGCGGTCCACACGATCACCAGCATCGTCAGAGTCAGAATATCCAGTGAGATCAAAAGCAGAGCCCTTGGGGTACGATAATCCTAGTGTTGGTGTGTGAGCTAGATATCAAAGAATATGCTTCACAACCTTATGGTGTGATTCCTTGGTGTAGCTTGAAATCGGGCACACATGCAAACACTAAGCATTATATCTGGCCTAGATGCACATAAGTACAATAGAGAACCAATTATGGAGCGGTATACCTTGTGATCGAAGTCAATACTATTTTCATCGATTGCATAGATGGCCATTTGTGGGCATAGGAATTTTAACGCCTTTGCAATCTTGCATGCCGAATTTCTTGAGGACATCTTTGAGGTATTTCTCCTGAGATATGAATATGCCATTGTTTTGTTGATTTAATTTGAAGACCTAAGAAGAATTTCAACTCTCCCATCATAGACATTTGATATTCTTCACTCATCATATAGGCAAATTCATCACTATAACGTTGGTCAAGACAGCCAAAGATAATATCATCAACATATATTTGGCACACAAACAATTCACCATCATATGATTTAGTAAAGAGAGTAGGGTCGAGTGAACCGGTGTGAAGCCATTCTTCACGAACAATTCCTTCAATGTATCATACCACGCCTGGTAGAACTTGTTTGAGACCATAGAGGGCCTTGTTGATTTTGAAGACTTTGTCGGGATTCTTTGGATCTTCAAAACCTGGGGGTTGAGCAACATATACTTCTTCCTCAAGCTTACCATTGAGGAATGCACTTTTCACATCCATTTTATATAAAGTGATATTGTGATGGTTAGCATAGGCGAGTAATATGCGAATAGACTAAAGTCTAGCAACAGGTGCAAAAGTTTCATCGAAATCAATTCCTTCAACCTGTGTGTAGCCATGAGCTACAAGTCGTGCCTTATTCCTCACCACGAGGCCATTTTCATCTTGCTTGTTGCGGTAGATGCACTTTGTGCCAATGATATTATGCTTGCGAGGATCTGGACGTTTGACCGGTTCGAGACATTGTTGAGCTCGAATCGATGTAATTCTTCTTGCATGGCCTGAATCCACTCGGGCTCCGGAAATGCTTCATCTACCTTAGTGGGCTCTGTGATAGAGACAAAAGCATAGTGCCCACAAAAGTTAGATAAATGTGAAGCTTTTGAGCGAGTGAGAGGACACAGGCGCTTCAATGTCATCGATGATCTTGTCAACTTGTACTTCTTTTGCAACGCGAGGATGAGATGGTTGTCGTCGAGGAATTTGATCATTTTCCTCGCACCATTATCTTGACATTATCTTGAGTGCATCAGCTCGACGTTCTTCACGTCTGAGGAATGAATTCTTCAGCAGATTCTTGATGGGAATGACATCCTCGGTTGCCTTGAACCTGATAGATTCCTCGGTGCTGGTTCATCTAACACGAAGGTAGGTGCTCTCTTTGCGAGCCATTAGTTTCATCGAACCGCACATCTACAAAGGTCAACAATCTTGTGATGAGTGATGTTGAAGACTCAGAGGTGTCTTGAGTCCTTTCCGTAACCAAGCATAAAACCTTCATGTGCTTTCTTGCAAATTTAGAATTGTGATGAGGATCTCTAATCCAGCATTTAGCACCCAAGACTTTGAAATAACTTACATTGGGTTTCTTGTCGGTGAGGAGTTCATAGGCAGTCTTCTTGAAGAATTTGTGAAGATATACTCTGTTGATGATATGGCACGCAGTATCAATTGCATCAATCCAAAAACGACTAGGCGTTTTGTATTCATCAAGCATAGTGCGAGCCATCTCAACAAGAGTTCTGTTCTTGCGCTCCACGACGCCATTTTGTTGAGGAGTATAGGGAGCAGATAACTCATGAGTAAAACCAAGTTCATCAAGATAGGCATCAAGACCGGAATTCTTGAACTCAGTTCCATTTTCACTCCTGATGTGTCTGATCTTCACACCAAAGTTGGTTGAAGCCCTCGAGGAAAATCGTTTGAAGACTTCACGCACTTCATTTTGTAAGTAACAATGTGTACCCATGTGTAACGAGAGTAATCATCAACAATAACAAAGCCATATAGAGATGCATCATTAGTGACTGTTGAGTAATGATTAGGACCAAAGAGGTCCATGTGAAGCAATTCAAGGGACGAGTAGTGGTCATGATAGTCTTTCTTTGGATGCTTGGCCTTGGTCATTTTTCCAGCTTCACAGGCTCCACACAAGTGATCCTTGAGGAATTTGACATTCTCAATGCCAATGACATGCTTCTTCTTTGCAAGCGTGTGCAAATTCCTCATGCTTGCGTGACCAAGTCGCCGATGCCATAGCCAGCCTTCTGAAGCTTTTGCAAGTAGACACACGGTTGGTTGTGGTCCTGTAGAGAAATCAACAATATACAAGTCTCCTCTCCTAAAGCCTTCGAAGACTTTGGAATTGTCAGCTTCCATAATCACAACACAACGATACTTGCCAAATATAACAACCATATCAAGATCACAAAGCATTGAGACTGACATGAGGTTGTATCCTAAGGACTCAACAAGCATGACTTTGTCCATGTGTATGTCCTTAGAGATCGCAATCTTACCAAGACCCAATACCTGACTTTTGCCTTTGTCAGCAAAGATGATATGCTTCAGATGTGACGGTGATAAGTGAGCATCCATCAATAGATTCTTGTCACCAGCCATGTGATTTCTACATCCACTATCGAGAACCCACTCAGTGGCTTTGGGTTGATCATCCTGCAGATGAATTAGTGCAACTTACGATCTCATATACTTCATCAGTGAAGAATATGATATCAAGTTCATCAGATGAATTTCATTAGGCAAGATAACAGATAAGCGGTATGAGGGCGTGTGAAATGAAAGTTCATTTCATCATGATTAACTCAAGGCCCTTTCAGCATTTTGTCGTGCCCCCAAAGAAATTCTTTAGACGCGTTTAAAGCACGCCCGGAGACCTGACCCTGCAGAAGAGGTTAGTTCTTTTTCTTCACCACCCACATCTGAAGGGGTGGCAAAGAGTTCATCACTCTGCGAGCACTATATGAGAATGGTGGCATAGAGGCCAATCCATTTCGTTTCACATCAGAAGGGTTAGGGTAAGCATATGAATAAGCAGAGAAATTCTTCGAGGACTTATGAACATATTGGTTTGAAGAATAATGCACATATTCATAGCCCTTAGCTCTACCCTGCGAAACAGAGTTGTTAGCACGATGATAATCATTTGAGGACTTTGATCCACGTGAGGAATTTTGTCTGTATGAGGACTTGGATCCATATGAAGAATTTGATCTGGGGTTCCTATTCTTCACAGGTGGTGTCATGAGGACATTCACCTGAAGACTTTCAAGGCACTTCTTGGGAACCCAGATTTTCTTCATAGGGGAACCGTTCCTGCGATTAGTGCCAACATATCTAGAAAATACTTCACCATTCTGATTTTTGAACAGTTTATAGTTAGAGTCAAATGACTCATCGGAAGAATGAGGAGATTCGCATGTAAAGCCGGATAAGTTAGATGGATCAATCGAGGTCCCTTTGCGGCAACCCATGAGGTTTTGGGATACCGCTCGGGCTTCCAATATGTTCCATCAAGATTGAGTTTCCTCTCAAAGGCAATACCCTCTTTCCTAGGGTTCCTATTGAGGATCTGCTTTTAAGCACATCACAAAGAGTCGATGCCCTTTGAGGCTTTTGTGCATGCTGTCATATACAATTCCTTCAGCCTGCATCGTCGGTGATACTAGCAATGTCCTCGAGATGAGGAATTAGTGATAGCAGAGGCAGGTGAAGAATTTGTAACAGTTGAAGCATTTGAACATTCAGGTGAAGAATTAGCAGATTCACATTCAATGCACTTTAAGCATGGAGGAACAAATTCTTCCCGAAGAGCGCTGATTTGTTGAGCAAGTAATGAATCACGCTCCTTCTGAAGATCTTCATAATTCACTCTTAGCTTCTCAAGATCTTGCTTTCTTTGAAGAAATTCATAAGAAAGTTTCTCATGATCAGACAAGAGAGTGTTATGATGACCTTGAAGGCTGTCAAACCTAGACTCAAGTCTCTTGAAGATTTTCAGTCAGGGCTTTAGTGCGATCCATTTCTTCACCTAACATATCATCGCTCTTATCTAGCATGTTTTGAACCTTTTCCAAGGCATGTTGTTGTTTGGTGGCAATGCAAACAAGTTTGGTATAGCTATGTTCAATATCATCATCAGATCCATCATCATCAGATTCACAGTCACTGAATTCAGATGAGGAACATTCGGTTACCTCGACACCCTTTGCCATGAGACATGATGCAGAAGATGATGATTCTGGTTTGAAAGTCATCGTTTTGAGAGATTCCTTAAAGTCCTCAAACCAGGGATCATGACGGGTTCGATGACCTTCATAGACGTCGGAGATTCGGTCCCAGATAAGCTTCGCATTGCAAAGATGCATAATGCGCTTGAATTCATCTCTAGATAGGCGAGAACAGATGATATCCTTTGCCATGATGTCAAGTCGAGTGTACTTGCGAATATCATCTGCGTTCGCCCGTCTTGCCTGAATCAAGAAGACCAATTTCAGTGACGGTCCACAGCTCGCTGTCCATTGCCATGAGGCGCTTCCTCATCATGGCCTTCAGGTGGTTAAACCAAAATCACACAGAACAAGGTAGTACCTTGCTCTGGTACCAATTGAAAGTGCGTTATATCGACTAGAGGGGGTGAATAGGCGATTTTTATGAATTCTTCACTAAGGAATTTGCCGGTGAGGAAATTCCTTAGCGAAGAACTACTTGCAGCGGAATAAGTACTCAGAAGTAAGCATAAGAGAATGCGGGCATGGTCATCATGATGAAATGAAGACAAACAAAGAGTACAAAGCGTAAACACGGGATAGCACAAGATGAAGACAAATAGATCAAGAAATTGAACTGAGGAAATTGAGAAAGTCTTGATCAAAGTCTTCAAACACATATATGAACGAACACTCAACACGAATGAGGAAATGAAAGGGTTGAGGAAATAGAACTAGTAAGGTTGGTGAAGACAATGATTTGGTAGACCAGTTCCAACTCATCGTCTCGGTTATGCGTCACGGTTGGAGCGGCTGAGTATTTAAACTCGAGGACACACAGTCCGGACACCCAGTCGAAAGCACGCAGCTCGAGACACCAAGTCCTCACCGTATTCTCCTTGAACTAAGTTCACACAGACCTCGTCCAATCACTCGTGGTAAGTCTTGAGCGACTTCCAAACCTTCACAGACTTGGTCACTCGGTGATCCACAATTCCTCTTGGATGCTCTAGACCATGATGCCTAACCGTCTGGAAAAAGCACAGTCTTCAAAGGTAACAAGCGTCGGATCCATGCAGGATCAATCTCTTCAGTGATGCTCAATCACTTTGTGTTTGTAGGGTTTTGGTTTTGGGTTTTTCCTCACTCGATGATTTTCGCTCAAAGTCCTCGGAGGATGGGTTGCTCTCAAATGACAAGTGTCAAGTTCTCTCGGAGCAGCCAACCAGCTAGTGGTTGTAGGGGGCGGCTATTTATAGCCTAGGGAGCAGCCCGACATGATAAGACATAATTAAATGCCCTTCAATGATATGACCGTTAGGTGGATAAGATATTTTGGGACAGGTGGCCTTGAAGACAGAACGGTCGGAAATTTGAATATCAAATTCCTCGGGGCTATCATGTTCCTCACTTTGTGTAGGCAATCCGCCTTTGGCGAATTCCTAACTCCTTAGTCGTAACAAATTCCTCAAATGACCGGAAGAACCTCGTCTCATCCTTTGAAGAAATTGACTAAAGCGTATGAGATTTCCAAAGGCTTCACTCGAAGGATTGGTAGGTGTAGGATTTTGAGTTGAGCATCACTTGGAAAATTTTCCTTAGTATTTCCTTGACCCCCTTTAACAAGACGGTGTTTCCTATGACTCAAGAAAGAGAAAGCGTAACTCTGAAAACAAAAGTCTTCACGCTTCATGTTCCTCAAATGAATACCAAGTCTTCAAGGTCACACCAATTTCTTCACTTTCAAAGTCTTGAAAGTCTTGAGAATGTCAAAGTCTTCAGTTGAAGAACTTCATTTTTAGGGGTCGACTTTCTCTGTAAATATCAAACTCCTCACAGACTTATAGACCTGTGTACACTCACAAACGCATTAGTTCCTTAACCTATAAGTCTTCAATACACCAGAATCACTAAGGGGCATTAGATGCACTTACAAATACACTGACCCCCCGTGTATTTTATCTTCACTCGCTCTATCTGGGGAGCCGAGTAGGCCAACGTGCCAGTGCCTAAATTGGCGCACGCCACCCCATTATTGTTGTACTGGTTTCGTAAGAGCAAACAAGCATTCACGTCTACTGTACAAACTGTAGATATGAGTTACAAATGATATGAAGACAAATACAAATATTTGAATCCACTTTATGCCCAATTTCTCTCTGTAGGCCCTCCAAAAGTACATCTCTACATGTTCTCGCATCTTACATCTAACAAATATGCAATACAGCACTACTACTACACTCTAACACAATAAATCAAATGTTTTTTTTAGTTTTACTAGATCTCATATTGTTACTTAATTATTCAGTTTGCATACATTAAAATTGCCTCTGAAACGTATGGCTAGTATCATCTACCATGCGGGAAAAATCCCGCCCTTGCCTGTTTAATCGGGTTTGTATCGATGGATCGTGCGAAACAACAAAACTATAGTAGTAGTACTATAGTACAAGTTATAGTTCACCGGGCCACCGTGTCGTGTACTCCTCCGTCGTAAGAGTGGAGTGCTCGCTTTCATAAATGTTCTAGTCCCTTTCGCGGACATGTGGGACATCAAGCAACCGGGTCCACGTGCCATACCGAAATAACAGTGCAGAGCAGCAGGGGTGAAGCACCCTAGTCATGGCGTCGGTGTAGTAATGAGGAATGACGCATCAAATCTCAAAGTTGCACCTTTCCCGCAGTTAAGTTGGAGGGACGAAGTAATAATGCTAAAAAAAAGAAGTTGGAGGGACGAAGCAACCATCATTTCACTCGTTGCTGAATCCGCTTCTCCCTCATCTTCTTCAAGTTTACCACGTGTTGCTTCTGCCTCATGTGGGACGCAGATCGGCTTGGTAAAGCACTGACACGTGGGACCGCATGTTAGCAAACCACCAGGCCAACATCCTCTAAAAATAAGAAACCTCCCCCGCCATCCGCGTGGCAAAATCACCTCCTTTTTACTAATCTTGATACTATAATTTTTAGATCAATATAATCGAGTTTTGTATAGATAGCACAGAGGAGCAAAACTAAGTGGTACGGTTAAGGGCATCCACAATGTGTAGTCAAATGTGAAAATAGCTTTTGGCATCAATGGGAACCATTGTGGATGGTGCTGCGAAAGCCAAAAAGATGGAACAGAAGCTCCCAAATTGATTGATTGAAGGAATAGAAAAATGCAACCTCTCTCCTGTTTCTCCCGTGGTTGGACGCATGTAGAGTATAGAGCACATAGTCTACTCCCATGTCCCTTCTATCACAAATCACAAAGTTGTGAGGCGTCAAATCACAAAGCACGGACGAAGCAACCATCACTCTTGGCTGAATCCGCTTCTCCATTGTCTTCTTAGAGAAACCACCTTACGGCACTAAGCTGGACGGACGATGCTATTGTGTAGTACTAGTACATTTACGCGTCATTTGGTTCAACAGACTTCCTGGATGCAAATAAGGCGGTTGACTCGGCTTGCAGGCGGCACTTACGAACAACTTACCGTGGTCTCCTCAATGGTGTTCTCCGTCGAACGCACTTTGCCAAACCACAACGTTTGAGATATCGTCGACGTTATCGCAATGGGGAAGGAAGTCAAATAGTCACTACCTCCATTTTTTGTACACAAGGCCAGTATATCAAAATTACAATTCGCATAAGGCCACTAACACTAATCAAGGAAAAATTGATGGGGTTTGCCTCGTACTAGCAACGAAGGACATTAATATACCCTTGCATGCATGCGGAAGTGAGAAGGTTGGTTTGCATGGCGCTGCATTAATCAAGCGATGTGGAGTGATATGGTTAGCTCTTTGGGCGTTGGAGAAAAAAATGCATTAATTGACACGTCAAACGAGGATTAGTATCGACCAATCCTGCGAAGGAAAACCCCGCCTTTCTTTTTTAACACAGGTAGTACTCCTACGTACATACTTGTATCCTGTTTGGGTCTAGGCCTTGCATTGCCATACTTCGCCACACATTTTTGCCAAGCTTGCCTAAAGTTTTTAAAATGAAAAGGAAGTACACTTGCGCACGGCTGTCGCGGTCGCACCGCACCCTCACACAGTCGCTCCTGCACGCCGCAAACCCAACCAAGGGAACACAACCTCACTGACATGTGCTACCACATGTGATCAAACCAAACTCATCCATCCTACCGCTGACACATAATTTTTGTTCATACAGTATGCTTATCCAACCGCATGTTTGGGAAGATCCGTACGGCCCGTGCGGTGGTCTGTTGGGGAAGAAGAAGAGGTGAGGAAGAAGGGTTAGGCGATGTAGGATATTCAACCAACCGCTTAAAATGGTCAACTGACCCAAATGACGAAAGTCAGGAGACTTGCATATATATATGTTTTTACACAGCAAAAGATCCCTAAAAACAACAACATAAATAAAAACTATCACTGCTTGCGGAACGAGACGACTTCGTCGTCTTTGGCTGCCGACGCGAACCAGCCATAGCTGCCGACGTGTGTCTCTGCACCGTGGTTGTCCTCGGCCTCCAGCTACTCATCCATGCCGAGCGTGCGGACGCTCTTCACGGACGAGAGCACCGCCCGGTTGAAGTCTAGGACGTTTGGTTCCGCATGCAGGAGGGACTCGATGGAAGCGGCATCCGTATGCTCCGTGTCGAGTGGAGCCTCCGCCGCTCGGTTCAAGTCCAGGACGTCCGGTTCCACCTGCAGGAGGGCCTCGATGGCAGCGGCATCCACGTGCTCCGCGTCGAGTTTAGCCTCTGCCGCCCGGTTCAAGTCCAGGACGTCTGGTTCCGCCTGCAGGAGGGCCTCGATGGCAGCAGCATTCGCACACTCCATGTCAAGTTGAGCCTCCGCCTCCTGGTTCACATCCATGACATCCGGTTTCGCCTGCAGGAGGGACTCGATGGCAGCGGCATGCACGCGCTCCACGTGAAGTTGAGCCTCCGCCTCCCGGTCCTCCTTTTATATTGCTAGGTTGAACCACTGGTCCGCCTGCACCATGGGGGACCCGGAAGCCAGCACGAAGTCGAGGTCTATCCTCTCACATGCATCGGGGGCCTTCTGCGCTGCGACCTCCACCATGAACATTAGATCGGCTTCCTCCTCCTTGGAGCTTGGCTCCAGATAACTCGAGGATTGGCCCACCGCAAAGCGACCTTGGGAACGGAGGTCTGTGGCGCCGACCGCCGCCGCAATTTCTGCGCGGCGCTCCGGCGTCAGTGATGTCTACTACTCAACTTTATTCTTGTAGACTCGTGTTGGGCCTCCAAGCGCAGAGTTTTGTATGACAGTATCAATTTTCCCTCAAGTGGATGACCTAATGTTTATCAATCCATGGGAGACGTAGGATGAAGATGGTCTCTCTCAAACAACCCTGCAACCAAATAATAAAAAGTCTCTTGTGTCCCCAACACACCCAATACAATGGCAAATTGTATAGGTGCACTAGTTCGGCGAAGAGATGGTGATAAAAGTGTAATATGGATGTAGAAATATATTTTATAATCTGAATAAATAAAAACAGAAAGCTAGCAAATAGTAAACGGGCACAAAAACAGTATTGCAATGCTTAGAAACAAGGCCTAGGGTTCGTACTTTCGCTAGTGCAATCTCTCAACAATGCTAATATAATTGGATCACATAACCATCCCTCAACATGTGATGAAGAATCACTTCAAAGTTCCTCACTACTGCAGGATGGTCCAAACGCGACACTACAATCAGAGAACCTTCGACAAAACTGTGTGCGATGCCATAATCGCAAACGGTGGTGTAAAAAACCCGTCAAAAAAGGTGCATAGTTTGGATGGAGCTCTCCACCAATGGTTTACTCAAAGTCGAAGACGACCACTTGGTACTTGTCCTCAGCAAGGAACTGCTCCATAGTTTGGATGGAGCTCTCCACCGAGACCGGATCGTTCGTGTACACCACCGAGAGAGCCTTCCCTCGCACGTGGGTGTCCACGACATGTTGCATGGTGAACTGCCCACCGTTGTCGTCGTCGGCCAATGGGAGCGCCATTGGAGCCATGGGGAGCGCCATTGAAACCCCTGGATGTCCTCTCTGTATGTGTCCTCGTCGGTGTGCTTATTGTGTCGTGTGAGATGAGAGATGAAGGTAAATGGCCGTGGGAAAAAAAGGGGGCCGGGCGGCATGGAATCTCGGCGCGTCCGCATGGCAGTTTTTGCAGCGGGTAACTACATCACCGCGCCGCGCCTGGCGCAACCGCATGCACACGAACATGTGTGATCGTGCGCCGGCCCCAAACACTAGCAACGCGTGTGGAGGGACGAGGTTAGAGCACCAGGAGGGACGCGAGAGTAGATTGTGCGTGGGTGGGGCCACCCATCATCCACGATGGTGGGGGCGCGCCCTACCCTCCTAGGCGCGCCCCCGTGCCTCGTGGGCCCCCCTGGCAGGCCTCCGGTGCCCAACCTTGGCTATATGAAGTCTTTCGCCCTGGAAAAAATCAGGAAGAAGCTTTCGGGACAAAGAGCCACCATCTCGAGGCGGAACCTGGCAAAACCAATCTAGGGCTCCGGCGGAGCTGTTCTGCCGGGGAAACATCCCTCCGGGAGGGGGAAATCATCACCATCGTCATCACCATCGATCCTCTCACCGGGAGGGTTCAATCTCGATCAACATCTTCACCAGCACCATCTCCTCTCAAACCCTAGTTCATCTCTTGTATCCAATCTTTATCTCAAAACCTTAGATTGGTACCTGTGTGTTGCTCGTAGTGTTGATTACTCCTTGTAGTTGATGCTAGTTGGTTTATTTTGTGGAAGATCATATGTTCAGATGCTTTACGCATATTAATAACCCCTCTGATTATGAACATGAATATTATTTGTGCGTAGTTACGTTTGTTCCGGAGGACATGGGAGAAGTCTTGCTATAAGTAGTCATGTGAATTTGGTATTCGTTCGATATTTTGATGAGATGTATGTTGTCTTTCCTCTAGTGGTGTTATGTGAACGTCGACTACATGACACTTCACCATTGTTTGAGCCTAGAGGAAGGCATTGGGAAGTAATAAGTAGATGATGGGTTTCTAGAGTGACAGAAGCTTAAACGCTAGTTTATGCGTTGCTTCGTAAGGGGCTGATTTGGATCCATATGTTTCATGCTATGGTTAGGTTTACCTTAATACTTCTTTTGTTGTTGCGGATGCTTGCAAGTGCAGTTAATAATAAGTGGGATGCTTGTCCAAGGAAGGGCAGCACCCAAGCACCTATCCACCCACATATCAAATTATCAAAGTAACGAACGCGAATCATATGAGCGTGATGAAAACTAGCTTGACGATAATTCACATGTGTCCTCGGGAGCGTTTTCCTTTATATAAGAGTTTGTCCAGGCTTGTCCTTTGCTACAAAAAGGATTGGGCCACCTTGCTGCACCTTGTTTACTTTTATTACTTGTTACCCTTTACAAATTACCTTATCAAAAAACTATCTGTTACCAATAATTTCAGTGTTTGGAGAGAATACCTTACAGAAAACCGCTTGTCATTTCCTTCTGCTCCTCGTTGGGTTCGACACTCTTACTTATCGAAAGTACTACGATAGATCCCCTATACTTGTGGGTCATCAAGACTCTTTTCTGGCACCGTTGCCGGGGAGTTAAGCGCCTTTGGTAAGTGGAATTTGGTAAGGAAAAATTTATATAGTGTGCTGAAATTTCATCACTTGTTACTATGGAAAGTAATCCTTTGAGGGGCTTGTTCGGGGTATCTTCACCCCGACCAGTGGAGCAAAGTGTTGCTCCTCAACCTACTGAACCTACTGAAAATGTTTACTTTGAAATTCCTTCGGGTATGATAGAGAAACTGCTAGCTACTCCTTTTACAGGAGATGGAACATTGCATCCCGATTTGCACCTAATATATGTGCATGAAGTTTGTGGATTATTTAAGCTTGCAGGTATGCCTGAGGATGTTCTCAAGAAGAAGGTCTTCCCTTTATCTTTGAAAGGAAATGCATTGAGATGGTTTAGGCTATGCGATGATATTGGATCATGGAACTACAACCGATTGAAATTATAATTTCATCAAAAGTTTTATCCTATGCATTTGGTTCATCGTGATCGTAATTATATATATATATAATTTTTGGCCTCACGAAGGAGAAAGCATCGCTCAAGCTTGGGGGAGGCTTAAGTCAATGTTATGTTCATGCCCCAATCATGATCTCTCAAGAGAAATTATTATTCAAAAAATTTATGCTCGGCTTTCTCTCAATAACCGCTCCATGCTCGATACTTCTTGTACTGGTTCTTTTATGATGAAGAATATTGAATTCAAATGGGATTTATTGGAAAGAATTAAACGCAACTCTGAAGGTTGGGAACTCAACAAAGGTAAGGAGTCAGGTATAACACCTAAGTTTGGTTGTGTTAAATCTTTTATGGATACCGATGTTTTTCGTGAATTTAGCACTAACTATGGATTTGACTCTGAGATAGTAGCCTCTTTCTGTGAATCATTTGCTACTCATGTTGATCTCCCTAAGGAGAAGTGGTTTAAATATCATCCTCCCATTGAAGTAAAAGTAGTTGAACCTATTAAAGTTGAAGAAAAGACTATCACTTATAATGTTGATCCTATTGTTCCTAGCGCTTATATGGAGAAACCACCTTTCCCTGCTAGAATAAAGGATCATGCTAAAGCTTCAACTGTGGTTCGTAAGAGTAATACTAGAACACCTACACCCCCTGAGCAAATTAAAGTTGAACCTAGTATTGCTATGGTTAAAGATCTCTTGGTCGATAATATTGATGGGCATGTTAAGCTTCTAGAATTGCTAGACCCGATACTAAAAATAAACATAGACCTATTGTAGGCATGCCTGTTATTTCTGTTAAAATAGGAGATCATTGCTATCATGGCTTATGTGATATGGGTGCTAGTGCGAGTGCAATACCTCATTCTTTATACGAAGAAATTATGCATGATATTGCACCTGCTGAGTTAGAAGGTATTGATGTTTCAATTAAGCTTGCCAATACAGATACTATTTCACCAGTTGGGATTGTTAGGGATGTTGAAGTCCTGGGTGGGAAAGTTAAATATCCTACTGATTTTCTTGTTCTTGGTTCCCCACAAGATGACCTTTGTCCCATTATATTTGGCAGACCCTTCTTGAATACTGTTAATGTTAAGATAGACTGCAAAAAGGATATCGTTTCTGTTGGTTTAGGGGATATGTCTCATGATTTTAATTTTACTAAATTTCATAGACAACCCCATGATAAAGAATTGCCTAGTAAAGATGAAATTATTGGTCTTGCTTCTATTGGTGTGCCTCCTAATGATCCTTTAGAACAATATTTGCTAGACCATCAAAATGATACGTTTGTGAATGAAAGAATGGAAATAGATGAAGTATTCTTTAAGCAGGGACCTATTTTGAAACACAACTTGCCTGTTGAAATTCTAGGGGATCCTCCTTCACCCAAGGGTGATCCCGTGTTTGAGCTTAAACCATTACCTGATACTCTTAAATATGCTTATCTTGATGAAAAGAAGATATATCCTGTTATTATTAGTTCTAAGCTTTCAGAGAAAGAAGAAGAGAAATTATTGAAAACTCTGAAGAAGCACCGTGCTGCTATTGGATACTCTTGATGATCTTAAGGGCATTAGTCCCACTCTATGCCAGCAAAAAATAAAAATGGAAAAAGACGCTAAACCGGTTGTTGATCACCAACGACGGTTAAATCCTAAGATGAAAGAAGTGGTAAGAAAAGAAATACTAAAGCTTCTGGAGGCAAGTGTAATTTATCATGTTGCTGATAGTGAGTGGTCAAGTCCTGTCCATTGTGTCCCTAAGAAGGGAGGTATTACTGTTGTTCCTAATGATAAAGATGAATTGATCCCTAAAAGAATTGTTACAGGTTATAGATTGTTAATTGATTTCCGCAAACTAAATAAAGCTACTAAAAAGGATCACTACCCTTTACCTTTTATTGATCAAATCCTAGAAATATTATCCAAACATACACATTTTTGCTTTCTAGATGGTTATTCTGGTTTCTCTCAAATACCCGTGTCAAAAGAGGATCAAGAAAAGACCACTTTTCCTTGCCCTTTCGGTACCTTTGCTTATAGACATGTGCCTTTTGGTTTACGCAATTCACCTGCTACCGTTCAAAGATGTGTGACTGCTATATTCTCTAACTTCTGTGAAAAGATTGTTGAGGTTTTCATGGATGATTTTTCCATATATGGATCTTATTTTGATGATTACTTAAGCAACCTTGATCGAGTTTTGCAGAGATGTGAAGAAACTAATCTTGTCTTGAATTGGTTGAAGTGCCACTTTATGGTTAATGAATGTATTGTCTTGGGGCATATAATTTCTGAAAGACTTATTGAAGTTGATAAAGCTAAAGTTGATGCTATTGAGAAGATGCCGTGCCCGAAGGACATTAAAGGTATAAGAAGTTTCCTTGGTCATGCCAGTTTTTATAGGAGGTTCATTAAAGACTTCTCAAAAATTTCTAGGCCTCTTACTAATCTCTTACAAAAAGATGCTCCTTTTGTCTTTGATGATGATTGTGTAGAAGCATTTGAAATACTTAAGAAAGCCTTGATTTCTGCACCTATTGTTCAGCCACCTGATTGGAATTTACCCTTTGAAATTATGTGTGATGCTAGTGATTATGCTGTAAGTGATGTTCTAGGACAAAGAGTTGATAAGAAATTAAATGTTATCAAATATGCTAGTAAAACTCTAGACAGTGCCCAAAGAAATTATGCTACTACTGAAAAAGAATTTTTAGCAGTTGTATTTGCTTGTGATAAGTTTAGACCTTATATTGTTGATTCTAAAGTAACTGTTCACACTGATCATGCTGCTATTAAATATCTTATGGAAAAGAAAGATGCTAAACCTAGACTTATTAGATGGGTTCTCCTACTACAAGAATTTGATTTGCATATTATAGATATAAAGGGAGCTGAGAACCCCGTTGCAGACAACTTATCTAGGTTAGGGAATGCTCTTGATGACCCAATACCTATTGATGATAGCTTTCCTCATGAACAATTAGATGTCGTAAATGCTTCTCGTACTGCTCCATGGTATGCTGATTATGCTAATTACATTGTTGCTAAATTTATACCACCTAATTTCACATACCAGCAAAAGAAAAAGTTTTTCTATGATTTAAGACATTACTTCTGGGATGACCCACACCTTTATAAAGAAGGAGTAGATGGTTTCATTAGACGTTGTGTACCTGAGCATGAACAGGAATAGATCCTACGCAAGTGTCACTCCGAGGTTTATGGAGGACACCACGCTGGAGATAGAACTGGACATAAGGTATTGTAATCCGGTGTTTATTGGCCTACTCTCGTCAACGATGCCCGTAAGTTTGTCTTGTCTTGTGATGAATGTCAAAGAGTTGGTAATATTAGTAGACGTCAAGAAATGCCTATGAACTATTCACTTGTAATTGAACCATTTGATGTTTGGGGCTTTGATTATATGGGGTCGTTTCCTTCCTCTAATGGGTATACACATATTTTAGTTGTTGTTGATTACGTTACAAAGTGGGTAGAAGCTATTCCAACTAGTAGTGCCGATCATAACACCTCTATTAAGATGCTTAAAGAAGTTATTTTTCCGAGGTTTGGAGTCCCTAGATACTTAATGAATGATGGTGGTTCAAATTTTATTGATGGTGCTTTTTGTAAAATGCTTCCTAAGTATGATGTTAATCATAGAATTGCATCTCCATATCATCCACAATCTAGTGGTCAAGTGGAACTAAGTAATAGGGAGATTAAATTAATTTTGCAAAAGACTGTTAATAGATCTAGAAAGAATTGGTCCAAGAAATTTGGTGATGCATTATGGGCCTATAGAACTGCATATAAAAATCCTATGGGTATGTCTTCGTATAAAATGGTTTATGGAAAAGCGTGTCATTTACCTCTCGAACTAGAACATAAGGCATATTGGGCCATTAAAGAGCTCAATTATGATTTCAAACTTGCCGGTGAGAAGAGACTATTTGACATTAGCTCACTTGATGAGTGGAGAACTCAGGCCTATGAGAAGCCAAACTGTTTAAAGAAAAGTTAAAAGATGGCATGACAAGAGGATACAAAAGCGTGAGTTTAATGTAGGTGACTCTGTTTTGCTATACAACTCTCGTTTAAATTTTTTTGCAGGAAACTCCTATCAAAATGGGCAGGTCCTTACATTATCGAGGAGGTCTATCATTCCGGTGCCATAGAAATCAACAACTTCGAAGGCACAAATCCGAAGGTGGTGAACGGTCAAAGAATCAAACATTACATCTCAGGTAATCCAATAAATGTTGAAGCCAATGTTATTGAGACCGTGACCCCGGAGGAATATATAAGGGACACTTTCCAGAACGTTTTAGACTCCAAAAAGGAATAGGTATGTGGTACGGTAAGTAAACCAACTCCAAAACAGTTCTAATAGCAATTATTCTCCGTTTTTGAATATTTAAGAAAATAGGAAAATAAGAAGTAGTCCGAAAGGGACACGAGGCATCCACGAGGGTGGAGGGCGCGCCCTACCCCCCTGGGCGCGCCCCCCTGCCTTGTGGGCACCTCGTGTGTCCTCTGGACTTTGTTTTCTTGCACAAAACTTATTTTGGTCGGTTAAAATTCATTATATAATCTCCCGAAGGTTTTGACCACCGTACCACGCAAATATCCTCTGTTTTTGTTTCGAGCTGTTTTTCTGACAGATCTAGATCATCATGACGTCTTCAAGCGCCCGCAAGGACAAGTTTTTCGAGAAGGTTATCAATCCCTACCTCGCGGAGGTGCTGCAACACCCTAAACAATTGAGATGCGTGATGGGTTGCTGCACATCCGCGATGTTGAGGGACCAAGGAGGACCGGAAGCGTGGAGACAAGACTCGAAGCAATGGAGCAACAAGTTTTCAAGTGCCAGGGGATGGTGGAACGCGGACTCAACACCAACCACATGATGATCATGGAATTCACCAACAACCACAAGCTGGATGCCAAGAACATTGGGGAGACCATCTTCAAGCTTCATGAGAAAATCGAGCATCTCCAAGCCCAGATCTATGACCTGCAAAACCAAAACTGTGAGTAAGAATATAGATTCAAGAGGATGAGTTTGGCTGCAGATTTAAGGATCCTGGAGACTCGATCATCCTTCTATGATGGTGAGCCTATGCCTTGGAAGATGGATGACAAGCCTACATCATCAACAACTCCATCATCACCACCTCCGAGGAAAGAGACATAAATACATGGGTATGGGCACTCCCCTTGGCAACGCCAAGCTTGGGAGAGGTTCCCTGGTATCGTATCACCATCACACTCCTATCTTTACCATTTTTCTTAGTTCAATCCTTTTGGTAATATCTTGATCTAGTAGAATAAAGTTTTAGTATGATCTTGTTTTGAGTTATGCTTTATGATCCTTCTAGGTAATCGAGTCCGTGAGCTATATATAATAAAGATTAGTTTTGAGACGAGGGCTTGGTTATCTTGCTATGATCTTGAAGGAATAAAAAAATAATAAAAAGAATTAAAGAGATCATATTGATCTTGTGGAGAGTAATGACTTCACATATAAAGAGTATGATGAATAAAAGTTGTTGAGAGTTGACAAGCATAGTTTTGGTCATCGTTGCAATTAATAGGAAGTAATAAAGAAAGAGAGGTTTTCACACATAAATATACTATCTTGGACATCTTTTATGATTGTGAGCACTCACTAAATATGACATGTTAAAAAATTGATGTTGGACAAGGAAGACAACGTAAGGGGTTATGTTTTCTTATATCCGAAATAAAGTATATTACCACGGATCATCCAACATGTTGGGCTTACCTTTCCCCCTCATGCTAGCCAAATTCTTTGCACAAAGTAGAGATACTACTTGTGCTTCCAAATATCCTTAAACCCAGTTTTACCATGAGAGTCCACCATATCTACCTATGGATTGAGTAAGATCCTTCAAGTAACTTGTCATTGTTGCATGCAATAAAAATTTCTCTCTAAATATGTATGATCTATTAGTGCGGAGAAAATAAGCTTTATACAATCTTGTGATATGGAAGAAATAAAAGCGACGAACTGCATAACAAAGGTCCATATCACAAGTGGCAATATAAAGTGACATTCTTTTGCGTTAAGATTTCGTGCATCCAACTATAAAAGCACATGACAACCTCTGCTTCCCTCTGCGAAGGGCCTATCTTTTATTTTTGTCTTATGCATTATACAAGAGTCATGGTGATCTTCACCTTTCCTTTTTACATTTTATCCTTTGGCAAGCACATTGTGTTGGAAAGATCTTGATATATATATATATATATATATATATATATATATATATATATATATATATATATATATATATATCCAATTGGATGTAAGTTATCATAAACTATTATTGTTGACGTTACCCTTGAGGTAAAAGGTTAGGAGGCAACACTATAAGCCCCTATCTTTCTCTATGTCCGATTAAAACTCCATACCCATAAGTATTGCATGAGTGTTAGCAATTGTGAAAGACTAAATGATAGTTGAGTATGTGGACTTGCTGAAAAGCTCTTATATTGACTCTTTCCGATGTTATGATAAATTGCAATTGCTTCAATGACCGAGATCATAGTTTGTTAGTTCTCAATGAAGTTTTTGATTCATACTTGACATTGCGAATAGATTGTTACTTTAGCATAAGAAACCGTATGACAATATATATATATATATATGTTGTTGTTGTTACAAGAATAATCATGATGCCCTCATGTCCATATTTTATTTTATCGACACCTCTATCTCTAAACATGTGGACATATTTTTCGTTTTCGGCTTCCGCTTGAGGACAAGCGAGGTCTAAGCTTGGGGGAGTTGATACGTCCATTTTGCATCATGCTTTTATATCGATATTTATTGCATTATGTGATGTTATTACACATTGTGTCACAATACTTATGCCTATTCTCTCTTATTTTACAAGGTTTACACGAAGAGGGAGAATGTCGGCAGCTGGAATGCTGGGCTAGAAAAGGAGAAAATATTAGAGACCTATTCTGCACAACTCCAAAAGTCCTGAAACTCCACAGAAGTCAGTTTTGGAATATATAAAATATATTGGGCGAAGAAAGCACCAGAGGGGGGCCACCCACCATCCACGAGGGTGGGGGTGTGCCCCCTGCCTCGTGGGCCCCCTGGCAGGCCACCGGTGCCCATCTTTGGCTATATGAAGTCTTTCGCCCTGGAAAAAATAAGGAGGAAGCTTTCGGGACGACGCGGCGCCGTCTCGAGGCAGAACCTGGCAAAACCAATCTAGGGTTCCGGCGGAGCTGTTCTGTCGGGGAAACATCCCTCCGGGAGGGGGAAATCATCACCATCGATCCTCTCATCGGGAGAGGGTCAATCTCCATCAACATCTTCACCAGCACCATCTCCTCTCAAACCCTAGTTCATCTCTTGTATCCAATCTTTGTCGCAAAACCTCAGATTGGTACCTGTGGGTTGCTAGTAGTGTTGATTACTCCTTATAGTTGATGCTAGTTGGTTTATTTGATGGAAGATCATATGTTCAGATCCTTTATGAATATTAATACCCCTCTGATTATGAACATGAATATGATTTGTGAGTAGTTAAGTTTGTTCCTGAGGACATGGGAGAAGTCTTGCTATAAGTAGTCATGTGAATTTGGTATTCGTCCGATATTTTGATGTGATGTATATTTTCTTTCCTCTAGTAGTGTTATGTGAACGTCGACTACATGACACTTCACCATTGTTTGGGCCTAGAGGAAGGCATTGGGAAGTAATAAGTAGATGATGGGTTGGTAGAGTGACAGAAGCTTAAACCCTAGTTTATGCGTTGGTACGTAAGGGGCTGATTTGGATCTATATGTTTCATGCTATGGTTAGGTTTACCTTAATACTTCTTTTGTAGTTGCGGATGCTTGCAGGAGGGGTTAATCATAAGTGGGATGCTTGTCCAAGGAAGGGCAGCACCCAAGCACCGGTCCACCCACATATCAAATTATCGAAGTACACTACTGGAATCTGGCACTTTGCCATCTGCCATGGCAGATGGCAAAGGCATGGTCGGCGGATGGCAAAGGCTTTGCCATCTGCGCCAGATGGCAAACAAGCAGTTTGTCCGAAACCCTGCCGCAAAGGCTTCTTTGCCGTCTGCTGGCTGATGGCAAAGAGCATGTGGCTTTGCCATTAGCTGGCAGATGACAAAGCCTCTTAACGGGGCTAGCCCCGTTAGAAGGCTAACGACATACTTTGCCGTCAGGCAGCAGATGGCAAAGGATGCGTGCTCTTTCTTGCCGTCAGCAAATAGATGGCAAAGTACGCAGCTCTTTGCCGTGTGCCGCCAGATGGCAAAGGCTGCATGCTTTTGCCGTCTGCCAAAGACATGGCAAAGACCTTTGCCATCTATTTGGCCGGATGGCAAAGAGCCCAAATAGGCCAGCCCAAATTTTACATGTAGATGACACGTGGCCTCTTTGCCATCTCGCCACCGATGGCAAAGCTTTTAGCCATCTGCCAAATAGATGGCAAAGTGACTATATTGCCCCATTTAATTTTGTTTTTCTTTTATCAATTCATTTTCACAGAAAATCAAACACAAATATATTTATATGACCAATATAGCATATTCAACACATATTACCAATAGTCATGAACACATATATCCAATACATTTTACCAATAGTAGCAAGTTTGATCTGCACATATACATAGTTTCATCAATATTACACAGTTTCATCCATAGGTAGCAAGTTTCACAAGGTCAAAACAAAAACTAAATACAAGCACTCCATCAACCCAAGCTTCCGTGATCTTAAGCAAATCTGTAAAATGGGAAAGAAGAAAGTTAGAAGAAGAAGACTAGAAGAAGAAGATTATTGTGATGCAACTAAAATGTGAAGATTACTATGATGCAACTTATATCTGTAAAATAAAACTGAAAGACAACTTATCAACTATTTGGACATCGTTTTCTGATAAATTTCCAAAAACAGTAAGTAGACTAAGAATTAAACAGAACATATAAGAAAGAACTCGCACAGGAGTACATACATTTTGACAATAGCATACATAAATACAATTAACCACCATTAGCATCCACCATAATGTGATCCCAGACAAAAAATATTAACTAGTGCAGGTCGAAATAGATTAAATTCGGTTGCACCAGCCGACAAGGTAGAATCATGATGAGTACATCCCTCTATATCTCGATGTTAATTTGAGCACGAACTTGTTCTATCCAGACTTAAGCAAGTTCAACCATCGACATAAGCGTGGTATTCTGCTTTTGTGTACCCAGTCCACCCACTATCAAATAGTAGTCCATTCCTAGGGATGTTGATCTCAAAAACAATTTCCTTGGGGGGTTTTCTGCATACATAGAACTATAGAAGAGGAGATGTTGCATGAAAATAGGAGAAAAATCATAAGAGAGATAGAGGCAAGAAAAATAGAGTACAAATTAACATGGAACACACGTATAGGTGGCTTAGCATCGAAGACATATTTGTACGAGTCAAGAAAAAGCCCAAAAGGGTGGTACAATGCCCTTTGCATCACCGCAAAGGGATCATACAAAATGAGCCTCCCTGGTGGCTAGAACCACAACACATAATGTATGCGTGGCGAGGAGAACAAATCCTCCAATCCCTTAGAAATCCAAGAATACATGTGGGCCTCCCAAGAAAAGGGGATTGGTTATTTCTTTCTCGGCGTGAACTTCAAAAACGCATTGATCCCACTTGAATTCATGGGTCAAGATACTAAATATAAAATCCTTATTTTCCAAACAAGATCCTGGAGAAAAAATGATTTGCTAAATGGAAACAACACTTGACTGAACAAGGAAAAGATGTGTGAAGCGGCATGTGTGCCTTAATGTTCCATTGAGAACAGAATGAGCAAATGCCCATTGATCTCCCCTCTGGTCTATGGAAAATGAGCACATGTGCTCCAATGAACAAAATGACCAAATACCCATTGAAAAAGTGCCTTTTCGCACATGGGAAACTAATAAATAGATAGATAGACACTATTTCCTAAAACTGAGATTGGCACAGAAAATATGAGGTGCCTAAGAAGAGCCACTTGTCACGCACATGACACGTAAATATGAGATGCCTAAGAAGAAGCAAGAAGTAAACAGTGAAAAATAACAAAAACTAAGTGAATGAGGAGGGACTTCTTGAACAAAATTGTGCCTTTAGGTACTTGTTGCAAGATCAAAGTAAGAGAATAGGAAGAGAATCAAGAAGGCAGACTAAACAAGACCTGGAAAAACTAAAGAGAGACTACATGAGAACAAATGAAGATTGAAACTAGAAACCAAGACTAAGAAAGAGAGAATGAACAAAAGGAAGGGAAAATAAAGAAGAGAAAAGCAGTGAAAATGAGAACCGGAGAAAACATAAAAAATAATGAGATCCTTAGGGAACTGGAAAAAGCGAAAAAGCTGAAAGAATGAGGAACTACAAACCGATAAAACACTAATCAAATACTAATGACAAAGACCTATGAGGAATGGGACCAAAAGGTATGCAAATCATGCCACTCCTCGTTTAAAAAACCCATTGAAACCGATACAAAACTAAAAACATGGAGACTGATACTAAGAACGAAACCCACATGCTCATAGACTGACTGGAAATTGAATGAAATACATTAAACAGAAAATTAACTATATAAGAAACTGAATTAGAGACTAAAAACTGAGTAATAATTTTCTCAATAATGACAAACTGAGCAATGATGGAATGAATGGTCAGAGACCGAGGAACTAAACTCTAGAGTCACGCTTGGACTGACTAAAATTAGTTATCTAACATAAAAAGAATGATCAATATCAAGATAATGATAACAAATACTGAAGTAACAAACTGAGTAATGATTTTTTTTAAATGATTAAAAACTGAAAGTTATCTAACATCATTCATAAAAGAAAGCTATTGAGAAATAGTAAACAAACGAAGAATGATGCAAGCTTAAGAACCGAGGACAAACGATCACTGACTAAATGAAAGACATGTGAAAAAATGATAAGAAAATAACTAATGAGAAGACATGAAAAAGGGTGAAATATTAATAGAAACTGAAGACTAGCAGACCGACAAACTGAAGAATGGGATACTGAACCAACTAACTGAAGAAAATTAAGTTGAATGAGAGAAAAAACTGAATGAGAAAAATGACAGTGATTGAATAATTCAAAAGAAGAAAAATATAACTAAAGAAATGAAACTAACTTATAATTGACTAAAGGAAAATATAATGAATGACAAATTCTAAATGAAATTAAACTGAAAACTGAGCAAAAAGTAGATCAAAAGCAACAAAAAGAAACTGAATACTGGATTTCAACAGTGCTATCCCTCTCCACGGCCCCCAAATCAGCTTGTGCTTGCAAAAAAGCATTTCACAGTCAATAAGCCTAGCCCATGCCACCAACCAGATGGAATCTACATGAACAAAACCAACCATGTTAAGGAAATGAACAAGTTTATAACATCACCTAATCTAGTACTACCACAGCCATGTTTTAATAGAGGGAATAACAATACTGCTGCAGCAAAAAAGTAAAACAAGCTGATGACTAGAAGAAAGAAGTAAAAAACGTGATCCATCTTATGGATGTACAAAACAAACTGCTGACTGTAGCTCTGCTCTTAATAACTGATTTCATTCATTTTGAAGGTTATTCATGTAATAAAAGACTTAAAATGACAACAAGGAGATACTAAGATTACTCTATTCAGACTGAAAATGAATGTTAACTATTTTTTCACATAATACTGATAACTGACAGAAGATAGGGCGTGCCCCCCATTCTAGCGCAAACACAAACACCTGCTGCTGAAATCGACGCAGAATATATACATCGCTGAGTCGAAGCCCATTAAAAAAAATCAAGCTTCGATCCTCACATACCTACTTTCTCATCTCTAATCTAATCAGAAGCTCGGTCGTTGTAAAAACACCAACAATTAATAAAAAAATGAACAAAATCATATGGCAGCCGCGCTTTGACAGAACCCAAATCATAGGTGCCAAGGTCAGGGGATTCGATTGAGCGAACTACGTGGATGCTCTGCCTCACAAAACCTATGGAATGGGATTTGGTTAGGAGGATGGGGAAAGACCGAGGTGCGAGGAGAGATGGCTGCAGTCCGGCGCGGCGACGCAAAACTCAGACGACGGACAACTCATTGCGCTGAGCATTGGGGAAAAGAGATAAGCTCGTTGTACCTGTCTTTCCAGTGACGGCTGACCGTGACGCGCCCCATGGCGGAGCCGAAGCTGACCTCCTCTCCGACCCCTCCATGGCTCCATGGCCGGCAGCTCGCCTTCCTCCCCACCGCTTCCCCCCTCCTCCCTCTGCGCTAACTGACACGCGGCCTCCCACAGAAAAAAAAATGATGGACACCCGTGAACCAAGGTCGGGTTCCAGAACCCGATAAAAAAAAGACCAGGACCAGAACCCACATACTCCACGATGGACAACCCACAGGGACAGGGGGAGGAGGCCGCTGAGATTAGCGACGAGATCAACGACTCAGAATTCGACCTGACGTGAATTGAAAATCAGACGTCTGATTTTTAGCAAAACTGTAAAAAAAGGCTAGCGACAGGTTTTAAAAATATGGACCAATGGCATGTACGATGCAGAAACTTAATAAGAAGGAGGAGCAGCAGCTATATGGTGGAAGTTTCCAGGTTGGCCGCATATTTGACAAACAAGACACGTACTATTTTTTGCATGATTACATTGCTTGAGCATGAAAAATAATTAAACGAAGCAACAGTACCGAATGTAAGAATATTATCATGCTTGGACCTAATGAAGCACCGAAGATACAACTGAGAACTGAGATCAAACATTACCCGTCAATATGATAGTATTTATCTCCATACTGAGGAGTGCTGGCACCCATTCTACCATATTTATTGAAAAAGTGATCGTGCAATATGTGTTAACAGGAACTACATACTTGGTTGAGCACATATACATGCACACTCATCAGTGACAAGAACAGATGTTCAATAGCATCTTAATCTTTGTAGTGAGCTTTGATTTATTTTTTCAATTATAATGCATCGCTAACCAATACCTTCAGACACTAAAGCACAGCTAGAAAATCATACTTATGTACACAACCCTGATAGACCATCCTCAAACCAACAATGTGCTGTACTAACTAGCAAGTAAATTTCAAATTCACAACACAGCCATGGCAATGACGAACAGGTTCTGATGGAGATCATCTCAAGTGCATACATATGTTGGACAGATGCTGAGCTAAATAGCATGGTAATCATCCTTGTGTGCTTTCATTTATTTATTTTTTGTCTCACTAGTAATAGTGTTAACCAGTGTATGCAGTAACTGAATTTCAAATCCACAACACAGCAATGGCAATCAGCAATCAGCAATCGGCAATCGTAAATAGGCCGTGACGGAGCTCACCTCGACAGTGAGGAGCAGGACAATGATCTTCTCGGAGAACCTTTGGCGCTCCTCGTGGTCGTGCGAGAGGCGGGGCTTGTAGGAGAGGTTGTAGAAGAGGGACCGGAGCTCCTTGAGCTTGGCCTTGGCGATGGCGAGATCGCGCAGGCAGCTGAGCACCTGGGAGCGGTGGTTCATCTGGATGAGCAGCACGACATCCTGCGGCGACAGCTCCTTGGCCTTCCCCTTGCCGTTCCCCATGGCAAAGGCCTGCATCATCAGAAAGAGAGACAAATGTCGGTGATCGGTACACATATGACAGTAGTGCATTGCAAGGAGCAGAATCCTTAAGTCGATATCATTCAGAGCAGAGTTCACCAATCAGAAGCCAAGATTAAGCACAGATCTAGAGTATGGACACTAGCATCCTCTAAAATTCCAAATTTTCTCTCAAATCCAGCGAGAGGTAACTTGGATCTATTGGAAATTCTATTGGAAATCACACATTTCGTTCAGATCGGGCCACATAACCCAAACCCCCGCAAAAATCTCATCTTTTATGCTGAGTACCGTACCTTGCGGATGGCGTCGCAGCCGGCAGTGTTGTCCTCGGGGATCTCCTCGATCTGGACGCACGTCCTCGCCGGCTTCTTCTTCTTGTTGTCATCCTCCTTGTCCTTGGCGGCGGCCTTGATCTTCTTGGGCTTCTCCGGCCTGCGCTCCTCGACCTCCAGCTCATCCTCGGCTGCCGTCGGAGGCGGTGAAGTCCTCCTCCCAGGTGTAGGCATGCGACCATGGCTCGAGCGAGCCTTTGCCCTTGATCTCGGTGCCCCACTTGGTCTTGCCTCTGGCGCCGCCCTTGGACTTGGCCTCCCACCTCCACTTGCGGTCGAATTCGTCGTCGTTGGGGGAGGCGAGCTCCGCCTCGCACTTGAGCGCCCGGCCCCCCACAGCAGCTCCCTCCGCCGTCCACTTGACCTTCCGCCGGGCTCCGTGGGTCATAGGTGTATGCGGCCGGCCATGTGGGCTGGCCATGGTCGGTGAGGTCGTGCAGGAGGAAGGCGTCTTGAGCGGGGATGGGGGTGGGGCGAAGAAGGGGTCAGTGAGGAGGTAGAGGTCGAGGAGGTCGGGTGGTGGGGAAGGCAAGGGGATGGGGATGGGGGTGGGAGGAAGGGCAGGAGGCGGAGAGGGAGGAGGTAGGTGGTGGTGTGTGGATGAGATGCGAAAGTCATTTTTACTGGATGGGTGGGGAGAGAGGAGGGATAACCCACAGCTTGTTTTTTACACGAAAAATAACTCCCCATCTCTTTGCCATCTGCCACAGATGGCAAAGAATCTTCTTGATCTCTTGGCGGATGGCAAAGAGGTGGGGCTGGTACGCCGTTACACGCTTGACGGCCACATGATTTGCCAACCTCTTTGCCATCTGCTGGCAAAGATTATTTGCCATCCACTAGCAGATGGCAAAGAATTGGCTGATGGCAACCATGTTCTTTGCCGTCTGTCAGTTCTTTGCCATCTGTTTTTTATAAGCAGATGGCAAAGACGTTCTTTGCCATCAGCTGGCAGATGGCAAAGAGCTGGCTGATGGCAAATTTCCTGTTTCTAGTAGTGGTAACGAACGCGAAACATATGAGCGTGATGAAAACTAGCTTGACGATAATTCCCATGTGTCCTCGGGAGCGTTTTCCTTTATATAAGAGTTTGTCCAGGCTTGTCCTTTTCTACAAAAAGGATTGGGCCACCTTGCTGCACCTTGTTTACTTTTATTACTTGTTACCCGTTACAAATTACCTTATCACAAAACTATTTGTTATCGATAATTTCAGTGCTTGCAGAGAATACCTTACTGAAAACCGCTTGTCATTTCCTTCTCCTCCTCGTTGGGTTCGACACTCTTACTTATCGAAAGGACTATGACAGATACCTTATACTTGTGGGTCATCAGCCGCCGGGGTCATCACCCGCTCCACCACCGCCGCCCGAAGGCGGGAGCCGGAGGTGGATGCCCGTACGTGCGTCAGCGACCTTGCGCGCTACACCGAGTTCCTGCTGGAGGAGGAGGAGCTCCTCGTCGAGCATGCAAAGAGCCTTACCGCCACCGTGGCCGCGGCACATGCCGCTTCAGAGGCGAGGAATCAGGAGATCTACGAGGAGAACCACCACTTCGAGAGGGGTCGTCTGTAGCGGCAGAGGATGTTCGAGGTGAGCGTCGCTTAAGCCGCAATAGCGGTAGGCACCGTATTGCGGTTGCCCAGCTCGTCGGTAGGATCCTCTTCCTCCGCGTCTTACTGAGCGCGCTCGGCAGAGGAGAGGCAGCCGGAAGTAGTACAAAGGCCCTCCGTTGTAGTAGTAGTATTTAGGGGCTATTTTGTTCAGTTCATCTGACTACAGATGTGGTGGAACTGTACAACGTACTTAAAATTAGCTAGTATATATAGTTGAACTATCTATTTTAGTACGTGGTTGGCAACAATCGGGAAAAAGTTTGGTCGGTTCAGCTGTCGAGTTGAACTGTTTGTATAAATTAAGAATGACTGCTTAATCAATGAATGAAATCTATGCTTAATTACTGAATTTTAGTTGCAAAAATTAGATACTGCTAGTGATTTTTAGCTTCATATTTTGACAAATCGCAGTGTTACAAGGTTGAAAAATGGCAATGTTACTAGATCAACAAATGTTAATCTTTCCAGTTTGACAAATGGTAACAAACCCAATATGACAGATGCAAATCGAACCAAATTGTTTGTAAGTGGTTGCACACGGGTCATCCAAAAGAACCGTTTGTGTTGAAGAGATGCACAAATCCCACTCTCACTTTGCATCATGTCGTCCCGGGGTCGACAGGTGAGGCGCGGGAGGACGGCAGCTGGTGGCGCTGAAACGTTGCGTTCGACAGTGGCGTCCCATGCCGCTGAGGGGGGAGCACGCACGGAGAGGAAGGCGGGCGGCATTGAAGTCAAAGGTCTCACATCCCAGTGAGCCTGCGCAGCGTACAACTCGCACGCTTACCGGTGAGCCTGCGCATTCGAGGACAGCTTGCACGCCTCTCGGTCAGCCCGCGCACGGGACTGCGCTTGCACGCCTCCTGTTCAGTCAAGGTCAAGCAGCTGTCTGCACGGCACCTCCTACAACCATTAAAACTAAGACACGTGGCGTCACGTGAATGGTTAACAGAACGCACACAGTTTGAATTACACAAACGTTTGAGATATTAAAGTGGCAACTCTTTTTTCAAAATGCCTTTGTTGGCTGTCATTATTCGAGTGCCCCTTCTCTCAAAATGGACACGAAAAATACCACAGCATTTCAGGTGCCATTCCATGATAGAATGCCAAGTTTCATGAATTTCAGACGAGTTTGGGATTTACTAGAATTTAAAAATAAAGTATCTCAACGTTTTGCCGGCAATCAACGGTGGTGTTTGAAATTCATTCCCATTTCTTGCATGGGACCTAAGCATGCACCCAAGGACACAATTTGATTTTTCAACTAATTTCTATGCATTGGAGCATGTGCATGTAGTTCAAATTTGAATTATGCACATAAATGTATTGAAAACTCAGTTAATGCATAAAAATGTCCAAACGAACCCCAAAAAATCACAAAAATTGACACAACACTCCTATTGTTCTATGTTGACACGAGAAAAAATTTGAAAGCAATAAGAGGCAATGAATATCATTTCGTCCCCAAAGGTGGGACGTTCCCTACCGAAACCATCATGCTTGTTGTGAGAATCTCTGGTTTGTGAGAAGCATATACCCAAACCTGCCCCAAATGGGACAAATTTTTTACCACGGCATGTTGATGCCGCTCCATGATAGCATGCCAAGTTTCATGAATTTCAGACAAGTTTTGGATTTACTAGAATTTAAAAACGAGACATCTCAATGTTTTTCCAGCAATCAACAGTGTCCTGGTGTTTGAAATTCATTCCCATTTCTTGCATGGGACCTAAGCATGCACCCAAGGACACAGATTTGATTTTTCAACCAATTTATATGCACTGCAGCATGTGCATGTAGTTCAAATTTGAATTATACAGATAAATGCATTGAAAACTCAGTTAATGCATAAAAATGTCTAAACGAACTCCGAAAAACACAAAAATTGACACAACACTCCTGTTGTTCTATGTTGCCATGAGAAATTTTTTTAAGCAATAAGAGGTAATGGATATCGTTTCGTCCCCAAAGGTGGGACGTTCCCTACCAAAACCATCATGCTTGCTGTGAGAAGCTCTGGTTTGTGAGAAGCATATACCCAAACCTGGCGCAAATGGGACAAAAAATTTACGATGGCATGTTGATGCCGCTCCATGATAGCATGCCAAGTTTCATGAATTTCAGACGAGTTTTGGATTTACTAGAATTTAAAACCAGGTATCTCAATGTTTTGCGGCCAGTGACGGTGGCAGGGTATTTGACATTCATTCCCATTTCTTGCATGGGACCTAAGCAGGCAACCAAGGACACATATTTGAATTTTCAACTAATTTATATGCATTAGAGCATGTGCCTGTAGTTCAAATTTGAATTATGCACATGAATGCATAGAAAACTCAGTTAATGTATAAAAATGTCCAAGCGAACCCCGAAAAATCCCCAAAATTGACACAACACTCCTGTTGTTCTATGTTGACACTAGGCAAAATTTGAAATCGGGAAGAGGCAACGGATATCGTTTCATCCAGAAAGGTGAAACGTTCCCTACCGAAACCGTCACACTTGTTGTGAGAAGATCTAGTTTATGAGAAGCTTATACCCAAACCTGCCCCAAATGGGAACAAATTTTTACCACGGCATGTTGATGCCGCTCCATGATAGCATGCCAAGTTTCATGATTTTCGGACGAATTTTGGATTTACTAGAATTACATAAGCAAGTACGTCGACGTTTGCCAGAGAGCCACGTTGCCGTGGTGTTCGAATTTCATCCCCATTTCTTGCATGGGAGATAAGCATAAACCCATGGACACATATATGATTTTACAACCCATGTTGGTGCACCGGAGCATGCATGTAGTTTAATTTTGAATTGTGCACCGGAAATGGCTAGAAAACCAATTTAATGAATAAAATGTTCAAACGAACCCTGAATAATTCCAATTCTTTTATGACACACATATAGTTGCATGTTCACTCCAGATAAAAGGTCTAGCAATTCAAACACCGTCCATTGCCGCTGTGACCCCATTATGTAATTCAAATCAAGATGAAAATTCAAGTAGATCGCACACAGTTTATTATCACCAACCGTGTGACATGCAACACAAAATATCCTGGAGCACCATCGGTGTATAGTATGCCTATGGCTTGCGTGAGAAGGTGTGTTGGCTACAGTCAACATCGACGTCTCAAGCACGAGCCCGCTCCCCAAATATCATTTCACCGTTCAATCATCGCCGGTGAAAGATGGGCACGTGGACCCGCGTCGTCAGGGCAAATTCCGTGGCCCACTCCAGCGAGAGCACGGCCGCAGCCGTCATGCGCGTGCTAATAAGGTGCATGAGCGCGGCCGCAGTCTGCGACCAGGCGGCAAATGCAGCCCAAACGTCCGTTGTTGCTTCTCAGGTGGCGGCAGCAACATCTGCCTCGGGGGTAGCAACTGCCGAGAGCGGCACAACAGCTGTCCTTCTGCAGTGACGGCCTTAGCCCTGACGGAGGCCGCCCATGACCATGTCGAGGCCGCCCATGCCCAGCTCCTGGCGGTCACCACACAAATCGAACGAAGCTTCTCCGACAATGGTCGGCAACCCACGGTCAAAGAGCTGGCAATCGCCGAGAGCGTTCTAGCAACCGTCCATTCCTCCGCCGCATACCTTGCAACGACGGAGCTCGTCCAAGCCCAGATCACGTCCACCGACGGCCAGCTCGTGGCGGCCTTTTCCAAAGAGATGGCGGACGCGGATGGCGAGATGCTTGCCGAGTATGGTGCAACAGATGCCATGGAGCCTCTTGCCTAGGAGACCGTCGGGAGTGAGCTGGACATGGAGGCGGCGGCGGAGATCGACGAGCACCAGCTGTAGTAGTACTCTTTGTTTTGTTTAATTAAGAGCGCCAGTCTTTAATTTGTTAGAGTAATGTTTAGGTCAGCTAGCTCTGTTTAATTGCTGAACTTGCTCGATTAAGAAGTTAGTCTCCTTTGTGTACCCAAATTATGCAATGACGTGGATGACCACTGTAACCAGGGAAATTCGAACAAAAATTTTTGACGTTCAAACTCAACACACACGGTTTAAGATATCTGAATCATTTGCGATGTTCACATATCGTACACTGTTCTGAATAAGGGACCATGTCTGATAACACTTTGTACGCTAGTTTTTTCGCTAAAGCGATTCCAAATTTTCGGCTTCCGCGGAAATATCTACATCCCCGCCCCCTCCCCCTTACCAAAAGCCACATTTCCCCTATTTCCGCCTTCCTTTCTGATAACCCACAAGTATAGGGGATCGCAACAGTTTTTGATAAGTAAGAGTGTCGAACCCAACGAGGAGCTAAATGTAGAACAAATATTCCCTCAAGTTCTATCGACCACCGATACAACTCTACGCACACCTGACGTTCGCTTTACCTAGAACAAGTATGAAACTAGAAGTACTTTGTAGGTGTTTTCGGACAGGTTTGCAAGAATATAAAGAGCACGTAAATAAAGACTAGGGGCTGTTGTAAGTAAAGAAGCAATAAAGTAAATATAGCGAGTGTGGAAAAGTGGTGGTAGGAGTTGCGAAATTGTCCCTAAGCAATTGACTACTTTACTAGACCGATAGCAAGTATTATGTGGGAGAGGCCACTGCTAGCATGTCATCCCTTACTTGGAATTCTACTCACTTATGATTGGAACTATTAGCAAGCGTCCGCAACTACTAACGTTCATTAAGGTAAAACCCAACCATAGCATTAAGATATATTGGTCCCCCTTCAATCCCGTATGCATCAATTTCTATGCTAGGTTGAAGCTTACATCACTCTTGCCCTCCAATACATAGTCCTATCAACATACAACTAACCCTATGGTGTGATCCACGGGCGCGCTCATATGATGGGCACCAAAGGACAGCAACATAACCACAAGCAAATTAAATCAATCATAGAAATTCATCAACCACCGATAGGACAACGAGAATCTACTCAGACATCATAGGATGGCAACACATCATTGGATAATAATATGAAGCATAAAGCACCATGTTCAAGTAGAGGGTACAGCGGGTTGCGGGAGAGTGGCCGGTGTAGATAGAGGTGGGAAGGTGATGGAGATGTTGGTGAAGATGGCGGAGGTGTTGGTGTAGATCGCGGTGATGATGATGATGGCCACGGCAGCGTTCCGGCGCCACCGGAAGAGAAGGGGAGAGGGGGCCCCTTCGTCTTCTTCTTCCTTGACCTCCTCCCTAGATGGGAGAAGGGTTTCCCCTCTGGTCCTTGGCCTCCATGGCGTGGGAGGGGCGAGAGCCCCTCCAAGATTGGATCTGTCTCTCTGTCTCTCTCTGTTTCTGCGTTCTCCTCTGCTGCCCTTTCACCGTTTCGTATATATATGGAGATCCGTAACTCCGATTGGATTGAAACCTTCACCGTGATTTTTTACCAAAAATTAGCTTTCTTGCGGCCGAAGAAGGGCATCAACCGCCTTACGGGTGGCCCATGAGGGTCAGGGGCGCGCCCAGGGGGACAGACGCGCCCCCTGCCTTGGTGCCACCTCGGGCACCGTTTCACGTTGATCTTTCTCCCAGATTTTCCAAATATTCCAAAAATAAGCTCCATCCGTTTTTATCCCGTTTGGACACCGTTTGATATGGATATTCTGCGAAACATAAAACATGCAATAGACATGAACTGGCACTGGGCACTGGATCAATATGTTAGTCCCAAAAATAGTATTAAAAGTTGCCAAAAATTATATGATAGTTGTATAATATTGGCATGGAACAATAAAAAATTATAGATACGACGGAGACGTATCAACATCCCCAAGCTTAATTCCTGCTCGTCCTCGAGTAGGTAAATGAAAAAAAATGATGTGGAATGCTAACTACCATAATATTGATCATGTACCTAATCCTGGCATGAATATTAAGATAAGAGTGATTCAAAGAAATAGCCTATCATTTGACATAAAAACAATAATACTTCAAGCCTACTAATAAAGCAATCATGTCTTTTCAAAATAACAATGCCAAAGAAAGTTATCCCTACAAAATCATATAGTCTGGCTATGCTCCATCTTCACCACACAAAATATTCACATCATGCACAACCCCGATGACAAGTCAAGCAATTGTTTTGTGCTTTTGACGTTCTCAAACCTTTTCAACTTTCACACAATACATGAGCGTGAGCCATGGACATAGCACTATAGGTGGAATAGAATATGATGATGAGGGTTATGTGGAGAAGACAAAAAGGAGAAAGTCTCACATCGACGCGGCTAATCAACGGGCTATGGAGATGCCCATCAATTGATGTCAATGTGAGGAGTAGGGATTGCCATGCAACGGATTCACTAGAGCTATAAGTGTATGAAAGCTCAAACTGAAACTAAGTGTGTGTTCATCCAACTTGCTTGCCCAGGAAGACCTAGGGCCTTTGAGGAAGCCCATCATTGGAATATACAAGCCAAGTTCTATAATGGAAATTCCCACTAGTATATGAAAGTGATAACTCAAGAGACTCTCTATATGAAGAACATGGTGTTACTTTGAAGCACAAGTGTGGTAAAAGGATAGTAACATTGTCCCTTCTCTCTTTTTCTCTCTTTTTTTTCTTTTTTCTCTCTCTTTTTTTGTAGGCTTCTTTGGCCTCTCTCTTTTTTGGGGGCTTCTTTGGCCACTTTTATTTTGATAACCTCACATGGGACAAGGTTCTAATAATCATGATTATCACACTTTTATTTACTTACAACTCAATATTACAAATCGATATATAGAACAAAGATATGACTCTATATGAATGCCTCCGGCGGTGTACCAGCGTAACAATGACATCAAAAAACGGACAAGCCATGAAAACATCATGCCAGCTATCTTACGATCATGCCAAGCAATATGAAAAAATATGCTCAAGTCATGTATATGATGATGATGGAAGTTGCATGGCAATATATCTCAGAATGGCTATGGAAATGCCATAATAGGTAGGTATGGTGGCTGTTTTGAGGAAGATATAAGGAGGTTTATGTGTGACAGAGCGTATCATATCATGGGGTTTGGATGCACCGCTAAGTTTGCACCAACTCTCGAGGTGATAAAGGGCAATGCTCGCATCAAGAGGCTAGCAATGATGGAAGGGTGAGAGTGCGTATAATCCATGGACTCATCATTAGTCAAAAGAACTCACATACTTATTGCAAAAATCTATTAGTCATCGAAACAAAGTACTACGTGCATGCTCCTAGGGGATAGATTGGTAGGAAAAGACCATCGTCATTCCCCGACCGCCACTCATAAGGAAGACAATCAATAAATACCTCATGCTCCAACTTCGTTACATAACGGTTCACCATACGTGCATGCTAAGGGAATCACAAACCTCAACACAATTATTTCTACAATCCACAACTACCCACTAGCATGACTCTAATATCACCATCTTTATATCGCAAAACTATTGCAAGGAATCAAACATATCATATTCAGTGATCTACAAGTTTTATGTAGGATTTTATGACTAACCATGTAAATGACCAGTTCCTGTCATCTCTCTAAATAGATATAATTGAAGCAAGAGAGTTTAATTCTTTCTACAAAAGATATGCCCACGCTCTAACAAATATAAGTGAAGCAAAAGAGCATTCTACAAATGGAGGTTGTCTATGTAAAGAGAAACAGGCAATCCAAACTTAAAATGATATAAGTGAAGCACATGAAGCATTCTATAAAGCCATACTCAAAAGATATAAGTGAAGTGCAAAGAGCATTATATAAATCAACCAAGGACCATCTCATACCAGCATGGTGCAAAACAGAAAAATGAAAACTAAATGCAAATGACGCTCCAAGATCTGCACATATCACATGAATGAAACGAATCCGAAAACATACCGATACTTGTTGAAGAAAGAGGGGATGCCTTCCAGGGCATCCCCAAGCTTAGACGCTTGAGTATCCTTGAATATTTACTTGGGGTGCCTCGTGCATCCCCAAGCTTGAGCTCTTGCCTCTCTTCCTTCTTCTCACATCGAAACCTTCTCGATCATCGAACACTTCATCCACACAAAAACTTCAATGTAAAACTTCGGTAAGATCCGTTAGTATAATAAAGCAAATCACTACTCTAAGTACTGTTTTAAACCAATTCATATTTTGTTTTTGCATTGTGTCTACTTTAATATAACTTTTTCATGGCTTAATCCACTGATATAAATTGATAGTTTCATCAAAACAAGCAAACTATGCATCAAAAACAGAATCTGTCTAAAACAGAACGGTCTAAAATAATCTGAACATTCACCATACTTCTGATACTTGAACAATTCTACTAAAATTAGGAAAAATAAAAAATTTGTATAGAAAGACATTGCAAAAATAATCAGAACCAATTGACGTTCCAGTAAAAAAACTAAAAATCGTGCACTACAGCCAAAGTTTCTGTCCTGCACCGTACAAACCAACAAGCATTGTAAACATCCTGAAGGCAAACCTTGGCACATTATTTTTATTTTAAACCTTATAAAAGCACACAACAGAAATAAATTACTTCCTAAAACTTCCGGGTTGTCTCCCTGGCAGCGCTTTCTTTAAAGCCATTAAGCTAGGCATATATAGTGCTCAAGTAGTGAATCCACCCAGATCCCAAGGTATATCAAAGCCAATTTTAATTAACAATGATTTGTAATTTAGTAGTGAGCACAGAGCAACATATATCATGTAATGACAAAGTCTAACTCTCTTCCTATGCATTGGCATGTCATAAAAGAACAATTCATGCACACATAGTAAAGGCCAATGCATAGTATAAATAGTTTCTTGCAATTTTATCATATTGGAAACATAGAGAGGTGGAGATATAGTTCCTCTCTCATAATAATTGCAAGTAGGAGCAGCAAGCACATGCATATTATATCTATCAAAATCATCATGTGTAGTAGTAAAAGGCAATCCATCAATATAATCCTTAGTAAGCACAAACTTCTCCGATATAGTGTAGTTGGGAGAATTCAAAAAGATAATAGGACTATCATGTGTGGGTGCAATAGCAACAATTTCATGTTTAACATAAGGAACTATAGCAAGTTCATCTCCATAAGCATAATTCATATTGGCATCTTGGCCACAAGCATCATCAAAAAGAGATATTTCAAGAGAATCAACGAGATCATAATAGTCATCATAGCAATCATCCTTCGGTAAGCACGAAGGGGAATTAAACAATGTATGAGTTGAAGAGTTACTCTCATTAGAAGGGGGGCACGGGTGATCAATCCGCTCTTTCTCCTTTTGTTCTTCGCTCTCCTCCTCATCTTTCTCATCCAATGAGCTCACAGTTTCATCAATTTCTTCTTGGACAGCGGGGTAGTCCTCAATATATGGTTCAACATAGGCATTAGAAGCATAATTATCATAGCAATATTTAAGTATGGAAAAAAATTTAGACTTGTAAAGAGTAGCATCATACGTTTCAATCAAAGAAGCAATTTCATAAGCACCCTTACAAGCAATAAATTCTTCAATTTGTTGAATATCATAGTAACTGTAAACACCTTTAGCATACGAAGATAAGATTCGATTATCAATAAGCTCACATTGGTAGGGAAGGTGTTTCTTAGGGTTTTCAGAACAACAAGTAACATCATAAATATAACATAAATTCCAAGCATAGCATTGCAAACGATGAATTTGATCCAGTAAATGTTTCCATTTTTCAAATATACGGTCGCACATAACAAGCATGCTCATCTAAGGATTTGCCCTCAACTAAGCTAGTTGGGGTTTCAAAGACGAGCACAAAGGGATCAAGATGATCCAAGTAATAAGCTTCAGGAGTGTGATAGATTTTGAGTGGTTCTTCAACCATTGGTTCAAGAGGGTACAACTAATTTTTTGGTATTTTATGCTTCCTACCCATAACTAAAGATAGAAAACAACTAAGAACATCAAATAAAAATTACTTAGTGATACAAAGAAACAAGCACACATGAGAATACTCACCCCACGCTATTGCTCCCAAGAACGGCACCAGAAAAAGGTCTTGATAACCCACAAGTATAGGTGATCGAACAGTTTTCGATAAGTAAGAGCATAGAACCCAACGAGGAGCTAAAGGTAGAACAAATATTCCCTCAAGTTCTATCGACCACCGATACAACTCTACGCATGCTTGACGTTCGCTTTACCTAGAACAAGTATGAAACTAGAAGTACTTTGTAGGTGTTTTCAGATAGGTTTGCAAGAATATAAAGAGAACGTAAATAAAGACTAGGGGCTGTTGTAAGTAAAGAAGCTAGAAAGTAAATATAGTGAGTGTGGAAAAGTGGTGGTAGGAGTTGCGAAATTGTCCCTAAGCAATTGACTACTTTACTAGCCGATAGCAAGTATTATGTGGGAGAGGCCACTACTAGCATGTCATCCCTTACTTGGAATTCTATGCACTTATGATTGGAACTATTAGCAAGCGTCCGCAACTACTAATGTTCATTAAGGTAAAACCCAACCATAGCATTAAGATATATTGGTCCCCCTTCAATCCCGTATGCATCAATTTCAATGCTAGGTTGAAGCTTCATCACTCTTGCCCTCCAATACATAGTCCTATCAACATACAACTAACCCTATGGTGTGATCCACGCCACAGCTCATATGATGGGCACCAAACGACAAAGAACATAACCACAAGCAAATAAAATCAATCACATAAATTCATCAACCACCAATAGGACAACGAGAATCTACTCGAGACATCATAGGATGGCAACACATCATCTGATAATAATATGAAGCATAAAGCACCATGTTCAAGTAGAGGGTACAGCGGGTTGCGCGAGAGTGGACCACTGTAGATAGAGGGCGGAAGGTGATGGAGATGTTGGTGAAGATGGCGGAGGTGTTGGTGTAGATCGCATGATGATGATGACGGCCACGGCAGCTGCTCCGGCGCCACCGAAGAGAAGGGGAGAGGGGCCCTTCGCCTTCTTCTTCGTGGTTTCCTCTAGTCCTTGGTCTCTATGGCGTGGGAGGGGCAAGAGCCCCTCCGAGATTGGATCTGTCTCTTTGTCTCTCTCTGTTTCTGCGTTCTCCTCTGTTGCCCTTTCACCATTTTGTATATATATGGAGATCCGTAGCTCCGATTGGACTGAAACCTTCGCCGTGATTTTTTACCAAAAATTAGCTTTCTTGCGGCTGAAGAAGGGCATCAACCGCCTTTACGGGTGGCCCATGAGGGTCGGGCGCCTGTAAGGGGCAGGCACACCCCCTGCCTCATGGCCACCTCGGGCACCATTTCGCGTTGATCTTTCTCCCAGATTTTCCAAATATTCCAAAAATAAGCTCCGTTCGTTTTTATCCCGTTTGGACTCCGTTCGATATGGATATTCTGCGAAACATAAAACATGCAACAGACAGGAACTGGCTCTCGGCACTGGATCAATATGTTAGTCCCAAAAATAGTATTAAAAGTTGCCAAAAAGCATATGAAAGTTGTATAATATTGGCATGGAACAATCAAAAATTATAGATACTACAGAGACGTATCAGCATCCCCAAGCTTAATTCCTGCTCGTCCTCGAGTAGGTAAATGATAAAAAAAATTGATGTGGAATGCTACCTAGCATAATCTTGATCATGTACCTAATCCTGGCATGAATATTAAGATACGAGTGATTCAAAGCAATAGTCTATCATTTGACATAAAAACAATAATACTACAAGCCTACTAATAAAGCAATCATGTCTTTTCAAAATAACAAAGCCAAAGAAAGTTATCCCTACAAAATCATATAGTCTGGCTATGCTCCATCTTCACCACACAAAATATTCACATCATGCACAACCCCGATGACAAGCCAAGCAATTGTTTCACACTTTTGACGTTCTCAAACCGTTTCAACTTTCATGCAATACATGAGCGTGAGCCATGGACATAGCACTATAGGTGGAATAGAATATGATGATGGGGGTTATGTGGAGAATACAAAAAGGAGAAAGTCTCACATCGACGCGGCTAATCAACGGGCTATGGAGATGCCCATCAATTGATGTCAATGTGAGGAGTAGGGATTTCCATGCAATGTATGCACTAGAGCTATAAGTGTATGAAAGCTCAAACTGAAACTAAGTGGGTGTGCATCCAACTTGCTTGCTCATGAAGACCTAGGGCATTTGAGGAAGCCCATTGTTGGAATATACAAGCCAAGTTCTATAATGAAAATTCCCACTAGTATATGAAAGTGATAACTCAAGAGACTCTCTATCTGAAGAACATGGTGCTACTTTGAAGCACAAGTGTGGTAAAAGGATAGTAACATTGTCCCTTATCTCTTTTTCTCTCTTTTTTTTCTTTTTTTTCTCTCTTTTTTGTAGGCTTCTTTGGCCTCTTTTTATTTTGGGGCTTCTTTGGCCACTTTTATTTTGGTAACCTCACATGGGACAATGTTCTAATAATGATGATCATCATACTTTTATTTACTTACAACTCGATATCTAGAACAAAGATATGACTCTATATGAATGCCTCCGTGATGTAATGGATGTGCAATGATCTAGCGTAGCAATGACATCAAAAAACGGACAAGCCATGAAAACATCATGCTAGCTATCTTACGATCATGCAAAGCAATATTACAATAAATACACAAGTCATGTATATGATGATGATGGAAGTTGCATGGCAATATATCTCGGAATGGCTATGGAAATGCCATAATAGGTAGGTATGGTGGCTGTTTTGAGGAAGATATAAGGAGGATTATGTGGAAAGGCGTATCATATCACGGGGTTTGGATGCACTGGCGAAGTTTGCACCAACTCTCGAGGTGAGAAAGGGCAATGCTCGGTACCGAAGAGGCTAGCAATGATGGAAGGGTGAGAGTGCGTATAATCCATGGACTCATCATTAGTCAAAAAGAACTCACATACTTATTGAAAAAATCTATTAGTCATCAAAATAAAGTACTACGCGCATGCTCCTAGGGGGATAGATTGGTAGGAAAAGACCATCACTCGTCCCCGACCGCCACTCATAAGGAAGACAATCAATAAATACCTGATGGTCCAACTTCGTTACATAACGGTTCACCATACGTGCATGCTACAGGAATCACAAACCTCAACACAAGTATTTCTACAATCCACAACTACCCACTAGAATGACTCTAATATCACCTTCTTTATATCGCAAAACTATTGCAAGGAATCAAACATATCATATTCAATGATCTACAAGTTTTATGTAGGATCTTATGACTAACCATGTGAATGACCAGTTCCTGTCATCTCTCTAAATAGATATAAGTGAAGCAAGAGAGTTTAATTCTTTCTACAAAAGATATGCCCACGCTCTAACAAATATAAGTGAAGCAAAAGAGCATTCTACAAATGGCGGTTGTCTATGTAAAGAGAAACAGCAATCCAAACTTCAAATGATATAAGTGAAGCACATGAAGCATTCTATAAAGCCATACTCAAAAGATATAAGTGAAGTGCATAGAGCATTATATAAATCAACCAAGGACCATCTCATACCAGCATGGTGCAAAAAAGAAAAATGAAAACTAAATGCAAAAGACGCTCCAAGATCTGCACATATCACATGAATGAAACGAATCAAAACATACCGATACTTGTTGAAGAAAGAGGATGCCTTCCGGCATCCCCAAGCTTAGACGCTTGAGTATCCTTGAATATTTACTTGGGGTGCCTCGTGCATCCCCAAGCTTGAGCTCTTGCCTCTCTTCCTTCTTCTCACATCGAAACCTTCTCGATCATCGAACACTTCATCCACACAAAAAACTTCAACAGAAAACTCGGTAAGATCCGTTAGTATAATAAAGCAAATCACTACTCTAAGTACTGTTTTAAACCAATTCATATTTTGTTTTTGCATTGTGTCTACTTTAATATAACTTTTTCATGGCTTAATCCACTGATATAAATTGATAGTTTCATCAAAACAAGCAAACTATGCATCAAAAACAGAATCTGTCTAAAACAGAACGGTCTAAAATAATCTGAACATTCACCATACTTCTGATACTTGAACAATTCTACTAAAATTAGGAAAAATAAACAATTTGTATAGAAAGACATTGCAAAAATAATCAGAACCAATTGACGTTCCAGTAAAAAAACTAAAAATCGTGCACTACAGCCAAAGTTTCTGTCCTGCACCGTACAAACCAACAAGCATTGTAAACATCCTAAAGGCAAACCTTGGCACATTATTTTTATTTTAAACCTTATAAAAGCACACAACAGAAATAAATGACTTCCTAAAACTTCCGGGTTGTCTCCCTGGCAGCGCTTTCTTTAAAGCCATTAAGCTAGGCATATATAGTGCTCAAGTAGTGAATCCACCCGGATCCCAAGGTATATCAAAGCCAATTTTAATTAACAAAGATTTGTAATTTAGTAGTGAGCACAGAGCAACATATATCATGTAATGACAAAGTCTAACTCTCTTCCTATGCATTGGCATGTCATAAAAGAACAATTCATGCACACATAGTAAAGGCCAATGCATAGTATAAATAGTTTCTTGCAATTTTATCATATTGGAAACATAGAGAGGTGGAGATATAGTTCCTCTCTCATAATAATTGCAAGTAGGAGCAGCAAGCACATGCATATTATATCTATCAAAATCATCATGTGTAGTAGTAAAAGGCAATCCATCAATATAATCCTTAGTAAGCACAAACTTCTCCGATATAGTGTAGTTGGGAGAATTCAAAAAGATAATAGGACTATCATGTGTGGGTGCAATAGCAACAATTTCATGTTTAACATAAGGAACTATAGCAAGTTCATCTCCATAAGCATAATTCATATTGGCATCTTGGCCACAAGCATCATCAAAAAGAGATACTTCAAGAGAATCAACGAGATCATAATAGTCATCATAGCAATCATCCTTCGGTAAGCACGAAGGGGAATTAAACAATGTATGAGTTGAAGAGTTACTCTCATTAGAAGGGGGGCACGGGTGATCAATCCGCTCTTTCTCCTTTTGTTCTTCGCTCTCCTCCTCATCTTTCTCATCCAATGAGCTCACAGTTTCATCAATTTCTTCTTGGACAACGGGGTAGTCCTCAATATATGGTTCAACATAGGCATTAGAAGCATAATTATCATAGCAATATTTAAGTATGGAAAATTTTTTAGACTTGTAAAGAGTAGCATCATACGTTTCAATCAAAGAAGCAATTTCATAAGCACCCTTACAAGCAATAAATTCTTCAATTTGTTGAATATCATAGTAACTGTAAACACCTTTAGCATACGAAGATAAGATTCGATTATCAATAAGCTCACATTGGTAGGGAAGGTGTTTCTTAGGGTTTTCAGAACAACAAGTAACATCATAAATATAACATAAATTCCAAGCATAGCATTGCAAACGATGAATTTGATCCAGTAAATGTTTCCATTTTTCAAATATACGGTGTCGCACATAACAAGCATGCTCATCTAAGGATTTGCCCTCAACTAAGCTAGTTGGGGTTTCAGCACGAGCACAAAGGGATCGAAGATGATCCAAGTAATAAGCTTCAGGAGTGTGATAGATTTTGAGTGGTTCTTCAACCATTGGTTCAGTAGGTACAACTAATTTTTTTGGTATTTTGCGTTTCCTACCCATAACTAAAGATAGAAAACAACTAAGAACATCAAATAAAAATTACTTAGTGATACAGCAAACAAGCACACATGAGAATACTCACCCCACGCTATTGCTCCCGGCAACGGCACCAGAAAAAGGTCTTGATAACCCACAAGTATAGGTGATCGGAACAGTTTTCGATAAGTAAGAGCGTAGAACCCAACGAGGAGCTAAAGGTAGAACAAATATTCCCTCAAGTTCTATCGACCACCGATACAACTCTACGCATGCTTGACGTTCGCTTTACCTAGAACAAGTATGAAACTAGAAGTACTTTGTAGGTGTTTTCAGATAGGTTTGCAAGAATGTAAAGAGAACGTAAATAAAGACTAGGGGCTGTTGTAAGTAAAGAAGCTAGAAAGTAAATATAGTGAGTGTGGAAAAGTGGTGGTAGGAGTTGCAAATTGTCCCTAAGCAATTGACTACTTTACTAGCCGATAGCAAGTATTATGTGGGAGAGGCCACTACTAGCATGTCATCCCTTACTTGGAATTCTATGCACTTATGATTGGAACTATTAGCAAGCGTCCGCAACTACTAATGTTCATTAAGGTAAAACCCAACCATAGCATTAAGATATATTGGTCCCCCTTCAATCCCGTATGCATCAATTTCAATGCTAGGTTGAAGCTTCTGCCACTCTTGCCCTCCAATACATAGTCCTATCAACATACAACTAACCCTATGGTGTGATCCACGCGCGCGCTCATATGATGGGCACCAAACGACAGCAACATAACCACAAGCAAATAAAATCAATCACATAAATTCATCAACCACCAATAGGACAACGAGAATCTACTCAGACATCATAGGATGGCAACACATCATTTGATAATAATATGAAGCATAAAGCACCATGTTCAAGTAGAGGGTACAGCGGGTTGCGGGAGAGTGGACCGCTGTAGATAGAGGGGGGAAGGTGATGGAGATGTTGGTGAAGATGGCGGAGGTGTTGGTGTAGATCGCGGTGATGATGATGATGGCCACGGCAGCGTTCCGGCGCCACCGGAAGAGAAGGGGAGAGGGGGCCCCTTCGTCTTCTTCTTCAGGGTTTCCCCTCTAGTCCTTGGTCTCTATGGCGTGGGAGGGGCAAGAGCCCCTCCGAGATTGGATCTGTCTCTTTGTCTCTCTCTGTTTCTGCGTTCTCCTCTGTTGCCCTTTCACCATTTTGTATATATATGGAGATCCGTAGCTCCGATTGGACTGAAACCTTCGCCGTGATTTTTTACCAAAAATTAGCTTTCTTGCGGCTGAAGAAGGGCATCAACCGCCTTACGGGTGGCCCATGAGGGTCAGGGGCGCGCCCAGGGGGGCAGGCACACCCCCTGCCTCATGGCCACCTCGGGCACCATTTCGCGTTGATCTTTCTCCCAGATTTTCCAAATATTCCAAAAATAAGCTCCGTTCGTTTTTATCCCGTTTGGACTCCGTTCGATATGGATATTCTCACAAACATAAAACATGCAATGCAGTGAACTGCTCTCTCAACTGGATCAATATGTTAGTCCCAAAAATAGTATTAAAAGTTGCCAAAAAGCATATGAAAGTTGTATAATATTGGCATGGAACAATCAAAAATTATAGATACTACAGAGACGTATCAAGATCCCCAAGCTTAATTCCTGCTCGTCCTCGAGTAGGTAAATGATAAAAAATTTGATGTGGAATGCTACCTAGCATAATCTTGATCATGTACCTAATCCGGCATGAATATTAAGATACGAAAGTGATTCAAAGCAATAGTCTATCATTTGACATAAAACAATAATACTACAAGCCTACTAATAAAGCAATCATGTCTTTTCAAAATAACAAAGCCAAAGAAAGTTATCCCTACAAAATCATATAGTCCTGCTATGCTCCATCTTCACCACACAAAATATTCACATCATGCACAACCCCGATGACAAGCCAAGCAATTGTTTCACACTTTTGACGTTCTCAAACCGTTTCAACTTTCATGCAATACATGAGCATGAGCCATGGACATAGCACTATAGGTGGAATAGAATATGATGATGGGGGTTATGTGGAGAATACAAAAAGGAGAAAGTCTCACATCGACGCGGCTAATCAACGGGCTATGGAGATGCCCATCAATTGATGTCAATGTGAGGAGTAGGGATTTCCATGCAACAGATGCACTAGAGCTATAAGTGTATGAAAGCTCAAACTGAAACTAAGTGGGTGTGCATCCAACTTGCTTGCTCATGAAGACCTAGGGCATTTGAGGAAGCCCATTGTTGGAATATACAAGCCAAGTTCTATAATGAAAATTCCCACTAGTATATGAAAGTGATAACTCAAGAGACTCTCTATATGAAGAACATGGTGCTACTTTGAAGCACAAGTGTGGTAAAAGGATAGTAACATTGTCCCTTATCTCTTTTTCTCCCTTTTTTTTTCTTTTTTTCTCTCTTTTTTGTAGGCTTCTTTGGCCTCTTTTTATTTTGGGGCTTCTTTGGCCACTTTTATTTTGGTAACCTCACATGGGACAATGTTCTAATAATGATGATCATCATACTTTTATTTACTTACAACTCGATATCTAGAACAAAGATATGACTCTATATGAATGCCTCCGGCGGTGTACCGGGATGTGCAATGATCTAGCGTAGCAATGACATCAAAAAACGGACAAGCCATGAAAACATCATGCTAGCTATCTTACGATCATGCAAAGCAATATTACAATAAATACACAAGTCATGTATATGATGATGATGGAAGTTGCATGGCAATATATCTCGGAATGGCTATGGAAATGCCATAATAGGTAGGTATGGTGGCTGTTTTGAGGAAGATATAAGGAGGATTATGTGGAAAGGCGATCATATCACGGGGTTTGGATGCCTTTGGCGAAGTTTGCACCAACTCTCGAGGTGAGAAAGGGCAATGCTTGCATCAAGAGGCTAGCAATGATGGAAGGGTGAGAGTGCGTATAATCCATGGACTCATCATTAGTCAAAAAGAACTCACATACTTATTGAAAAAATCTATTAGTCATCAAAACAAAGTACTACGCCAAGATGCTCCTAGGGGGATAGATTGGTAGGAAAAGACCATCACTCGTCCCCGACCGCCACTCATAAGGAAGACAATCAATAAATACCGATGGTCCAACTTCGTTACATAACGGTTCACCATACGTGCATGCTACAGAATCACAAACCTCAACACAAGTATTTCTACAATCCACAACTACCCACTAGAATGACTCTAATATCACCTTCTTTATATCGCAAAACTATTGCAAGGAATCAAACATATCATATTCAATGATCTACAAGTTTTATGTAGGATCTTATGACTAACCATGTGAATGACCAGTTCTCGTCATCTCTCTAAATAGATATAAGTGAAGCAAGAGAGTTTAATTCTTTCTACAAAAGATATGCCCACGCTCTAACAAATATAAGTGAAGCAAAAGAGCATTCTACAAATGGCGGTTGTCTATGTAAAGAGAACCATGCAATCCAACCTTCAAATGATATAAGTGAAGCACATGAAGCATTCTATAAAGCCATACTCAAAAGATATAAGTGAAGTGCATAGAGCATTATATAAATCAACCAAGGACCATCTCATACCAGCATGGTGCAAAAAAGAAAAATGAAAACTAAATGCAAAAGACGCTCCAAGATCTGCACATATCACATGAATGAAACGAATCTGAAAACATACCGATACTTGTTGAAGAAAGAGGGGATGCCTTCCGGGGCATCCCCAAGCTTAGACGCTTGAGTATCCTTGAATATTTACTTGGGGTGCCTCGTGCATCCCCAAGCTTGAGCTCTTGCCTCTCTTCCTTCTTCTCACATCGAAACCTTCTCGATCATCGAACACTTCATCCACACAAAAACTTCAAATGTAAAACTCGGTAAGATCCGTTAGTATAATAAAGCAAATCACTACTCTAAGTACTGTTTTAAACCAATTCATATTTTGTTTTTGCATTGTGTCTACTTTAATATAACTTTTTCATGGCTTAATCCACTGATATAAATTGATAGTTTCATAAAAACAAGCAAACTATGCATCAAAAACAGAATCTATCTAAAACAGAATGGTCTAAAATAATCTGAACATTCACCATACTTCTGATACTTGAACAATTCTACTAAAATTAGGAAAAATAAACAATTTGTATAGAAAGACATTGCAAAAATAATCAGAACCAATTGACGTTCCAGTAAAAAAACTAAAAATCGTGCACTACAGCCAAAGTTTCATTCCGCACTGCATACAAACCAACAAGCATTGTAAACATCCTAAAGGCAAACCTTGGCACATTATTTTTATTTTAAACCTTATAAAAGCACACAACAGAAATAAATGACTTCCTAAAACTTCCGGGTTGTCTCCCTGGCAGCGCTTTCTTTAAAGCCATTAAGCTAGGCATATATAGTGCTCAAGTAGTGAATCCACCCGGATCCCAAGGTATATCAAAGCCAATTTTAATTAGCAATGATTTGTAATTTAGTAGTGAGCACAGAGCAACATATATCATGTAATGACAAAGTCTAACTCTCTTCCTATGCATTGTCATGTCATAAAAGAACAATTCATGCACACATAGTAAAGGCCAATGCATAGTATAAATAGTTTCTTGCAATTTTATCATATTGGAAACATAGAGAGGTGGAGATATAGTTACTCTCTCATAATAATTTCAAGTAGGAGCAGCAAGCACATGTATATTATATCTATCAAAATCATCATGTGTAGTAGTAAAAGGCAACCCATCAATATCATCCTTCATAAGCACAGACTTCTCCGATATAGTGTAGTTGGAGGAATTCAAAAAGATAATAGGACTATCATGTGTGGGTGCAATAGAAACAATTTCATGTTTAACATAAGGAACTATAGCAAGTTCATCTCCATAAGCATAATTCATATTGGCATCTTGGCCACAAGCATCATCAAAAAGGGATATTTCAAGAGAATCAACGGGATCATAATAGTCATCATAGCAATCATCCTTCGGTAAGCACGAATGGGAATTAAACAATGTATGAGTTGAAGAGTTACTCTCATTAGAAGGGGGGCATGGGTGATCAATCCGCTCTTTATCCTTTTGTTCTTCGCTCTCCTCCTCATCTTTCTCATCCAATGAGCTCACAGTTTCATCAATTTCTTCTTGGACAGCGGGGTAGTCCTTAGTATATGGTTCAACATAGGCATTAGAAGCATAATTATCATAGCAATATTTAAGTATGGCAAAATTTTCAGACTTGTAAAGAGTAGCATCATACGTTTCAATCAAAGAAGCAATTTCATAAGCAGCCTTAAATGCAACAAATTCTTCAATTTGTTGAATATCATAGTAACTATAAACACCTTTAGCATACGAAGATAAGATTCCATTATCAATAAGCTCACATTGGTAGGGAAGGTATTTCTTAGGGTTTTCAGAACAACAAGTAACATCATAAATATAACATAAATTCCAAGCATAGCATTGCAGACGATGAATTTGATCCAGTAAATGTTTCCCTTTTTCAAATATACGGTGTCGCACATAACAAGCATGCTCATCTAAGGATTTGACCTCAACTAAGCTATTTGGGGTTTCAGCACGAGCACAAAGGGATCGAAGATGATCCAAGTAATAAGCTTCAGGAGTGTGATAGATTTTGAGTGGTTCTTCAACCATTGGTTCAGTAGGTACAACTAATTTTTTTGGTATTTTGCGTTCCCTACCCATAACTAAAGATAGAAAACAACTAAGAAGATCAAATAAAAATTACTTATTGATAAAGCAAACAAGGACACACGAGAATATTCACCCCACGCTATTGCTCCCCGGCAACGGCGCCAGAAAAAGGTCTTGATAACCCACAAGTATAGGGATCGCAACTGTTTTCGATAAGTAAGAGTGTAGAACCCTACGAGGAGCTAAAGGTAGAACAAATATTCCCTCAAGTTCTATCGAACACCGATACAACTCTACGCACGCTTGACGTTCGCTTTACCTAGAACAACTATGAAACTAGAAGTACTTTGTATTTGTTTTCGGATAGGTTTGCAAGAATATAAAGAGCACGTAAATCAAGACTGGGGGCTGTTGTAAGTAAAGAAGCAAGAAACTAATTATGTGACCCTATCCACTCGGATGCCACATGTGTGCGATGTACATCATACGGTTCACTCGGATGAAGTGTTTGTGATTAGGCAACACAAAAGAAATGGGAAGCCAGATGAACGTGTGTGCGATATACAGCATACATGTCACGCCCAATATGCGACCCTATCCAAAAGGAACTCGAAGGTCCCACCAAGAACAGACCCGCATATTGAAACACTTTTGCAGGGTGGATATCATTACATCAACATCACATAATAGATGGGGATACATACAAAAGGCATACAATGCCACACGAATACAACATCACAATACATAAGAGCAACATCCGACTACGGATGAAACACAAACAGAAACTCAAACGACATCCACCCTGCTAGCCCAGTGCCGACACGGAACCTATCCCCGATCGAAGAAGCGAGAAGAACTCAACGCAAGCAAGCATCGCCTCGTGTCATGATCATCGCATAACCTGTACTCAAGAATCGGTGGTGTAGTAATCTGTGAGCCACGAGACTCAGCAATCCCATTACCATGGGTATCAAGACTAACAAAGCTGTCGGTGTACTAGAGTAGGGGTACCCTAGTATCCTGAACTTGTGCACGGGCAGTTGCAGCCCTCCGCGGCAAGGCTTACCGGGTGACCGCCAAGGTCCTCCTCCGTGGTTCCTTTGGAGCCATTCAAGAACAAAGTATTCAAGCACAGGAGACAAGGCCCGGCAAGAGGAGCTTGCCGGAAGGCCACCCAAGGCACCTAGGAGACAAGGCCCGGCAAGAGGAGCTTGCCGGAAGGCCGATGAGCGACAAGCTTCCGGACGCGACAAGACAACAACATGACAAAGGCGCTTGCCATGCGCATCACCACTCAGACTGCGCTCCAAAGACATCCACTAACGTGTCGCCTGGACCTTTCGGTAGCGCCAGCGTGGCAAGAGGCTGTCAGGCAGCCAGCGGTGCGCTTGTGGTAAGCGGCGCCGACAAGATTGCCATCGTGGCGTGCGGTGGCGTCCCCGACGGTCCTCGCTTGCACTGTTAGGGCGACGTAGACGGGCATTTAATGCCTTTGTCCCCTACCGTCAGGGTTAGGTATGATACACTGTACAAGTAGCTGTACCAACCACTCCTTTTCCATTTTTCCCTTGTCTACGTTGCCACCTGTCAGAGACCCCTTGAGCATATAAAAGGAGGCCCATGCGCAACGTAGAGGGGGGTGGGAGGGTTCGAGAGAGAGGTTCGATAGGTTCGATGCCAGAGAACACTCACGCTCGGTCTCGTTAGCAGCTTGTGTGTACTATGGCACTCAGCGCTCCTGAGCAAGAACTCAATACACTCAGACATGCAGCAGTAGGAGTGTTATCTCTCTGGAGAGCTCCGAAGCTGGGTAAACCGCTCGTGTGCTTCGCCTCGATCTGCTCTTCGTGCGACCTCCGCACCCCGCCGAACCGAAAGGGGCTCGGTCCGCCGGTCCCATAGGTGTTCATGGGTCAGATCAGCCTCCCCGACATCTTTGGCGCGCTAGGTAGGGGGCGTCGAGATTGTGTGAACCTGATCCGGCGTCCACACGAGCTAGATCTTCATCATCTTCATCGACATGCCACCGAAGAAGAAGGCTTGGCGGCAGATGTTTCGTCTGCTGTCGAACCCATCACCACCGGAGCAAACGGGTGGTGGGGTAGACGCCGGCGGAAGAATAGACGTCGACGGGGGAGCCCACGGTGCTGCCAAGTCCAAAGACAAGGCTGCGCAGACCTCGGCGTCCGTACATGCACCGCGCCCGTCTCAGGAGGCGCGGGACCGACAGCGTCATGGTATTCACAACGCCATACACTCGTTGGACCAAGATCGAGCTGGTGGATCTCGGGATGCTCAAGACCAGCATGCACGCCAACATGCTGGCACGAGCGAGGCACGGTCGCCTGGACGGGATACTGCTCCTTCTAACATAGTTAGAAGTCCGAGCATATCCCGCTCCTCGCGCCGTTCGCCACTGCCACCCACCACTCCAGCAGAAGCTTTGGCGAGAGCTCAATCGCTCTGGATTACCCTCCAACAGCCGACAAGGTCGATGAATGGAGGCCACCATTCGTAGTCTCATCGGCTTTGCCAACGGCGACGCTCGCGACAACCGAGTGCATCGCTGCCACGGCAGGACTACCAAACACGAGCCGGTGGCGGCGACGAAACCGGTGGGTTGCAACCACCATGCACTCTCCGCCCCAAAGGCCAAGATCGCCGACTCGCCGGATCCACCTCGACAGCGACTCCACCGCATCATCGGATCCACGAGCTCGTCGCGATCAGCGCCAAGTTCTTCACGAACGACAGCAAGAAGACGCTCGAACTCGCATCGAACGCCGAAGAGAAGCGCGGCGTCAATCCGACAAGCGCTACCGGGCCCCTCTGTCGACATGCATGCGCCCGGAACCAGCGACTTTCCGTGACGCTGATAGGTTGCCCTGCGTTCACTCGTGAGTTGCCGCAAGTCCGGTGGCCCAAAGAAGAAGAATTTCAAGCCGACGTGCACGAGAAATGCGACGGCAAGACGCATCCGTCGGAGTTCCTCGAGATCTACACCATCACGGTGCAAGCTGCCGGGGGGCGGGACGACAAGATCCTGGCCAACTACTTCCCGCTGGTGCTCAAGTCCAATGTTAGATCCTGGCTCATGCACTTGCCGGACAACTCCATATCCTCTTGGGCAGATCTATGCCATCAGTTTGTAGGCACCTTCTGGTGCCACAAGCCCCGTACAAGAAAGCGACCTTCATCTGCCGCCCGGAAGGAAGCGAGCCCTCGCAATTACATTCGTGAGATTCAGCCACAGACAAAGACAACATCCCGGATGTCCACCCCTGCCGTGGTAATCAGCGCTGCTCCATCGAGCGTCTGAAACCGCAGGATGCGGGAGGAGATGGCGATGTGCAAGATCAGAGACGTCAGTGAGCTATAAGCCCTGGCCGACAAGTGTGCACGTGCTGAGGAAGGGAGGAGACTCCCCGGGGAGAATACTGAAGCTCCCGGGGCGAAGAAGAAGACCAAGTCCGGCAAGAGCTCTGATGCCCACTCCGGCAAGCGCACCTCTTCGGAGTGCTGCGCTACCGTCGAGGACGCACCATCGAGCTCCACCGGCAAGTGCTGAGGAGCAGTCTGCTCCGGCAAGCCATAGGGTTTGTTCCGTTGAAGCAGACGCTCCATGTCCGGAAGAGCTCTGATGCCCACTCCGGCAAGCGCACCTCTTCGGAGTGCTGCGCTACCGTCGAGGACGCACCATCGAGCTCCACCGGCAAGTGCTGAGGAGCAGTCTGCTCCGGCAAGCCCTAGGGTTTGTTCCGCTGAAGCAGACACTCCAAGTCCGGCAAGAGCTCGATGCCCACTCCAGCAAGCGCACCTCTTGAGTGCTGCGCTACCGTCGAGGACGCACCATCAAGCTCCACCGGCAAGTGCTGAGGAGCAGTCTGCTCCGGCAAGCCCTAGGGTTTGTTCCGTTGAAGCAGATGCTCCAAGTCCGGAAGAGCTCTGATGCCCACTCCGGCTAGCGCACCTCTATGGAGTGCTGCGCTACCATCCTGGACGCACCATCGAGCTCCACTGGCAAGTGCTGAGGAGCAGTCTGCTCCGGAAAGCCCTAGGGTTTGTTCCGTTGAAGCAGACGCTCCAAGTCCGGCAAGAGCTCTGATGCCCACTCTGGCAAGCGCACCTCTTCGGAGTGCTGCGGTACCGTCGAGGACGCACCATCGAGCTCCACCGGCAAGTGCTGAGGAGCAGTCTGCTCCGGCAAGCCCTAGGGTTTGTTCCGTTGAAGCAGACGCTCCAAGTCCGGCAAGAGCTCTGATGCTCACTCCGGCAAGCGACCCCTTCGGAGTGCTGCGCTACCGTCGAGGACGCACCATCGAGCTCCACCGGCAAGTGCTGAGGAGCAGTCTGCTCCGGCAAGCCCTAGGGTTTGTTCCGTTGAAGCAGACGCTCCCGACAAGTTTTGCTCCGGCAAACTTGCCGGGAACGCCAAGCTCCGGCCGAGCCGCAGGTTCTCGGCCAGGAAGCGTATGTTCCCGCAGCAGAAGATATACCGTGGTTCTTTGGTCGATCAGACGACGCCAAATCGAGCCATCGCCGCACACCTTTCGCTCTAGTCTATGGAGCAGAGGCAGTTCTCCCCACGGAACTCAGATACGGATCACCTCGAGTGCTCGCTTATGATGAGCTTGAGCAAGAGCAGTTGCGACAAGATGACGCTACCGCTCCTTGAGGAGGATCGCTCTTCGTGTCAGACGAGCTGCTCGATACCAAAGAAGCTTTGCGCCGCTACCATAGCCACAAAGTTAATGCCGAAGTCTCGAGGAAGGCGACCTTGTTCTTCGGGCGCGTTCAGTCCGCCAAGAATTCCAGCAAGTTGACGCCAAGTGGGAAGGCCCTTACCGGGTGAAACGAGTCACTAGGCCTGGCGCTGTCCGCTTTGAGACCGAAGATGGCATTCCGTGAGCAACTCTCGAACATTGAGCATCTTCGTGAGTTTTACTCAGAAGGCGGTTGCCGGAACCCGTTCCGGCAACCACCCTTTGTACAAGTCTTGCCGATGTTGCATGTAATCCTTCGTACAAAGCCGGGCGCAGACCCCGTGCATAAGTGAAGCTAATGTGCTTCGCACATCTTGTAAATTTGATGCTTTCTACTTCTATTTTGCATGCGTTATCTGACACTTTGTGCAGCACCTACCCCTGGTAAGAAATAACGAGCCATAAGGCTCCATATCTTTATTTTCTCTTCTTTCTCTTTCTCAAAGAAAGGAAGGTTCCTCGCCCACAAGTTTGCCGGGGAAAGGAGAAGATAATGGTGTGGACCAAGCGTCGCTCAAGGAAGTCTAGCCTTACCGGAAGCAAACGACGTAAAAGCTAAGTTGCTAAAGTTTGAGCAATCAGTTTTAAATTTTTAAGTTATCTTCCTCGAACGACCGTACTTTGTATGGAAAACCTGTGCGCGGAGGAACCAACTCGTAGCTAGTTGCGCCTTACTTTGTTTCGAGTCCGCTCTACAACTTTAGTGAGCTGGTATTGCGCCCTTTCTTTGTTTCGAGTCAGCTCAACATCTTAAGTGAGCTGCGTTTGTGCACTTACTTTGTTTCGAGTCCGCTCAACAAATTAAGTGAGCTGCGACTAGTTGCGACATGGTTTCTTGTCGGTAGCAGCACCGCCAAAGAGGGTCGACATCCCTTTTCAGCCATGACCCAGTGCCCGCTACCGACAAGTTCCCTAAAAGCGTAGGGCAAAAACATACAAAGGAAGGAACCAAGTAAAGGAAATAACATAGCAATTGCTATCCGAAATAGAGTTATATTACAAGATAGCTTGTCGCAACTCTAATAGATTGTTCTCATAACATGACCAGCAGCGGCAAGAAGAAAAGAAAACGAGCAGCTCTTCATCAAAAGTTTCTCCTTCGCCGGGCGCCTGAGCTCGACGCCCATGGGAGCTTGATGAAGACGCCATCGCCGCCTTCAAATAGGCGCTGGCTGGGGCTCTTCGAGCCTGACGCCGCTGCAGCGCGGAGGGATCGGCGGTCGGCGTGGCGCCTGGCGCCTCGCGACCTCGTGGCTGTCGGTCGATCGCCGGACCCTCGCCAGCCTTCTGCGGCAGAGCTTTGGCGGCCTCTTCGCCCGGGCTCGTCGGCCACCAGCTTCTTCTTCGATGGCAGCGGTGTCACAAGATTGCGCTGGCCCTCCTCGCCGGCGGCCTCGGTCTCCATTGGCTCTGTGGCGGATGGATTTGACGACCGGAAAATGAAGAAAAGTCAAGCAAATATTCAAAAAGAAAATCGGAAGAAGAAGAACACGAGGATAGTTTTCAAGGAAGAGGATTACCTGTGCTAGGGTCTGCAGTCATGGTCTCCGCCACCAGGGGATCGCTAGTGCTGTCCCTTGCCGGAGAACTGCCCCTTGCCGGAGAAGTCTCCCTTGTCGGAGAACGCTCCCTTGCCGGGGGATCCTCCCTTGGCGGTGTAGTCGAAGCAGAAGGCATGTCAGAGCGGCTTGTGGCACTCCTGGTAAGGCTGCTCTGCTCCTACACAAATCAGTAGTCAGATATCAGCAAAGAAAGAGCACCCATGCACGCCGAACAGCAAGAAGTAAACCATATACTTACGCTGGGGGCTGCGCTGGGGGCTGCGCGTGCCCGTGCCCTGTTTTGGACCTGGCCCAACAACGCTCGGCACCGTGTGTGGCCCAGGCCCGGGGGCTCCTGTCGGTGTACTAGAGTAGGGGTACCCTAGTATCCCGAACTTGTGCATGGGCAGTTGCAGCCCTCCGCGGCAAGGCTTACCGGGTGACCGCCAAGGTCCTCCGTGGTTCCTGTGGAGCCATTCAAGAAAAAAGTATTCAAGCCAAGGAGACAAGGCCCCGGCAAGAGGAGCTTGCCAGGAAGGCCACCCAAGGCACCTACAAGACAAGGCCCCGGCAAGAGGAGCTTGCCGGGAAGGCCCGGTGAGCGACAAGCTTCCGGACGCGACAAGACAACAACCGCGGCAAGGCGCTTGCCGCGCGCAGACCACCACTCAGACTGCGCTCCAAAGACATCCACTAACGTGTCGCCTGGACCTTTCCAGCGCCAAGGTGGCAAGAGGTCAGGCAGCCGCTGCGCGCGGTGGTAAGCGGCGCTGACAAGATTGCCATCGTGGCGAGCGGTGGCGTCCCTGACGGTCCCTATTTGCACTGTTAGGGCGACGTAGACGGGCATTTAATGCCTTTGTCCCCTGCCGTCAGGGTTAGGTATGATACACTGTACAAGTAGCTGTACCAACCACTCCTTTTCCATTTTTTCCCTTGTCTACGTTGCCACCTGTCGGAGACCCCTTGAGCATATAAAAGGAGGCCCATGCGCAACGTAGAGGGGGGTGGGAGGGTTCGAGAGAGAGGTTCGATAGGTTCGATGCCAGAGAACACTCACACTCGGTCTCGTTAGCAGCTTGTGTGTACTTTGGCACTCAGCGCTCCCGAGCAAGAACTCAATGCAGCAGTAGGAGTGTTATCTCTCCGGAGAGCTCCGAAGCTGGGTAAACCGCTCGTGTGCTTCGCCTCGATCTGCTCTTCGTGCGACCTCCGCCCCCCGCCGAACCGAAAGGGCCTCGGTCCGCCGGTCCCATAGGTGTTCGTGGGTCAGATCAGCCTCCTCGACAAAAGCTTAAAGGGAAAGGAAGGGGTAAGGTGGTGAGGTTGCAGCAGCGGCTAAGCATATATGGTGGCTAACATACGCAAATGAGAGCGAGAAGAGAAAACAAAGGAACGGTCGCGAACTAGTAATGATCAAGAAGTGATCCTGAACTCCTGCTATGTCGACATAACCCGAAACCGTGTTCTCCTCTCGATCAACCCCGAAAAGAGACACTCACGGTTACGCACACGGTTGGTGTATTTTAGAAGAGTTTACTTCAAGTTTACTACAACCGGATATTAACAAATTCCCATCTGCCACATAACCACGTGCATGGCTTTCAAAAGTTCAAACCCTGCAGGGGTGTCCCAAATTAGCCCATGATAAGCTCTCGCGATCAACGAAAGATATTCCTTCTCCCGGAAAGACCCGATAAGACTCGGAATCCCGATTTACAAGACATTTTGACAATGGTAAAACAAGACCAGCAAGACCGTCCGATGTGTCGACAATCCCGATAGGAGTTGCACGTACCTTGTTCTCTGGACACACCGGATAAGCTAAGCGTACAGGTACCGACGTAACCCAAGTTGCCAAGGGATGGACCTGCACGGTGCTCTAGTTTGGACCAACGCTTAGACAAGCACTGGCCCGAGGGGGGGGGGGGGTAAATAAAGATGACCCTCGGGAGCGCGACTCCCAAGGGAAAAAAGGCTAGGTGAGGCAAATGGTAAAACCAAGGTTGGGTCTTGCTGGAGGAGTCTTATTCAAAGCGAACTGTCAAGGGGGTGCCATAAATCACCCAACCGCGTTAGGGACGCAAAATCTAGGAACATAATACCGATATGACGGAAACTAGGGCGGCAAGAGTGGAACAAAACACCAGGCATAAGGCCGAGCCTTCCACCCTTTACCAAGTATATAGATGCATTAATAATATAAGATATATTGTCATTTCCCTACAATTAACATAATCCAACATGGAGCAATCTTCATCTTCACCGCAACTAGCAACGCTTATAAGAGGGCTGAGCAAAAGCGGTAACATAGCCAAACAACGGTTTGCTAGGAAGTGTGACAAGGGTTAGAGGTTCATGGCAATTTGGGAGGCTTGAGCAGCAAGTGATAGGTAGCGCAGCATAGCGATAGAACAAAGCAACTAGCATAGCAATGATAGTAATGAGATCCAAAGTGACGGTCATCTTGCCTGAAATCCCGCTAGGAAGAACGAGTCCATGAAGAAGATGAAGCCATGAAGACGAACCAAGCGTAGACGAACGAATCCTCTCGATCACAATGAAACGGGAACTATCGAGAAGAAGCACACAACATGGTAAACACACCACACATAGACAAGACATGATGCACAACAATAATGATGCATGGCAAAGCTACATGGAGCTACTCATGGTAAGAGATGATGCAAACAAGAACAACACATCAAGGCAAGTTTAAATGAGGCCGGAAACAACATATAACAATTCCGGTAAGTCCTCATATGCAAATTTCGAAACTGGTCCAGAACTGAATAAAAGTTATGTTCAAGTTGTTAACCAGCAAGTTAAGATGCACCAAGATAATCTACACGAAAATCTAGTCAAGTTACATATAAAGTTCATTAGATTTGGAGCTACGACCTAGAAAATATGAGCAAAACAAGTTAAACATGGCATTGATGCAAAATGCATAAAAACATCAAGCAAACACCTCAAAACAAGGATGCAACATGATAATATGAAACTACATGCAAAATCAAGCAAGTTTCATATAGAGCACACTCAAAACGGAGCAACGGTTCAACACATGCACACTATACAAGTTATAGCAACAATCTGTCCAAAACAGCAACTAGGCATATTGAAAGCATCAAAACAACATGCTACAGGACCTCAATAAGAAAACAAAAGGTATGGACATGATGTACAGGTAAAGCATAACAAAACATGAACACTGAGCTAACTCCAGAAATCACTAGAACATGCTCAAACACACATGGCAAGATGTCATATAATAACAGTTCAGACTTTGCAGAAAATAACATCAGGATATAGCAGATTCAGACAAGCAAAACAGCAACAGCAAGTATGCTACTTAACAAGCTCGATGCACTCACTACAAGACCCACAAAAATACATGGATTGCACTACTGTAAAGATGGCATGGCATAGCACAAAACACATGTAGAGGTCATGCTCATAAGATGCACACATCAAATGCAACAAAAATGACAAATCATCAAGTTATAACAGTTTCAGCAGATTAACATCATATAGCACTCTTGCAACGATGATTAGGGCATCCATATGAGCTCAAATGAACATGATGCAATGGAACGAAATGAAGTACTCGTCGAGACGAACAATTTGACATATTACACGCACGAAACAGAGCAGTATGCAGCAAGTTATGGTGCGATGAACATGGGCACAAAATGCAAATAAATCAGGGACTTAGCATTGGGGGGGTCAACCTCGCGGACTGGATCTGGATCTGGGGGCTCGGGTTGAGGCGGGCCGGGCTCGCCGGAGTTGGGGCCAGGGTGGCCGGAGCTTTACCGGAGGAGGACCGGCGAGGGGAGGCACGGGGCGCCGGCGTTGGGGAAGCGGCGACCGGAGAAGGCAAGGGGCGGCGGCGCGGGCTCGGGAGCTCCTCACCCTGGAGCTCGGCGCGGAGGGAGCCGGGGCTGGAACGGGCTCCGGCAGCGGCGGCACTCGCGAGGCGGAGGGGCGACGGGAACTTGGCGAGGGGAGGCACGGGAGGCGGCGCGGACCCGGCGAGGTTTCGGGCGGCGGGGACCGGAGGGCGCGCGCGACGCAGTAGGCGGGCGCCACGGGCGACGAAGCGGGCACGGCCGGGCGGACGGGTGCGCTGGGCGAGGCGCCGGGCGGCGGCGGGCGCGGACGGGCCGGGCGGCGCGAGGACGGCGGCGGAGGACACGTGGCGGCTTCCCGTTGGCTGGAGGCGACGGCGGCGGATGTGTCCGGCGACGGAGTGGACATGTCCGGCGCGCGGAGGTGGAAGAGGCTAGGGTTTGCACCGCGAATTTCGGAGGGGAAGGTGTATTTATAGGTGGAGGGAGCTAGGAGTCTCCAAATGGAGTGCGGTTTTCGCCCACACGATCACGATCGAACGACCGAGAAGATGGAGGGGGTTAGGAAGGGTTTTGGGCCACTTTGAAGGGGGTGTTGGGCTGCACAAAAGAGGCTTTTACGGTTACCCGGTTAACCGTTGGAGTATCAAACGACCTCCAAATGGCACGAAACTTGACAGGCGGTCTACCGGTGCTATACCAAGGCCGCTTGACAAACCTCGGTCCATTACGAGAATGTTTAACACCCGCTCACGAAAGAGGCAAAAGGGGGCGCCGGGAGACATAGGAGTGCCGGATTGGAAAACGGACAACGGGGAAAAAATGCTTGGATGCATGAGACGAACACGTATGCAAAATGAAATGCACATGATGACATGGCAAAATGCAACACGCAAGCACATGACATGGCAAGGATGGCGAATAACTGGCGGACACCTGGCGCATCGAATCCGGGGCGTTACAACTCTCCTCCACTAACAAGAGATCTCGTCCCAAGATCTTAGGATCGAGACAGAAGGGAAAAAGGATGAGGAGAAACAAGAACTCAAGAGAAGAAGCAAAGAATCGAGAGCACTCGAGAAGAAGAGGGGAAACGACGAGAATGGCGAGAATCGAAAGCTCACGGAATCAGATAGACTATGAAACGACTCCGGTTAGAACGAGATAAGAAACGAATAAGACCGAAAGGATTTAGGCAGAACTCTGACTGAACATGGAAGAATAAAACACGAACTTCAGAGGATGGAATGATACTTGATGAAGACATGACACAAAACCTCCGGAAAGAATTGAAAGGGTTGAATGAAAAGAACGGATAAGAAAATGACAACTTGTGCCACGAATGAAACTGAAAGCATCTTTAGAAGGAAGGTTTAATCGGAGTTGTTGAGAAAATCAACAACGAAAAGAAAAAGCTTGTTGTGGTCTTATAGGTAACGTCTCAAGATCATAAGGTATTAACCGGACACAAACGAAAACGATTGGATAGCTGAGAAGAACGAAGAAATGCAAAACTCCACTTCAAAAGTAACGGAGAATTAAATGCACCTCGCGAAGCAAGAATATGAATACTTGAGCTTCGCCTACAATAATCTTGATGAACACTTGAGGAATGAATTAACTCATAAAGAACCACCATGAAGAACTCCGATGACAAAAAGGATGGTGAGATAGAATGAAGGATGAAAGAATAAGATGAGCCTTGCGATGATTTAGATGGAGGTTCCGACGAGATGGCCGAGGGAATTTGAAATCCAGAAAAGACAAGATGAAAACACTTAGAACCAAGAGATTATTCATCATGAACAATCTCCGAAGAAAAGAATTAATCAGCTCGATGAAAGAAGAATAAGAATTACGTTATGCTTATCCTTTATCAATTAAATTGATGAGAAGCAATGGATTGCGTATCACTTGTCCACATTAGGAAAAGATTAAGGGGAGATATACCGCCAAATTTGGGGAGGTCTTCCTGAGCCACCGGTAGGATTAAAAGAACGAATGAATTGAATATGATGAAAAACCGAAAAGAAATCTTCAACGAACCACCATGAAAATGAAAATGAACAAAGAGAAGAGAACGGATCACCGGAAAGAATTAGAAAAGTACGAATATACTTGAGGGAATTTAGAGAAAAGAGATCGAAGAGATCGCGAACTGATTAACGAATGCTTGAACACATCACCGGAAGAATATTGAGACGAACGAAGGGGCACGTATATAGAATAATTGGAGAACGACTTTGAAAACTTGGAACGAAGAAATCTTCCGAAAAGATGGCCTCCGGATGATTGAGACGGAAAGTAACTCCTGAAGTACTCCGGATGGATGAAAAGAATTTGCATGACTGGAAACAATTAGATAGGATAACATTGAGCTAGCACCATTAATCTCCGGGAGAACGGACAAGATTTAAGAGAAACTCTACTTCGGTCTTCCAGACGATTTATAAACACCACCAAAATTGTTGAGATACTCGTAGAATGAAAAGCGAAGAGGTGGAGCCAAAATGAAAAGAATTTGAAAGAGATCTTGGGAAGGCGTCGATCGATGAAATTCATTCTTACGTCAAACTTCAAAAAGAACTTGAGAATAACTCCAGAATAATTAGATGACTCAGGTAAGATCCTGGGAAAAGACCTGTGGGTTAGGGCCCACTGAAGAGATAACACCGTTGGAAAGTGATGTTGAACAGATAGATGATGCACCTGAATAATTAAATATTTGAATGAAGTGACAACCTCGAATTAATTGGAACACAGATGAATCTCCTGAGATGTCTTGAACACTCCGGAAGGATAAACTGGCGAGAGGCGAACGAGCAAGGAAAACACTTGAGTCGAGGAAAAGAATATGATCAATACCGAAAAACTTGAATTGAGTCCACCGGAAAAGAAAGAGATGAAGAATGACGAACTAGACAAGAAACCACCGGTTGAAATGATTGAGGGAAGACTGAAGAGGTTCCGTACGAATGAAATTGATGGTCGAAACAGACTTAGACTCCGGGAAGAAGAGGGTGGGAGGGCGGGAAAACAAAGACAACTTGGAACAGGGAACAGACGAATAACTTGAAAAGAAAGCACCGGTTGAAAAGATTGAGGAAAGAAAGCAAAGGCTTCGCATGAGTAGAAGGATACTCAATAACGGACTCCGGTTCCGAGAGGAAGAAGGGAGGGCGGGTGGGAAAAACAAGGACAACTTCAGACAAGGAAAAACAATGACGTCGGAGGAAGAACTGAGGATTGAACTTGGCAAAGATGAAGAGGCTCGAGTCGACTTGACGAGAAATGCACCGGATCAAAAGAGCTGAGACCCAATGAACGAAAAACTAACCACGTGATCCTAAAGAAAAATTTGAAGGGGAAGAGGAGTAGTTCAAAACACCTACGTCAAGATTCCTTACCAGAGCGATTTAAGGCGTAGGAGTAAAAAGAATTCCTACTCTCCGATATAACTAGACTCGTAAATCAGTTTTCTTCTAGACTCAACAACGGCCAAACTACACGATCAATCAAGGGGGCCTTAGGGTCGGTCGAGGCTCGATACCAACTTGAAACACGCCCAATATGCGACCCTATCCAAAAGGAACTCAAGTTCCCACCAAGGATAGAACCGCATATTGAAACGCTTTTGCAAGGTGGATATCATTACATCAACATTACATAATAGATGGGGATACATACAAAAGGCATACAATGCCACACGAATACAACATCACAATACATAAGAGCAACATCTGATTACGGATGAAACACAAACACAAACTCAAACGACATCCACCCTGCTAGCCCAGGCTGCCGACCTGGAACCTATCCCCTGATCGAAGAAGCAGAAGAAGAACTCAACGCAAGCAAGAATCGCTCTCGCATCATGATCATCGCATAACCTGTACCTGCAACTGGTGGTGTAGTAATCTGTGAGCCACGAGGACTCAGCAATCCCATTACCATGGGTATCAAGAGTAACAAAGCTTAAAGGGAAAGGAAGGGGTAAGGTGGTGAGGTTGCAGCAGCGGCTAAGCATATATGGTGGCTAACATACGCAAATGAGAGCAAGAAGAGAAAACAAAGGAACGGTCGCCAACTAGTAATGATCAAGAAGTGATCCTGAACTCCCGCCACGCCGACATAACCCGTAAAACCGTGTTCTCCTCTCGATCAACCCCAAAAGAGACACTCACGGTTACGCACATGGTTGGTGTATTTTAGAAGAGTTTACTTCAAGTTTACTACAACCGGATATTAACAAATTCTCATCTCGCCACATAATCAAGGGCACGGCTTTCGAAAGTTCAAACCCTGCAGGGGTGTCCCAACTTAGCCCATGATAAGCTCTCGCGGGAAGACCCGATCAGACTCGGAATCCCGATTTACAAGACATTTCGACAATGGTAAAACAAGACCAGCAAGACCGTCCGATGTGTCGACAATCCCGATAGGTGTCGCGCGTACCTCGTTCTCAGGACACACCAGATAAGCTAAGCGTACAGGTACCGACGTAACCCAAGTTGCCAAGGGATGGTCCCGCACGGTGCTCTAGTTTGGACCAACGCTTAGACAAGCACTGGCACGGGGTAATAAAGATGACCCTCGGGAGCGCGACTCCCAAGGGAAAAAAAGGCTAGGTGAGGCAAATGGTAAAACCAAGGTTGGGTCTTGCTGGAGGAGTCTTATTCAAAGCGAACTGTCAAGGGGGTCCCATAAATCACCCAACCGCGTTAGGGACGCAAAATCCGGGAACATAATACTGATATGACGGAAACTAGGGCGGCAAGAGTGGAACAAAACACCAGGCATAAGGCCGAGCATTAATAATATAAGAGATATTGTGATATCCCAAAAATTAACATAATCCAACATGGTGCAATCTTCATCTTCACCTGCAACTAGCAACGCTATAAGAGGGGCTGAGCAAAAGCGGTAACATATCCAAACAACGGTTTGCTAGGAAGGGTGACAAGGGTTAGATGTTCATGGCAATTTGGGAGGTTTGAGCAGCAAGTGATAGGTAGCGCAGCATAGCGATAGAACGAAGCAACTAGCATAGCAATGATAGTAATGAGATCCAAGGTGACGGTCATCTTGCCTGAAATCCCGCTTAGGAAGAAGAACGAGTCCATGAAGAAGATGAAGCCACGAAGACGTAACCAAGCGAGATTTAATCTAATCCTCTCGATCGCAACGAAACGGGAACTATCGAGAAGAAGCACACAACATGGTAAACACACCACACATAGACAAGACATGATGCACAACAAGCATGATGCATGGCAAAGCTACATGCAGCTACTCATGGTAAGAGATGATGCAAACAAGAACAACACATCAAGGCAAGTTTAAATGAGGCCGGAAACAACATATAACAATTCCGGTAAGTCCTCATATGCAAATTTCGAAATTGATCCAGAATTGAAGAAAACTTATGTTTAAGTTGTTAACCAGCAAGTTAAGATGCACCAAGATAATCTACACAAAAATCTAGTCAAGTTACATATAAAGTTCATTAGATTTGGAGCTACGGCCTAGAAGATATGAGCAAAACAAGTTAAACATGGCATTGATGCAAAATGCATACAAACATCAAGCAAACACCTCAAAACAAGTATGCAACATGATAATATGAAACTACATGCAAAATCAATCAAGTTTCATATAGAGCACACTCAAAACGGAGCAACGGTTCAACACATGCACACTATACAAGTTATAGCAACAATCTGTCCAAAACAGCAACTAGGCATATTGAAAGCATCAAAACAACATGCTACTGGACATCAACAAGAAAACAAAAGGCATGGACATGATGCACAGGTAAAGCATAAAAAACATGAACACTGAGATAACTCCAGAAATCACTAGAACATGCTCAAACACACATGGCAAGATGGCATATAATAACATTTCAGACTTTGCAGAAAATAACATCAGGTTGCAATGTTCATAGCTATCAAACAACATGTTACAGGAACTTACCATGGAAAACAAAGGCATGTCATGAATCTACTAATTGCATAGAACAAAAGTCCCTTACTGACCATGAGCCAAAAAGTATCAGAAGATATGATGGCACCCATGTACACATGGCAAGTTATATGACAGATTCATACATGGCAGGAACAACAATAAGTAGGCATGTTGGTGAGCTTGAACCACTCACTACAGAGCAATAAATGGCATGGCAAGGCAACCAACTGCAATAAGACATGATTATGAAGCTAATCATGGCAAGATCAAGTTCATAGGGTGCATGTATCACTAGCAAAACACATGGCAAAACTGAACTTAATGTTAACATGCTGACAGCAACATTATATAGCAACTTTGGAGCACGATTACAACAAGTTACAGCAGACTATAATTTCAAATAAGTGCATGGATGGATAGAGCAGGACATGTTTAACAAAACATCTTTAGTGGATATCTCCAGATTATGCATAGAATGACTTGTAGAAGCAGGTTAACATAGCACCGTGGATATAGCGTATTCTGCATAAGCAAAACAAAATAAAGAAGTACCCTACTTAACAAGCTCTATGCACTCACTACAAGACCCACACAAATACATGGATTGAAACAATGTAAATATGGAATGGCATAGCACAAAACACATGTAGAGGTCATGCTCATAAGATGCACACATCAAATGCAACAAGAATGACAAATCATCAAGTTATAACAGTTTCAGCAGATTAACATCATATAGCACTCTTGCAACGATGATTAGGGCATCCAGATGAGCTCCAATGAACATGATGCAATAGAACAAAATGATGTACTCGTCGAGGCGAACAATTTGACATATTACACGCACGAAGCGGAGCAGTATTAAGCAAGTTATGGTGCTATGAACATGGGCACAAAATCCAAATAAATTAGGGACTTAGCAGAATTTAGGGGGGGTCAACCTCGCGGACTGGATCTGGATCTGGGGGCTCGGGTCGAGGCGGGCCGGGCTCGCCGGAGTTGGGGCCAGGGTGGCCGGAGCTTTACCGGAGGAAGGCCGGCGAGGGGAGGCACGGGCGCCAAGGCGGGAAGGCGGCGACGGAGAAGGCAAGGCGGGGCGGCAGTTTCTGGAGCTCCTCTCCTCGAGTTTCGGCGCGAAGGAGCCGGGCTGGAACGGCTCGCAGCGCGGCATCATGAGGCGGAGGGGCGACGGGAAATCGGGCGAGGGAGGCGCTGGAGGCGGCGCGGACCCGGCGAGGTTTTGCGGCGGGACCCGAGGCGCGCGCGCAGTGAGGCGGGCGGCGCCGGCGACGACAAGACGGCACGGGCGGACGGTGCTGGGCGAGGCGCCAAGGGCGCCAGCAAGGCGCGGCGGGCGCGGACGGGCTGCGGCGGCGGCCGATCTGGCCCACGCTGGCCCCGGATGGGCTCATGGCCGGGCGGCGCGAGGACGGGCGGAGGACACGTATGCTTCCCTGCTGGCTGGAGGCGACGGCGGCGGATGTGTCCGGCGACGGAGTGGACATGTCCGGCGCGCGGAGGTGGAAGAGGCTAGGGTTTGCACCGCGAATTTCGGAGGGGAAGGTGTATTTATAGGTGGAGGGAGCTAGGAGGCTCCAAATGGAGTGCGTTTTTCGCCCACACGATGGTGATCGAACGACCGAGCAGATGGAGGGGGTTAGGAAGGGTTTTGGCCCACTTTGAAGGGGGTGTTGGGCTGCACAAAAGAGGCTTTTACGGTTACCCGGTTAACCGTTGGAGTATCAAACGACCTCCAAATGGCACGAAACTTGACAAAGCGGTTCACGTGCTATACCAAGGCCGCTTGACAACCCTCGGTCCATTCCGAGAATGTTTAACACCCGCTCACCTAAAAGAGGCAAAAGGCGCCGGAGACATAGGAGTGCCGGATTGGAAAACGGACAACGGGGAAAATGCTCGGATACATGAGACGAACACGTATGCAAAATGAAATGCACATGATGACATGATATGAAATGCAGATGATGACATGGCAAAATGCAACACGCAAGCACCACTACTAGAAATACCACTACTAATGGCGCACCTAATATGGCCATTAATGGCGCATCAGAGGTGCGCCATTGACAAAGACGCCATTAGTATTTTATTAATGGCGCACTGTGTGGTGCGCCATTAGTATATCGAGCATTAATGGCGCACCACCTGCGCGCCATTAGTATTCGGTATACTAATGGCGCACCACCGGTGCGCCATTAGTATATGCAAGGGTGCGCCATTAGTATGCCTCCTGTAGGCATGTATACCTGTGTGCTTTTGGTGATACTAATGGCGCACTACCTCCGGATGCGCCATTAGTAATCAAGAAGATACTAATGGCGCACTTCCGGTGATGCGCCATTAGTATAGATCGTTATACTAATGGCGACCGTCATGTGATGCGCCATTAGTATGAATATTAGGTTTTTTATTTTTTATTTTCTGTTTTTTGCACAGGTTACAAAATGTATAATTTGACAAAATATAGACAGACACATCAACAATAGATTCATCAAATACAATAGAAGATTAGTCCTAGCATACAAGTCCTCACATTAGTCTCCGACTACAATTCATCATATGAGTCTCCGAAATGAAAAGACCGACCACAGATAGAACATTATATTACAAGTCTCGAGACCGCGAGTAGCGAAGTTTATCTTCGCATTACAAGTCGATATCGATCATCTAAACTACCATCACATAGAAGAGAGCTGCGTTCATCACGATGAGCATCATCACGATGAAACTCGCCTTCATCCGTTCCTCCAACGCCCTCCCTCTCCCGCTAGATAGCGGGCGATTCAGATTCGCCTCGCCCTAGTGGTGTACCCTTTGTAATCATACCGCTGAATCGGTGAACCTGTCTCCGACACTCCTCCCAAATCATCGAGACTCGAACCTTACCCTTGTACACGACATACGCCGGCATCGCTATGCACTAGCCAAACGTAAACGTTAGTACCAATTCACGCATAATACATAAGCAATATATAAGTATGCAACCGAACGATCGGAAGAGAAAAGCAAGACATTAATAGCATCGATTACATCTAAGTTGAACGACTCTCAAACCAAAGAGACATACTACAAGTTCATTAAAGTTTAATTACAACATGACCCAATCGATGTTTCGTAATCTAGACAACTCGACTCAAGGGATCGGAGCGTGGATGAAGCCGCCGCTCATCGTGGGAGCTGCGAAAGAACGGGCGTTGTCATCCTCGCATTTGTAGCATTGTGTCGATGTCACCGCTGGACGGTTGATTTCTGAGGTAGAACTGCCCCGAGGTACGGCGACATCTTGATGGATGATTTCCGCAAACTCCGGATCGGATGCGAAAGAATTCTTGCCTGAGGTCTCCGCCCTGGATTGCCGACACGCCGCGCCCAATCTTGGAGTTTACTCGGTAGTAGAAGTTGATGATGGTCCCGCATTTATCGCCTCGCATGTGATGGATGGCGAGTAGGCACCCTTTCCGACCGCCAAAGCGGCCGCTTGACGCAGCAGTAACGTCAGATTGTGGGAGAACACGTGCTTGCCGTATTTACGAATAGGCCTCGTGAAGGTGCTCCAGATTTGGCGAGCCGGGAGAACATCATCAAGAACCTTCTTGACATTTGTGTAGTCTACGCTCAATCGACGGTCCGGTCGAAATACGCGGGCCATGGAATATTTAGGGCTTAGGAGGATGAGCGTGCAACGTGTGTCACCGCAGAAACACGGAATGTTAAAAGAAAAACGATCGAAATGTAAGAATTCATATGTTACGGGCCGGTTGAGGGGAGGACTTACTCGGGAAAGTAAGGCACGAGGAAGTTATCCTTTTCTTGGTTTGCCAGAATGACGCCTTCGAGGTAAGAACTCGCGACTTGCCGGTCCCCAGCGCTGCCCAAGATCTTGGCACGCATGTAGAAGGGGTCGACTATCACGATGTCCGGTCTTGTCGCGAATGATCCGCATCTCCATACTCAGCGTAAAATAGCCGAACGAAGGTGTAGTGCAGCGGATGAAGGTTCAACATAGCGTGATGTCATCAAAACGCAGGAAGATCGTGACGCCTGATGGAGTTATCCACAAAGCCCTTGCCCTTCCGCACCTTGGCCGCGAAAACCGGTATGCCACATCCTTCTCCCCGAGACGCCGCTTCTCCAAAGAAAGAACACCGCCATGCAGACTCCGCGATAGCACCGGTTGCAGCATTGAGCATATTTGTCGGTAGCATCGCCTCTACCCGCCACATGCACCCTCCTCGAGATATCCTGCGGTGAAGGTGGCCCGCCCCGAGCACGGATCGCATTTTGCGCCGGCTGGCTCGCACCCTTCTTAGTCTTTCTTTATGCGCCTTCTTCTTCTCTCGTAATGGGACCGAAGTTTTGCTCACGCATCGCCTTCTTGAGTGTGTTGGGGCTGATATTATTTTGCACCTCGCCTATCTCGAGGCTCGGTGAAGTCGGCAATGGAGGCGCCTCCCGAGAGCTGAACGCCAGACGGCTGCAAGGTAACTTGGCTTCTCCGCTGCACGAGCTAGATCGCACACGCCTTTTGTTGGGTTTGGTTCTTGAGAAGGAGGCCCCATGAAGTCGCCATCGCACTCCATGCTCGGCAAAGTACTGATCGACGCTGCCAAATGTATCATAGTCGCCGTTGCCGCTATTCCGATCCTGTGCCATATGCATGTTTGGATCCAATGGCATAGGGATGTCCGCACCGTTACGGGCGGTCTTGCCATGGGGCCGACTTGGCGCCGCAAGACGATCGGGCGGTGTTGTCTTTGGGGTGGTGTCCCCGCCCCCAAACGAATCCGCTCTTCGCCAAAGCAGGGGCCAGCTCAGCAGCGCCGAGGGTCATCACGTCATCATCGCTGCCCCGACGGGTCGATTCGGAGGTAACAAGTCGTCGCAGCCTCGGCAGACCCGGAACCAGCTTGAACCCTAAACAAGTTGGGTGGCATCCGGGTACCGTGGAACAAGGTTGCCCGTTGAAAGATTTTGCCCTTGGCGACATCGACCAACTCGTTGTTCACGGGCGGAGGAGAGTGCACGTAACGTCGGCGGGCGCCGCGAAAAACATGTAGGGCGCCGTGGATGCCTACCAAAGGCAAGGAGATGAAGTCCTCGCCGAGAGAGGCTTAATTAGTTACCGTGATGATGGCGCCGAGCTCGGCTAATGTAGAGGCACCGCAACGGCGGGCGGCAGTGGACGGAGGGGCCGCTTGCTGCAGAGGTGCCGCCGGGCGACACCCGGTGCATTAAGCTCCTGCGTGCCGGGCCGGAGACACCAATGGGCCCGCTGGAGGCACCAATGGCTCCGCCATCGCATTATGCGAAGTTGCTGGCCGTGAAGCTAGGGAATCGGGCGGCCTCGTTGGCCGCCCGCAATCCACGCACTCAACCCCGAGATCAAGGTAGGCACAAGGGCGGTGATCGCCGCTCCGAGTCGTTGTTCCACTTGCTCTTGGACAATCTCCGAATCCGCGCCACCGTGCCTTTGAGTTCTTGAACCTCTCGCTACCGCTTTCCGAGCTGGTCTTTTTCTCCTTCCGCACACCAAATGTATAGTATGACCCCATTTTGTCGACAAGCCTTTGCCGCCACATCGACCAGCCGACGTCAAGCCATCGAGCTTATCCTTGTTCTTCATTACATTCAACCCCTATTTAGAGTGGTGTCCCAAGGGTTGCTCGAGTCGACCCCGCTCATCGCTTTCAAATACGCTGGAAGGAATGTGAACCATTTAGAAATTCGCTTCATTAATTAGAATGCAACCATATGGAGCTAATTACGCTGGGGTGTATTCCTTACTAGAACAAGCTCAAGCTGCCCGGGTCTTCGGATCCGTGGTAAGCTCCTTTGTTTTCGGTCCTTCTTGTACCGGCCCCGACAAAGTTCCCCGGTCCGCTTGTCACCGCCAGATGTATCAAGAGGGGTGGTAGGCCTTGCTCGGCACGGTCCGCCTCCTCCTTGTCCCATATAGGCTCCGCCACTCAGAATCACCGGGACCGAGTGTGTGTTCCCTATGTTCAGCTCCCGCATTTGTTTCCCCCACTCACTTGATTGGGAGCTTATGCGGTGCTCGAGCAATTGATCTTGAAGTCGCTAGAAGTCATCTTCGGTGATCGAAGGATTTTTCTCCTTGATCTTCTCATAACTCTCACCTTTCTCGATCATTCTCTTCACATTGCTTTTCCAAGTAGATGTGGCCTTGCTCATCTTCGTGAGGGCAGCATTGTTCACTTTATTCCCTTTGAGGCTTGTGTTTTAAAATTCAGCGGGGAACTTGTATCGCTCGTGCAGCTTCGTGAAGAGGAGGTTGCGCAAATTCCTCGGTCAGATGCCTCAGTTCTCGGTGTTGATCGAGACGGTGCTTCGGACAATGCACCCGAGCTGAAGCGAGTACCCTTGACTATTCGCTCGGCGCCGCTGGATTCCGCTGGAGTCCACTTCAAGAATCTCCTCCTTGAGGGTGCGGAGCACGATCGGGCGCCGGTCCTTCCGCTGCCTCTTCGGCTGGCTGCCATCTCGTGCGGCGGCGCCGCCATCATCGCTGGTGGCATCCTCGGGCGGCACCATCAAGGTGGCATCGGTGGTCATCCTCGGCGGCACCATCCGTGGTCTCGTGGATCGGTGGGGAAGGCGGCGGCCTCATACAAGTGAGGTTGTTCCTCCATCTCCCGGGACAGCTCCTGTAATGCCTTGCCGCCTCAACCCCCGGCCTCATCGCTAGGGCCATGTTTCTCTCTAAATAGAAACAAAGTTTGGTCAAAAGTTGGTTATTATCAAGGAACAAGATCATGGTCTCATCATTTAGGGTTTGTTTAATACCGAGGCATCCTAAAATCTAAGCTTTTATCATTGATGGTTTTTCGACGACAAGGCACCCAAAAAGACTAACTTTTCATCATATAGGTTTTTATCTACACCGATGCACCCTAAAAGCAATGCATTAGACACAAGAACGCCGGGCACTTGATCCTACTTAATTAACTACTAAGATACCCCGGCCCATGCATTAGTCACAAGTACCCATATGTCCTATTTTTAGCAAAGTCATGCTAAAATTCACGGAAAATTTCAGCATGACCTTTGCTGAAAATAGGACATATGGAGTACCCGAATTTGCCGGAACGGAAGTTAATCGACATTCCGGAAACTCAAGGGCCTCTCGGGTACCTGCAATATCATTATCCCTCACAGAATGAAGTCCCCAATGGGTCATTTCAGAAGATCACAAGTAGCATCATCACAAGTACAACATCATCACAAGTACAACAAAGAAGAAGCAGTGAATAGAGCCATAACAATGCATCAACTTTATTCTTCTTCTTCATAAAGACTAATTGTCTAATTGAGCAATACAAATGATAAAGGTGAACAAATAAAAACACAAACTACACCTACATATTTGGGTACCTCTATGGTAGTAACATGCCATTCTCTATTTAGAGCTACTCAGAGCACGATCTATTCTCGCTTAGTACTAAAGTTATAGCAAGATCATGCTTTCATAACCAACTAGTTACCTTTAAGTTCAAATACTGTCCACAAAACCACAAATAAGTAGCACAAAATCATTCAAGTACCAGTGTTTAACTAAAACTTGGTGTGAATAAGATCCTCCGTCAAGATTTCATACCAATAATCAAAACCCCAAAACCTGACCCCAACTAGTTACCATAAGGTCAAATACTGTCCACAAAACCAAAACATAAGGTCAAATACTGTCCACAAAACCAATATCGACCCCAACTAGCTACTCACATCTATTTCTCGTGGGTGTTGAGGTAGGACTTCTCGCAGTACTCGGAGGCGGACTAGAGTCAGCCGCCGCAGGTTCTTGAGCTCCCCTGCATCAAGCATGGCCACAACACTCAGCTTTATCTACCATAGACAGCTTTAGCGTAAACAAAAGCAACACACATATGTCTATGAAGTATCTGAATTTTGCAACTTTATTGTGTCTCGAAATAGCTTTACTCGATGGTGTTATCGAAATGAGCAAAGCCGCATCAATATTTGCATGTACAGAGATGTGAAATATTTATCAAGTGAATGTAAACATTTGGTGTTTGAATTTATTGACCGGAAGGTGTGCTTCAATGCATACTCACTAAGTGAAATGAGAAATTCCAAGTTGAGATGAGAAATACTCACCGACTAAGATAACATCAGATCCTCGTTAGTCCTAAAAATGATGTTGCAAGAGGCGTGCTTCGTGCTCTCAAGTGATATGTTGGTGGAAAAACAGAGGATGGGAGTACTCCTGCGTGCAGCAATATAAAGAGGCACTCAAACAAACGACGCTCACCATTCAAAAATAAAAGCAAACAATGGTTGCAGCTTTGAAACAACCACAAAAAATTAGGTACTCTCAACCCCAAACACTATTTAAAAGAAGTGCAAGAAGTCGGTTTCAGTGCTCTCCGAGCACCGAAAGTACCAGGACCAACATGTAGAAATCTGCCCCTTGCCAAATTTACCTTTACGAAAGCAACATCTACAAATCAAAACAGAAGAGATGCAAGCCAAAACTACTTCGAGTAGCAAACCAAAGGAACAACTATAAACCATAGAACTTAGGGAACCACAACCAAAAAATGTGATCAAGGTGTAAAAATAAAAAGAAATATTTCTTTGTAGGTAGGACGTGCTGTAGTTCTTCAAAACATTTGATGCGTAAGATTTAGTGCAAAGGAGAAAGATATATATTTCACTCTCAACAATATAACCAAAGGTTATCCTCAAATGAACATCTCAATTCTTACAAATGCCTGCATAATTATTATTTTTAAAAGAGGCAACGCCTGCATAAGGTTCAGTTTTAAAGCATTTGCTCATTGATTCACGTAAACAAGGCAACGCGAGCTATCATTTATTCAATTCTAAAACCAAATGGGCCATTTTGGCACCACCAAGGCTCAACTATCATGCGCATTTTACAAGGATCATCAAGTATATGCACTTTTGGACGTCTGACACTAATCTACATGTATTTGCTATCTCAATGATTCCACAAGCTTCAGGAGAAAAACAATCTACAATTCTAGGCCTATTAGGACGATCTTGGTAAAACAACAATCGGATAAGGCGCAACAAATCATACAAGATCCATGTGTGGAGAAAATTTTATCACGCAGCTACTATTTGGATCATAAAGATTTACCAAGCCGTAACGGAATCAGAATAGATGAAACATGCACAGATTAACATATCCATCACATATATTATAAAGATCAGAGAGAAATGAAGGACAAACGGGAAAACGGTAAAAGGCATAAAACACAACCACCGTGACATGATTCTGCTTTTAAGATACTTGGAACACTGTACTTCTATGTGCGCATATTTGTTTCTTCAACATTCAGAAATATGGTAAAATGATTAAGAAAAATCATGAACCTTCAAATTCATTCAGTCAAGACTAAGCAATCTAAGCATGCTCGCCGCTTAGTGAGTAAAGTGATAGTAAATGTTATCCCAAGGATCCTATCGTAATCTGATCTAACTGTGTCCAAGTACGAAAGAACAAACAGCATTTTATACCGTGCAAGCATCTAGTGGCGTAATCAAGTTCAAATAACAAAACGGGAACATGGGGTTAACTAAGAGTCGGTGGGTATCTTGTCATCATTGGCATGTAATTAGTCTGTTGCCCATATGGAGAAACAACCTGCAAGGCTAATAACCTGCAAGGCTAATATCTAGTTGATCAGCAGATTGTATCGGTAGTAACAACTATGCCTATACATCACTTACTTACTTACGGGCCTTTGATCCCAAACTAAATTCAGATGGGACCAGGTACCTTGGGCGGTCGAGGGAGGCGGGTCGACGGTGGTGTGGACGGGCGGGTCGAGGTGGGGCAGCGGGCTGGGCGGGTCGAGGCGGCGCTGGGCGGGCGGGCAGCGTCTCCGGGCGGCGGGTCGGGCGGCGTCTGGGCGGCAAGCCTCGGGCGGCGGGTCGGGCGGCGTCTGGGCAAGGCCCGGGCGGCGGGGTCGGGCGGCGCCTGGGCGCGGGCCCCGGGCGGCGTGGGTCAAGGGCGGGTCGAGGCGAGGCTGCGCAAGGCTCCTGGGCAAGGCCCGGCGGCGAGGAGAGGGCGAGGGAGGGAGAGGGCGAGGGCGAGGGCGAGGGCGAGGGCGAGGGCGCAAGGCGCGGCGGGGCGAGAGGGAGAGAATCAAGGGGATTGGGCGAAGGATCGGGCGAAGGGGGATCGGGCGGCATTACTAATGGCGCACCTCATGCTGCGCCATTAGCATGTTCACACTAATGGCGCACCTCACCGTGGTGCGCCATTAGTATTTTTTTATTTCCACAAAAGCCAAAAGGTTATCTACTACTGTAATCCCATCCATGTCAAGCCCACTCTACTAGCTCGACCGGGTCGCCTCAGCCTCCAGCTCACACCAGAGGTCCCGGGTTCACTCCTGTGCTCCACAAATTTTTTTTTAGCATTTAAAAGCTATTTGATACTTATTTAGTTTTAAATATGTTCAAACTTGTTTAAATAATAACAGTAATATTTTTTTATAAGACAAGAGCATTTAAAAAGCTGTTTGATACTTATTTTTATAAGACGCTATGCTGGGTGCTGGGGTTGGCGGCGGCGGTTGAGTAGGGGAATCGAGGGTGCGGGGTTTCATGGCGGCGGCCGTGGACTGGGGGTGCTCAAGGCGAGGGGGACCGGATCTCGGCGAGGTGGGACAATGACGAGATGGAGGGGGATCGAGGTGGGCTCCACAAATTTTTTAGCATTTAAAAAGCTGTTTGATACTTATTTGTGTTTAAAAATGTTCAAACTTGTTTAAATAATAACAGTAATATTTTTATAAGACAAAGAGCATTTAAAAAGCTGTTTGATACTTATTTTTATAAGACAAGAGTATTTTTTTTATAAGACAAGAGCATTTTTTATAAGACAAGAGCATTTAAAAAGCCATTTTAAAAGATGGAGGGAATCGAGGGTGCGGGGGGTCGGCGCGGCCGTGGACTGGGGGTGCTCAAGGCGAGGGGGGCCGGATCTCGCGAGGTGGGATAGTGATCGAGATGGAGGGGATCGAGATCGAGTGTCCATGAAATTTAAAAATATTCATGATAGTTCAAAAAGTACCCATGAAATACAATCGAGAAATGAAGGCTACGATTTAAATACAATCGATCTTAGCTAGCTATCTGCTCACAATCTTCTTGCCCTTCTTTTTCGCAAATGGAGTTCTTCCGTGGAACTGACGTCCTTTAGGTAGGGTGGTCCCGCTTCTTCTTGTGGTGTATGCCGCTACTTCATCATCGCTGCCATGTTCGATCCTCGGTCGCCGTACTTGTCGAAGTCTTGCTCATTGGCTACTCCATCCATTCCGATGATCTTCCTTTTGCCTCTCCTCACGACAACACGACCGGGCTTTGGCGGGTCGGTAATGAAGAAGCATTGGTCCACTTGGGAAGCCAGCATCCATGGCTCATTTTTCAGGTGACGCTTATACCGCTCGGGTCTTGGATTTGGCTTCGGGTATTTCATTGGTGGTGAAATACCTCTCTTCTTTTATGACGTTCTTGGCCCATCGACACGGAACATCGACCTTCTCTCCAACAGAGCTCAGCCTCCAGATCTCCTCGATCCTTCCGTAGTATCTGTCCTTGTCGTTACCGTGTAGGATTCCATCGTTACCCGGAGTTCGATAACCATCGCTTCTTCATGTCCTTGGCCTCGGTGTAGAATGTGTAGTCATGGATATCGTGACGCCTCATAGGTCATCGTTGTGCTCGCGCCTCGTGACAAGGCTTAATATGAGTTGTTCTTCCGCTGAAGAATCCTCAAGTAAAGGGTAAGATGTAAGCTTCCGCTTGAACCAACGCGTGAAACATGAGTTGTGCTCTTTGAGTGTATCTCCGCCCGCCCTCTCGCTGGCCTCTTGGCCATTGTAATGCCTTTTTCATAAAGGTTTTGTGCTCTACCACCCAAGGATCGACCACGCCTATGTGTTGTAGCGCCGACTAGGTTTGCTCTTTCAAAGTCGGCGAAGTCGACCGGTCGATATGCATTTCAAGGGCGACCCTCACGGTGACCCCATCCAGCGAGCCCGCCGAGGTGCTCGCTGACGGGCAGACCAACGGGTTCTCGATGCCTAGATAATTCGCGGCAAGAGGAGATGCACTCTTCGTCGAAAAGCCCCGGCTATGCTTCCTTCTCGACGTGACATGTTGCGAACGTATCCTTTGATGACACCATTCATCCTTTCGAACGGCATCATGCCGCGGCAGGAACATCGCCCGAGTTGGATGATATCCTCCACTATATGGACCAGCAGATGCACCATAACGTCGAAGAATGCGGGCGGAAGTACATCTCAAGCTCGCATAGTATCACCACGATCTCTTCCTCGTAGCCTTCTCGAAGGTTGCCTCACGCCAATCGACTTCCGAGATGACGTCAAGAAGTTGCATAGGCCAAATAGCGCTTTCACGGACGCGGCGCTGGCCCATGATCCCACGGATTGCAATCGAAGTATTCGCCATCAAGACGCGTGATACCGTGGAGACTTCATCCCGCTGAACTTCGCTTCACTGGGTCTAGGTATCCGCTTATCTTCCCTCACAGAATCAGAAGGAAGTTTTACTCCTAGGAGGCAGGTGAAAACTGCTCGATCTCCTCGACTTAGAGTGAAGCACGCGAGGGTAGTCATTTCCGGTCTTCTTGGCCTTTTTGCCTTTGGCGACGACTTTCTTCGTGGTCCCGTCACCATCATCATCATCATCATCATCATCATCATCATCATCATCATCATCATATATAGCGTGAAGCTCCCGCCCGATGCCCATTGATTTCAAGTCCGCCCTTGCTTTCGCCCATCTTTGGTCCTCTCCGCATGTTGAGCAGGGTACCAAGCACTCTCGCACACGCTCTTCGTGGATATGCATGACATCAAGGCTGTGAGGCACACGGTGGATCTTCCAAGACGGCAAGTCCCGTAAAACAGACCTCGCTTTCCATACCTTCAACAGCTGCTCGGGCGCTTTCGCTTTTTTCCGGCTCGCGCCTTTTGCTTCTTTCCGGCAAAGGGCGTCTTTCCAATTTTCCAACAGCTTGTCTATTTCCTCGCCGCCTCGTGACATCGGGCGTTTCGGGTTCGGTTTCACCATCGAACAGATCCTTGCGCTTCTCCACGGGTCATCGCCGCTAAGCCACCTTCGATGTCCCATGAACACGGTTTTCAAGACCCGGATCTCTATCTAGCTGGCGATACGCCAGTCATCCATGCACCTTACGCATCCGTAAAATCCGTGGACTACCTGCCCCGCCGACATATCCGTGAATCGAGATAGTCGTGGCACCGCCGTGAGCAAAGGCGGCTCTCATAGGGAAATATTCTTTCTCTCGCTGGCGCCCCACGTATTGGCTGGCGTTTTCCACAGCGTGTCAAGCTCCTCTTTCAAAGAGCCCTAGATACAGATTGATGTCGCTCCCCTCGTTGTTTCGCCCTTCAATTAGCATACTCATGTGAATGTACTTCCTCTTCATGCACAAACTGTGGGGGAAGGTTGTACATCCACACAAACACAAAGCCAAAGCTATGTGTGCTTCTCTGCTGCCAAACGGATTGACTCCATCGGTGCTCGCTACCAAAGACGATGTTCCTTGGATCGCTCCCAAATTCGAAGTCTTCGGTTCAACGCTTACACCGCTCGCATCCTTAGGGGTGACTCAAAGATCTTGTCTTTTTTATCTATCTCTGGATCATTTTAGTCATCTTCACGCTTCTTCTCCTCCCTATCCGCTTGACAACGCAGGAGCTTTGCTACCTTAGGGTCCGCGAAATAGCGCTGCAGACGAGGAGTGATCGGAAAGTACCACACCACTTTTCGAGGAGCTTTCTTCCTCTTCTTGTATCGAGTGACGCCGCACACCGGACATATGGTAGACTCCGCGTGCTCGTCCCGATAAATGATGCAATTGTTCATGCACACATGGTATTTCACGGGCGGTAAATCCAGAGGACACACGATTTTCTTCGCCTCCTCCAAACTGGTCAGCACTTGTTCCCTTTGGGAAGACGTCGCGCTGTAATGACATGTTCTCGCCGAAGCATGCGCCGGTCATTTTGTGTTTTACCTTCATCTCCGTGGCCATGAGCGTTACTTTCAGCGGTATCCTCGGCCTGCATCCTTCATACAATGGAGTAACCGCTGCCTAACTCAAGTTGATCCATCTTGGCTTTCTCTCGGCGGCAGCTCTTGTGTTATCCGTCTCGCTTGAGAAGCAGCTCTTGAATATGAGGGTCCTGCACCCAGCCCATCGATGGTCCAGCTGCCGTCGGCTCCGCCGCATCATCATCTTCATGATCATGCCCGCCGCCTGCTCCCGCATCTTCCTCATCATCATGTCCTCGCATATTCTACATGATGATCTGTACAAGATCACGCCGTGATCATCGCCTCGGGATTCTTCGTCTTCTCGCCCGCCCGAGCCGCGGTGGTTGTCTTGCTGCCCTTCCTCATTTCTTGCCCGACCCGCATGGACGACTTCGTAGTCATCTTCATCACCTTGCCACCGATAGCCATCCATGAAACCACGCAACAGCAGGTGGTCCCGCAATAAGGCTCTTCATCTTGCATCTTCGACACGGACATCTTATCTCCGCCTCGCTCTTTTGAAGCATCTCGCCTTCATGACCTCAAACCTATTCACGATGCCTTCGGTCATCGTATGGACCATGGTCGTCATGGGTAGAGCAAAACGATATTTTAGAACCAAGAAAAATTTGGCATGACTTTCCCTAAAAATAGGACCAAAAGGATGCTTAATGCCAAAATTCTCGCCAAACGGAAATGAATCAACATTCCGCAAAATATTGGCAACTATCGCATTTCAAATACCGTACACCTCCAAACACAAACACATATGCAAACACCACAAACATATGCAACACCACCTAACATACATAGATCTAGCTAGGCCGTAAAAGTGCATGTGCACATTGTTGTAAGGAGAACAACCTAAATATAGCTTCCCCTTACTTACCTATTAAAACAAGGTAATTTAACCACTTAATTTGAATGAATCTATGGTGGAAATGAGGTGAAAAGAGGAGGCACCCGAGACAAGGAGGAGGTGGAGAGAATGAAGTGGGGAGAAAGTGAGTGTGTGGGTAGGAGAGGCTGTCCCAAATATCTTGTTGTTGCCCACTTACTAATGGCGCACCTCTTGCATGGTGCGCCATTAGTTGTTACCACTACTAATGGCGCACTCTAAGCAGTGATGCGCCATTAGTATGTTTGGACAGTTCAAAAAAGTTTCTATACTAATGGCGCACCACACATAGTGCGCCATTAGTAGTTACAACTACTAATGGCGCACCAGGTGTGGGTGCGCCATTAGTATGTTTGGACAAAGCATCTAGTTTAAAAAATTTTAGTACTAATGGCGCATGACTCACACCCTGGTGCGCCATTAGTAGTTACAACTACTAATGGCGCACTCGGGCAGGATGCGCCATTAATATGTTTGGACAGGCGCACTAGTTCAAAAAAAAAAGTTTCTATACTAATGGCGCACCCACACACTAGTGCGCCATTAGTAGTTACAACTACTAATGGCGCATCGGGGTGTGGGTGCGCCATTAGTAGGTTTGGACAGGCGCACTAGTTTAAAAAAATTTGGTACTAATGGCGCACTCCGCACTCGGTGCGCCATTAGTAGTTACAACTACTAATGGCGACTCGGGCAGGATGCGCCATTAGTATGTTTGGACAAAGCGCACTAGTTAAAAAAAATTTGGTACTAATGGCGCACCCAAGGCATGGTGCGCCATTAGTAGTTTAGACACTAATGGCGCATCGTATGGCGGTGCGCCATTAGTATATACTAATGGCGCACCATCTTTCCGGTGCGCCATTAGTGTCATTTCCATCTATAGCCCTTTTCCTAGTAGTGCACACGACATGGCAAGGATGGCGAATAACTGGCGGACACCTGGCGCATCGAATCCGGGGCGTTACAATACAGTTCACTCGGATGAACTGCTTGCGTTGACACATGAGAACAGAAACGGTTCAAATGAACAAGATGTGTGTGATACACGGCAAACAGGTATGTAATCAGAAATGTGTGTGAATAGCGATATTAACACAGACGGTTGCTGCTATTTAGACGTGTGTGTTGTGCGCTGGTATTTCATACTGACCACCAAAAACATATATATATATATATATATATATATATATATATATATATATATATATATATATAGGCACGCTAAACTTAGCTTGAGCGCACAACTACTTATTCTACGCCTCCGCTCAAGACCACGCCCAAAGGCCTTGACTAAATCAAGCGAGCCTCTCGCTTCACGGTAAAACATTAGTAAGATGAGGTAAAGGAAGTTAACCGCTTTAGTATACCTTGTCCATTTATCTAAAGGAGATGCATTACGAGCATGTAATTCTGCATGTAAAATATGACATTTGTACTACTAATGAAGTATTGGTGGTAACGACAACAATACTACGTAAAGTACTTCATTTACCACCTAGCAAAACTAAAACATCAAGCAATCTATTACTACAAGTATGCGACATGTACTAGAAACTCTACTTTATATTATCAGGACGCCCCGATTCAATCGTACACTAATCATGCACGCAAATGTGCAATGATCAAGATCGTGGACTCACGGAAGATATCACAACACAACTCTAAAAATAAAATAAGTCATAGAAGCATCATAATACAAGCCGGGGCCTCGAGGGCTCGAATACAAGTGCTCGATCATAGAAGAGTCACCAAGCAACAATATCTCGAAAGTACGCATATAAGTTAAACAAGTTCGCCTTAGGAAGGCTAGCACCAATCGCATACAGATCGAAGAGGCGCATGCCTCCTGCTCGATCCTCCTAACTACTCCTCGGTCGCCGTCAGCGGGCTGCACATACTAGTAGGCACCTCCAGTAGTAGTCGCCATCGACGGTGGCGTCGACTGGCTCCATCGTCTGGTCGCAAAGCAACCGGGTAAGGAAAGGGGAAAAGGGGAACAAGGCAACCGTGAGTACTCATCCAAAGTACTCGCAAGCAAGGAGCTACACTACATATGCATGTATATATGTGTAAAGGGCCATATCAAGGACCGAACTGCAGAATGCCGTAATAAGAGGGGATAGCTAATCCCGTCAAGACAACGCTTCGCAGCCTCCGCCTTGCAACATGTAGGAGAGAGTAGACCAAGTCCTCCAAGTAGCATCTCCAAGTAGCATCGCATAGCATAATCCTACCCGTGATCCCCTCCTCGTAACCCCGAGAGAGAGCGACCACCGGGTTGTATCCGCACTTGGAAGGGTGTGTTTTATTAAGTATCCGGTTCTAGTTGTCATAAGGTCAAGGTACAACTCCAAGTCGTCTCATACCAAGATCACGGATATTTGAATAGATTAACTTCCCTGCAGGGGTGCACCACATAACCCAACACACTTGATCCCATTTGGCCGGACACACTTTCCTGGGTCATGCCCGGCCGCGGAAGATCAACACGTCGCAGCCCCACCTAGGCTCAATAGAGAGGTCAGCACGCACGTCTAAACCTAAGCGCACAGGGGTCTGGGCCCATCGCCCAATGCACACCTGCACGCTATGCGGCGGCCGGAAGCAGCATTCCAGCCTAGCAGTGCTCCCTTCAATCCGGCGAAGCGCCGCCGGCCGACGCCACGGCGTTTTCGGCCGATACCACGACGCCGGATACCCATAACTACTCCCACGTAGATGGTTAGTGCGTGATAGACCAAATGGCCGCACTCGGATCAAATACTCAGATCTCAAGTTAAACGTGTTAAGTATCCATGAACGCCGACCAGGCCAGTGCCCACCTCTCCTAGGTGGTCTCAACCTGCCCTGCCGCTCCGCCATAAAGTAACAATGGGGCCGCTGAACCCAGGCCCACCTCTACCGGGATGGAGCCACCGTCTCTTTCAAATTTCATCTCCTAACAAAGATTGCTGTAATGTAACAAAGGTAAAGTATATAGTATATGCCCGTGATCACCTCCCGAAGTGATCACAGCCCAAAGAGTATAGCATGGCGCATTTGACAAGAGTGTAGGGTCATCGATGGAACACTAGCATCCTATACTAAGCAAAGAGGATAGCAGTAAAGGTAACAAAAGTAGTAGCAAGGACAAAGCATGCAAAGAAAGATAGGAATAATCGAAAGCAAAGAATATGCTACACTACTCTAATGCAAGCAAGATAGAGAAGAATAGGCGATATCCGTGATCAAAGGGGCTTGCCTGTTGCTCGGGCAAGAGAGAAGGGTCGTCAACTGCGTAGTCGAATCGGGGGTTGCCGGGCACGGGTCTACCCTGGAAAGAAGTAACGGAGGGGAACACAATAAATAACAGAGCAATCAAAGTATCACAAAGCGTAATATGGCAATACGCGGTGCTAGAGGTGACCTAATGTCATAGGAGGTGATATCGGTGAAGGGGAAACATCCGGAAAGTATCCCTGTTCCGTGGTTTTCTGGACGTATGAACCAAGGGGAAAGTTGCGTGTTTGATATGTTAGAGTGTGTGGTGGACGAACGAGCTGCGATCCGGTTCGCCTCGCCGCTCGATCAACTTTCACGTTGAAAATATTTTAACCGAGTTACGGATTAAAAGATATGATTTTCTAAAGATTTTATTTACTCGATTTAATTAATTATTTAATTAATTCGAAAATGATTTAATGACATCAAAGATGATGTCATGTCGACATCAGCAGTCAACAGGTTGATCGGTCAACTCGACCAAGGTCCCACTGTCAAGGACACATTTTAATTAATCGATTAATTAACTAATCAAAATTAATTAGGGGTGGGCCCCACCACATACTAATTAATTAGCTAATTAACTAAGTTAATTAGTTTAATTAACAGATTAGTTAGGTTGGTTAATTAATTAGGCTAACCTAATCAGGTTTAATTAAGTTAATTAATTGTTTTATTATTTAATTAATAGTTTAATTATTATTATTATTAATTATTATTTACTTACTATTATATTTTTATTAATTCGTTTAATAAAAACGTTCTAGGCGGGGCTCCCATGTCAAAGGCTCGGTGAGAGCCTTAGCGGGCGTTTCTGTTAGTGCACCGGCGCCGCCTGCGGCGAAGACCGAGGCCCGACCCGGGGTGGGCAAGGCAAGGCGTGGCCGTGGCCGAGCGTATGGGAGGCACGGGTCGGTGAGGCGCAGGCGAAGGTGAGCGAGCGCGTGGTCGTGAGGGGGGGGGCACAATGAGTAGCAAGAAGACGCAGCCACGGGCGCGCGGAGCGTGCGCGACGGAGGAGGGCGCTGGGGAGCGCGACCATCAGAGTCGAGCGCTGGCGACGGGCGCCGTGACAAGGGCGAACGAAGCTAGGAGAGGGGAGGCCGAGCACGAGGAAAGAGGAGGGCGCTGGGCTCACAAAGTGAGCCGGACGGGAGGCAGCTGCTCGAGGTGGTTGGTGGAGAAGCGGAACGACGAGGTGGCAGCCGAGGAGGCGGGCGACGGGGTCCGGCGTGGTGACGGCGAATGACGGCGAGCGCGGGCACCGGGGATCGGCTCGGGTGCCGATCCAAATCCAGCGGAGGGAGCTCCGGCTAGGGATCCTCCGGGCGGCGGCGACGTGGTTCCGGCGACGGGTCGGGCGGCCATGGATGGAGCGCGCGCGCCAGGGAGCCCGCGATCCGGAGCGGCGGCGTGGCGCGGTCGGGGGGATCGCCCCTCGATCCAGAAATGGTGCGAGGAGAGGGCGGAGGAGTGGGGAGTGGGGAACGAGGGGAAGAGGGTTGGACCGGGGCTAGGGTTTGTGGGTGGTGGGGGTTATGCGGGGAGAGGTGGGCCGGCCTGTGGGGGTGGCCGAGTGGGCCGGCGGGGTTGAGGCCCGGTGGGGAAAAGGGAGGGTTTCTTTTCTGTAATTTTTATTTCTTTTATTTTCTATCAAAAGGATAGCTACTGTTTTATTTTGTTCCTCATTGCATTTTAGTTTTGTAAAATACAAAATGATCCCTAAATTAGTAATAGGAATTATACCACTGCCACAATTAATTTGGCACCTAAACATAATAGTTTGTAATTGCTTATCGTTTTAAAAGCATTTACATAATTGTTATTGCTACTATTTTATTCATTTTAGAGTGTTTAAACATTTTATAAAGGTGTGGTTTCTCCACCACAATTACCTATGTATTATTTGTCACCTCTAGAACATTTTAGTTTTAATGTTTGAAAACTTTTGTTGTTTGCCTTTAACTCAATTTTTGAATTTGAATCGGTTTTGAACTAACTCGAGATTAGCAACTATAATCGAGGTGACGTGACATCACTAGCAGAGAATCACTGTAGCTTAATTACCCGGGCGTCACAATTAGCACCATCGAGTCTTAGTTCAACCTTTTTTACAAAAGAATCTAACTTCATTTTCTAGATGATTACTATTCCTATGACCTAAAATAACAAGTATTGCCGGTTCAACCAGATGATGGACTATATGTTTTACTAAAAAATAAGAAGAGCTTACGGTTAAAATAAAGAAGCATTGCGCTAGTTAACTACATGATTTACTAGAGAATAGGAATGATTACGACTACAAATATAAGCCTAAGTTTTTACATGGCGTAAAAAACTCATGTCGATCAAGCATTCACGATGTAATTTTACTATAGATGCACCAACTTTACCATTAAACAATTGTTGTTATGTTGCTGATCGACATCGTGAGTAGTAGTGAAGAGCCGCACGTGGTTACCGCACCATCTCGCACTTGTTACGGCCATGCAAGCACATCCAAAGGCCTCATTTTACTAGGAAGTCCCATCTTGTTTACCATCACTTTCCTTCCGGTCATTAGTAGTAGTATCTAGCCGTATCTAATTACGTGCATCTATCGACTTTTACTAGCAGTGTGGGACGAGTGGCGGTTTGATTAGGCTTGCACCATGTCAAGGCTGGTTTGCTTTGGTCCATTGCGCAAGGCTGCTCAATCGGAGTGTAGAATAGGTAATTATGCGCCGGGCTTAGAATAGCGCCACCGTATATATATATATATACATATATATATATATATATATATATATACATATATATATATATATATATATATATATATATATAGACACACACACACACACACTTATAAGGACATGCTTGAATAACCAAATTTAACATCCACTTACATAGGTGGCTACTACAACCATGGCATTTGCACACACCAAAGTAAACTATTACATGCATAATTACATAGGTGGCTACTACACACATGACATTTCCACACACCAATAAAGTAAACTATATATTACATGCATGATTAACTAGGATAAACTATCATCTGATCATCAACTACCTCTTGTGACGCTTGCTCTGCTTGTGGCTCGATCCGGCTCGCCGATTTGGGTAACGAGGCACTTCCTCATGTCAACGATCTGCCTGCGCATCTCGTAGCATGTGTACACGCTCTTGGCCGCAAACCTAAGGTGAGGTTCATCCAGTTGCCGCATCCAGGCCCCGTGCCAGGATACGAGACTTGTTCTCTGGGCATCCTGCTTCATCTTTTCGTAGTAGGGGTAGATGATGGCCGAGGTGAGTACGACCAGGTAGTCCTTCTTCGTGCTGCCCCAGACCCTGTAGTGGTCACGGATTTCGACAAGGTTCTTGCAGGCCAAGCCCGTAACACTGAGTGCTTTTACATCGTTGGTGGTATCCACCGTGGCGAACTTGTAGTCGGTGCTGTTTACAAACCTGTTGAAACGGTCGCAAGGCTATGTGGCCATGCAGTAGTGGTAGATGAGGACATGATGGCGCACACACAACTGGGCGACGACAACCTTCTGATCTATGTCGGCACGACCGACAGTGTACTAGAGGTTGATGCCGACCACCTTGTACTTGTCTCCATAGCTGATGTGGTCGCCCACCACGGCCGGACGATGGTGTACACCACCGAGAGATCCGCCTCCTTCAAGCGTGGTTCTCCACTCTATGCTCGCCGAACTCCATTGGAGCATCGCTGGACATCCCTCTCTATGTGTCGCCGTGGGTGTGCTTGTTGTGTTGTGGGGCACGATCAAAAGGTTGAAGAGACTAAGATTATAATAGCCGCTGAATTGAAGGGGAAGCCGGACGGCCAGGAATATTGGCAGTCCCTGATGGTAGCTCTAATTTGTAGCGTGTAACTCCATCGTGCCGCACGTAACTGCATCGCGTGGAAATGCGTGCGGCGCAACCGCATGCATATGGGGCCCCCGATGTGATCGCAGCGACGCTTCAAATCACGGGCAAGAGCGCTACTGGGGATGCGAGCAGAGCACTCTGCAGTCACCTCAACGGTGAGCAACCATATATATATATATGCATATAGCAGTTGAACGCGCAAGGAAAGCTGTCCACAAGCCGAGCGCGCCGACGGACGCGAGCAGAGTGTGCAAACGGACATGACAGAGCGTGCCGCGGCGCCTAAAAGCGAGCAGAGCTTGCCGAGGGATGCGAGCAGAGGACGGCACAGTGATACATGGCAAATAAGACGAACTATGCGAGCTATGTCGGAGACATCAAGCACGAATCATATTAGAGTTGCGTGTGTGATACATGGCATACAGTTGATCCATCCGAGCTGTTTGTGATGGAATAAGCCGTGTGTGTTGCGGGCAAACGCTTGCTGTTGTATAACCTTAAACTTAACCAAAAAAGTGTTAATACATGTTACAAAAATTGTGTAGCTGGAAACTATGTTCAAATACGACTCCAACGATATAATCTATGGCGACATGCATTCGTATTTTATAATTAAATCCTACTTATAAACCAAGACGGGGGTATAGTAGGTAATTAAGCAAACATTTTTTTTATTAACTGTATGTGTACGTGTCCTCTCGTCCTCCTCTCGCACGTCTTTTCACCCCGCTACCGCAGACGGCTTACAACGCAAGATTGTGCAGCGCGCGGGGGCGTTTGTCGGATTTCGGGTTTCGGCAAAACCCTTGAGGTTCGAACACTGGGGTGCGCACGAATATATCTCCCTACCTAATCACACCCTCACCCTCACCGCGATCTCAAAGCTTAGCACGCCGAACCCACAGAAAGAGGGACACGAGAGTTTCTACTGGTTCAGGCCACCGATGTGGTGTAATACCCTACTCCAGTGTGGTGTGGTGGATTGCCTGTTAATGAGGATGAATACATAAGGGAAGAACATCCTCCTGGGTAGAGGTGTTCTTGTGCTTGGTTCTCTTGTGTGTGGCTATGGATGGAATGGCTCCGGTCCAAGATCAGATGAGATCCAAGCTGAGATCCCCGATCCGATCCCATCCCATCCTATGGTGGTGGCTAGTCCTATTTATAGAGGCCCTGGTCCTCTCCCCAAATATTGAGCGGGAAGGGATCCCACAACGGCTAAATTCGAAGGGAGACAACTAGTACAAGTTATCCTGACTAAAGGTGGTCTTCGCCTGCCAAAGGCTCTGGTGGTGACTGATACGTCTCCAACCTATCTATAATTTATGAAGTATTCATGTTATTATACTATCCTTCTAGGATGTTTTATATGATTTTTGGGACTAACCTATTAACCTAGAGCCCAGTGCTAGTTTCTGTTTTCTCCTTGGTTTAGAGTATCGCAGAAAAGGAAAACCAAACGAAGTCCAATTGATGTGCCACTTGAGGAGATCATTTTTGGACCAGAAGAAGCCCACGGAGTACCAGAAGCAGGCCAAAAGAGTTCCGAGCTTCCCACGAGGGTGGGGGGCGCGCCCCCCTGCCTCGTGGACAGCCCGGAGACCCCCTGACATGAAATCAACGCAAAACTCTTCTATATATACCCAAACTTCCAGAAAGAAACCTAGATCAGAAGTTCCGCCGCTGCAAGCCTCAGTAGCCACGAGAAGTCAATCTAGGCCCTCCCAAGACCTCACGGAGGGGGCCATCATCACCGGTGGCCATGGAGGAGGATCCTGGAGGGGCCATCATCACCATGAAGGCCAAGGATCAGAGGAAGGAGGCCATGGAGGAGGAAGCACAAGGGGGAGAACCTCTCCTCCTCTCTTCCGGTGGTGCCGGAGTGCCATCGGGAGGGGAATCATCGCCACGGTGATCGTCTTCATCAACATCACCATCGTCATCACCATCCTCATCGCTTACGCGTCCACTCTCCCGCACTCCGCTGTAATCCCTACTTGAACATGGTGCTTTATGCCACATATTATGATCCAATGATGTGTTGCCATCCTATGTTGTTTTGAGTAGATATCTTTTGTCTGTGGGTTGATTGATGATCTAGATTGGTATGAGTTGTATGTTTTACTTTGGTGCTGTCCTATGGTGCCCTCCGTGTCGCTCAAGTGTGAAGGATTCCCGCTATAGGATGTTGCAATACATTCATGATTCACTTATAGTGGGTTGGTGAGTGACTGAAACACAAACTCGAGTAAGAGGGATTGTTGCGTATGGGAATAAAGAGGACTTGATGCTTTAATGCTATGGTTGGGTTTTACCTTAATGATCATTAGTAGTTGCAGATGCTTGCTAGAGTTCCAATCATAAGTGCATATGATCCAAGTAGAGAAAGTATGTTAGCTTATGCCTCTCCCTCATATGAAACTGCAATAGTGATCACCGGTCTTGTTAACAATTGCCTAGGAAAATTCTGCACATCGATCCACCATTATTCCACACTCGCTATTTATAATATTTAGAAATATATTCTAACTTTATGATAACAACACCTGCTTTTTTATTTTAGCTCTCCGTTATCATACAAAGTTATCCTCTTCTTACCCACAACATAGTTTTATTTCTCGCTGTTAGTTGGAAGTAAACGCTCGTGCACGAGAGTCGTGATTCAAGGCAGATAGGGCTTGAGAGAATATTGATCTTACCTTTAGCTCCTTGTGGGTTAGACACTCCATACTTATCACTTCCACCTTTGGAAATTGCTACGATGATTCCCTACACTTGGGGATTATCAAGCTCTTTTCTGGCGCCTTCGCCGGGGAGCAATAGCGTGGGGTTGATATTCTCGTGTGTGCTTATTTGCTTTCTTCACTAAGTAGATTTTGTTTTTTCCTTTTTGTTTCTGTTTATTTGTGGGTGAAACATAAAAAAAATTAAAAGAATGAAAATACAAAAAAATTTACTTGCCTTTCATGCCTAAAATGTTTTTCGAAAGAGAAGTGATTGGAAAGTTATGCATTAAAGAAGTGAGGGTCGACCTTGAGCACTTGTGTTCATGCTCACGGAAACAATGTAGAGTTTTTCATGGAAGTTTCTCTTTAAATAATTAACCCCTTGTATATATCCATTGTATTATAAAAATAAATATGCCAAGCTGTGGGTTTAGGATGATTAGATTGCTTGTTTGCTATAAAAGTGCAGTAACAAAAAATAGAAACTTTGATCAGAAAAGCGTGAATTTACATTTTTTGCTGGAAATTCAAATGGGTCTGAAACTTTTTGAGCATTACTTCTTTACAAATGGTTCAAATTTTCAAATTTATTTCATAATTTTAGGAGTTACAGAAGTTTGCTAAACTTCCAGATTACTACAGACTATCCTGTTTAAGACAGATTCTTATTTTGATGCATTGATTGCTTGTTTTGATGAAACTATTGATTTCTATCAGTGGATTAAGACATGGAAAAGTTATATTACAGTAGCTAGAATGCAAAAACAAAATACGAATTGGTTTGCAACAATACTTATAGTAGTGATTTGCTTTGTTATACTAACGGATCTCACAAAGTTTTTGTTAAGTTTTTATGGTTGAAGTTTTCGAAGAACGAGGAGTTACCGATGTGAGAAGAATAAAGAGAGGCAAAAGTTCAAGATTGGGTATGCCCAAGGCACCCCAAGTAAATATTTCAAAGGATACTCAATCATCTAAGCTTGGGGATGCCCCGGTTGGCATCCCATCTTTCTTCTTCAACAATTATCGGTATACCTCGGTTTTTGTTTTGTTCACATGATTTGTGTCCTTTGTGTTTTTGTTTATCCTTTAAGAAACATGCTAGCATGAGATATACCTTCATTGATTTATAGAATACTTCATGTTCTTCACTTATATCTTTTAAGAATGATCTTATAGAATTGCTCTTTGTGCTTCACTTAAATCTTTTGAGTATGGTTTTATATAATACTTCGTGTGCTTCACTTATACATTTTGAGCTTGGTTAGTCTATATTAATTGTAGAATGCTCCATGAACTTCACTTATATCCTTTGGAGTATGAATAATACTATCATTTAAAGTGGGTTTGGAAGAGTGTCAACTCTAGGAATTAGTGATCCCACTATTTTGGAGGGTGTTGAATCTTAGTGTGATATTTATGAAAGTGGTTTGGAAGAGTGTAAACTTTAGCTAGTAATGATTCCACTATTTCGGAAGAGGTTCAAATTGAGTATGAGAACAAAGTTGCTATCCATGATGCTACTGAAAATTATTATGAGGGAGGAATACATGCTTGTAGGAGTTGCAATAATATCAAGTTCCCTCTCTATGTGCTTAAAGTCTTGAAGTTATACTTGTTTTGCCTTCCTATGCTAGTTGATTCTTGTTCCTATAAGTTGTGTGCTCAAAAAATCCCTAGGAATAGGAAGTGGGTTAGATTTAAATGTTCTAGTCATATTCTTAAATATGCTCTCTTTGTGTTTCAATTCTTGTCTATTATCTGAGCATCATTGAAATCATCATGCCTAGCTAAAAGGCATTAAAGAAAAGTGCTTGTTGGGAGACAACCAAATATTTACTCCTTACTATTTTTTTGTGTTTACAATATTAAGCAACAGTATTAATCAAGTTTTATATCTTTTTTTTCAATAAAGTTCCAAGTAATACCCTTGTGAAGACTTGGGAGAAAGTCAATGTGATCTTGTTGTAAAAAGCGTAAACTTTATACCACGAGATTAGCTGTCATGTTTTACGTAAGAGTGCTTTTTAGTTGATTCTTTTGCAGAAGATTAATAGAAAATCCTCACGCCCACCAATTTATTTCGTAATTGTTGGAGTAGCATAAGTATGGTTTATGTTCAGATGATTATGCATCGCCTGCTTCTCGATGCATTCTTTTTCATTGCATAGTTTGCTTGTTTTCTAGTTTCTATGGCTTATATTCTTCAATATAAATTGTAGAAATAATATGGTACAGTAGGAATTGTGTGAGAACAATTATGAACCTTGTCTTTTACAGTACCAAAGTGAATGGTTTGCTCTTTATCATACTAACCTATCTCACGGTTACGTTAAGTTTTGTGTGATTGAAGTTTTCACGCTTTGGGTGAGATATCGATATGAGGAGAATAAAGAGTGGAAAGACCCTAAGCTTGGGGATACCCAAGGAACCCCAAGGTAATATTCAAGAAAGACTCAAGCGCCTAAGCTTGGGGATGCCCCGAAAGGCATCCCCTCTTTCGTCTTCAAAACTATTGGTACACCTTACTCGGAGCTATATTTTTATTCGTCACATGATATTTGTTTTGCTTGGAGCGTATTTTGAATTTTACTTGCTGTTTGAATAAAATCATTGGATCTGAAATATTGAATGAAAAAGAATCCTCCCATGGCTAGTTAATTATTTGACTACTCAGTGTTCTTCACTCATATCTTTTGGAGTAGTTTGTCATTTGCTCATGTGCTTCATGTATATCCTATGAGTAAATGGTTGAATAAATTGAATGTCATAAATCTGAATTTATATATGTTTCGTATGCTCATAGCATGGGGAGGAATGACTTCACACATAATAAGTATAGGTAGTAAACTTATTGAAAGTTAGCAAACATAGAATTGGTCACTTGAACAATTCATGAAAGAATATTGAAGGAAGAGAGGTTTCACATATAAATACACTATCTTGGAAATCTTTTATGATTTGGAGCACTCATTAAAATATGACATGCTAAAGAGTTCATGTTGGACAAGGAAGACAACGTAATGGGTTATGTTTTCTTATATCTGAAATAAAGTATATTGTCATGGATCATCCAACATGTTGTGCTTGCCTTTCCCCCTCATGCTAGCCAAATTCTTTGCACCAACTAGAGATACTACTTGTGCTTCCAAATACCCTTAAAACAAGTTTTGCTATGAGAGTCCACCATATCTACCTATGGATTGAGTAAGATCCTTCAAGTAAGTTGTCATCGGTGCAAGCAATAAAAATTGCTCTCTAAGTATGTATGATTGATTGGTGTGGAGGAAATAAGCTTTCTACAATCTTGTTATGTGGAAGAAATGAAAGCGATTTTGACTACATAATAAAGGTCCATATCACAAGTGGCAATATAAAGTGACATTCTTTCGCATTAAGATTTTGTGCATCCAACCCCGAAAGCGCATGGCAACCTCTCGCTTCCCTCTGCCAAGGGCCTATCTTTTACTTTTTATCTTCTACCTTATGCAATAGTCTTGGTGATCTTCACCTTTCCTTTTACATTTTATCCTTTGGCAAGCATGTGATGTTGAAGGATCCCGATATATATATATATATATATATATATATATATATATATATATATATATATATCTAATTGTATGTAAGTTAGCATGAGCTATTATTGTTGACATTACCCTTGAGGTAAAAGGTTGGGAGGCGAAACTATAAACCCCTATCATTCTCTCTCTCAGGTCCCGATTAAAACTCCATAACCACAAGTATTGCGTGAGTGTTAGCAATTGTGAAAGATTAAATGATAGTTGAGTATGTGGAGTTTGCTAAATCAGAGCTCGACATAGACTCTTCCCTAAAATAGGATGAATTGCAATTGTTTGATGACCGAGAATATTGTTTGTTAGTTTTCAAGAAAGTTTATGATCTATACTTTAAACATGTGACTTGCTTGTTACTTGATCATGAAAAGTTTTATGAGATGAGCTATTGTTATGACATATAATGATGATAGAAAAAGTGATTGGAATTATCACTGATCAAACTTATGCACTTGCTAGCATTCACACTTCATAAATTATTTCTTTTATCATTTTCCTACTCAAGAACGAGCAGGAATTAAGCTTGGGGATGCTGATACGTCTCCAACGTATCTATAATTTATGAAATATTCATGCTATTATACTATCCATCTAGGATATTTTATATGCATCTATATGATATTTATATGATTTTTGGGACTAACCTATTAACCTAGAGCCCAAAGGCCGCTTTCTTTTCTCCTTGTTTTAGAGTATCGCAGAAAAGGAAAACCAAACGGAGTCCAATTGACGTGTCACTTGATGAAGATCATTTTTGGACCAGAAGAAGCCAACGAAGTACCGTATAGGCCAAGAGTCTCGGGCTGCCCACGAGGGTGGGGGCGCCTGCCTCGTGGACAGCCCGAAGACCCCCCTGACGTGAAATCAATGCAAAACTCTTCTATATATACCCAAACTTCTAGAAAGAAACCTATATCGGAAGTTCCACTACCGCAAGCCTCTCAGAGCCACGAGAAGTCAATCTAGGCCCTCTCCTGCATTCTGCCGAGGGGGCCATCATCATCAAGCCATGGAGGAGGATCCTGGAGGGGCCATCATCACCATGAAGGCCAAGGACCAGAGGAAGGAGGCCATGGAGGAGGAAGCACAAGGGGGAGAACCTCTCCTCCTATCTTTCGGTGGCGCCGGAGTGCCATCAGGAGGGGAATCATCGCCATGGTGATTGTCTTCATCAACATCACCATCATCATCACCATCCTCATCTCTTGTACGCGGTCCACTCTCCCGCACTCAACGTAATCCCTACTTGAACATGGTGCTTTATGCCACATATTATGATCCAATGATGTGTTGCCATCCTATGCTGTTTTGAGTAGATATCTTTTGTGTTTGGGTTGATTGATGATCTAGATTGGTATGAGTTGTATGATTTACTTTGCACTACAAAAAATACACTTCCGTGATGATACGTGTTTGTCACAAGAGGGTCGCACTTTTGTCATGCATGGACATCCATGACAAATTTATGACAGAATCAAGATAGTCATACCTGTGTTGTCGTAGAAGTGTTCCATGACATTACCAAAATTATCATCACGGAAGTGTCCACTTACATGACGATAAATCACACGTCATAGAAGTGCTTTCGTCAAGGGTGACCGACACGTGGCATCCACCGTAACGGAACGCCCTTAAGCTCTCGGGTGGATCCGATAACCCATTAACAGCCCCGACCAATGGGGATTTTCCATGTGTAAAATCATCATTGGCTGGAGCAAACACTTGTCGGATCACCGTTGGGACAGATGTCATCCGCTCATTGGACCGAAGGCGCCTATGATACGGCGACACGTGGCACGGCCCAACAGAGGCCCATTCCGATGAAAAGTCCAAATTTCGCTTGACTTGGTCAAATGTGGCGGTCGCCCATGGAAAGCATGTTAACGGCCCTGCTCGCATATAGCCCATTTACGTTTCGCTAACCCAAGGCCCGTTACGCCCTATCCGATTAAGCCCAAGAGCGCTATCTGGGCCACCCAATATGATTCCAAATTTCACTTCTCGCCCATGTATGGCGATGACGCCTTTCGCCCATATGAGGCCCTATGTAACTCTTAGCCTATTAACGGCCCGTGGTGAAACTGGCTCGTAATGAATAGTGTATCACTTACACCCATTAACGGCCTGTGGTGAAATCGCCCATAATGAACAAAGCAGTATCACTTTATACCCATTAATGTACTCCGTTATTCCGCTGGGCCGCTTTCTAGTCCATGTTATCTTTCGCCTTCTCGTGAGCCCATTTATTCTTGGGCTCATTTCCAAAGATTCGCTTACTTACGGCCTCACATCGCTATTTTCGCCAGGGCCAAATTCAGCCCGTGGTTACAATGCCAGCTTGTGGTCCATTAATACGCTGCGTTGGGTCGCTTTTCATAGCGCCATGAAATATGACCTATTGATGGCTCGTTATGGTCGCCCATGAACGGACGATTCCAACTCTAGCCCGTTTATGACCATAATGCGGCCTGTTATTGGCCCATGTTATCATATTGCCCGTATAAGGCCCATTGATGATACGGCCCATAGAAACCCATTGTTTCTACGACCTTTAGAAGGCCCATTGTTTCTATGGCCCGTAGAAGGCCCACTGTTTCTACGGCCCGTAGGAGGCCTAGTGTCACTACAGTAAATATTAGCCCATGGTTATTGTATCCTAGTTTTAAAAAATAGGTTATTGCAGTCACTAGCAAACCGCGGAAAAAGAACCGCAATGACTACAAGCAAACAAATAAACGAGACAACAAGGAAATAAATAAGCAAGCAACTTACGCTTAGGCTATCACGGCTATCACATATTACATCCACTGGCATCAAAGTTCACCACCAAAGGCAAATAAACGCTACGACAAAAGAATATACAAAACCGAGAGCACTTCGTAGGCACTAGGCCCGGCAGAAGGGCCCCCAAACATCCGAAGAAGCTGAGTAGACCTCGCCAGGTCAACGATAGATGCATCAACACTAGATTTAAGGCTTGATGGTGCGCACGGCAGCCCTCCGACATCTTCATTGCATCTTTGACTTCAAGTTGAGCTGAGCTGAAGCAAGCCTTTCCGCTTTAAGTTGAGATCAAGAAGTCGAATCGATCGAGGCAGCGATCGCATGAGGTTGTCTCACACCTGCCGGTGAGTACTCTTCAACTCACCGCCTTCATCAAGACAGACCTTGGGGTCATCTCGCTGTCCACAAGATGGTTTGGCTCACTATCTTACTCAAGTTCTCGCTCATGAAGAGATACGACTGGAAGAGAAACAAGGAGACACGTAATGTGTTTCACAATTATATAAGCAAATAAATGGATCTATTCTCAGATAAGGAACATGTTTTTACAACTACAATTTGAAATCAGAAGTTGTTGCAAAACATCCAATCAGATGTAAACAAAGCAAAGCAAACAGCAAGTGGAGGAAATGATGCCTATCCAAATATATACTAGAACAAAGTTTGAAGGCTTGAGAATGATGAACTTACATTACATGTTAACATCGGTTGACAAAGCCCTTCTCCATGTTGATGGAAGAAGGATAATTCAATAAATTCCTCAAAGAAAATTCTTTATAAGCGTTGCCATTATTCTACATTTTGCAAAGAGTAAATATAGATCAAATAATATTGGAAGAAACAGAGGATAATGAAGCTCAAAAGTGTAATCGATGATACATAATCAAATAGCAATTAATTAAGTACAAAGCTGCTACAAGGCAAAAGGCAGAGAGAGATCGACGAGAGCAATGCAGAGCCCATTATTGTTTTGAGATCGATGATCCTTTGAGCAAGGAGATTCATCTGAAATTAGTTTTCATACAAGAGAGAAGGTAAGGCACAAGCAGAAATTTAGGAGTTCAATTTTTGAATTGATATCATAGACAGTACCTGACGCTGGGCTCCCAGGAGTTCTAATAGGGGTTTGGCCACTGGAGTAGGGGTAAAGTGCGGTACAGTTGGCCCTGTGTTTTCTATGGTTGCTGATCTATCTGATTTAACAGGTATCACTACCTTTTCCAAATACATAGTTTGTACTCCTTGAGGATCTGCAGTCACCCTCTTCCTTTTGGACATCTATTACGAAAGAACAACATTTGACTGGAAAAAGATAGTGTGACGACACATGGAACAGGTAGAGAAAATGGATAGGTATGGCATATAGTCATATATGATGCTTAAACTAACCAGATGGTGTAACAAAGTAGAAGTAATGCAAGAGGTCAGATGCAAAATATGTGCGACCAATACAACTTTGCAAAGCTAGAGCAAGCACCTTGATGGGTGAATAAGATAGGCCATCCTCCACCATGCCAAGTTTGTTAGCCAAAGGATCGCTCCGCAATATTCCTCTCGTATGCCCATTCTCATATTCATTTTGATAATGTTCAATATCCGACATGCATGAAAACATAAAAACAGGTGAGATTTTCTTTGTAATGCGTAAGTGATTCTAATCCAATACCGCCTCCTCAGAAACCCCTTTGTGCTATCTCTCGTAATTCTTTTAAAAGATGCCATGCATGCTGTAATTTGTTGTGTGCATTAATATAATGTGGCCTACTACTGAAAATATGAGAGCTCCGTAAGTGATGACACTTCGCAGATGATAGCTTCAACATATAGTAAAGAAGAACAAGTCGACCGACCGACAGATTCAAAATATACTATGGAGAACAAGTCGACCGACCAAATAATCGCAAGAGAAGAGTATCATCTTAAAGAAGAGCGTAAGAGCAAGCGATTGAAGATATTACAAGTCTTTCAATACAATGTCGGGCACACCCATGATGAACCGGAGCGCACAGAGAAATACTATTCTTTCCTAGCTCTCCATATGTGGCTCACATGCATTTCAAACTAAAGTAGGAACATTTAGCTCACCAATTAAACATCTCTCAGTTTTACTAATATCAGCAATAATATCATATATGAATTTGTACAACTAAGCTTGTTTAGCTCGATGGGTGGAGCAAAGGTTATTATTGACATTTAATCGTAACACCCCAAATTTTCAATTTGGAATGTTATACATAGAGCATCATTGCATATCATATTTTTCGTTGCATTTTGCTCGGTCCTAGAAATTCTACACACCTCAAGGACCCACGGAGAGAGTTGGGGATTTCGTTATTTTCATATTTGAGTTTTCTCAAATTTTGAAAATAGGATCATTTGATTTTAATTATTTTATCTTCAATTATTTCTTCTATCAAACTATGAGAGAGGGAATAAATGACTTTCCCAAAATAAATAAATAATGAAGATTTAATAAAAAAATCAAATAAGATTTTATTTTGGAGTTTTTCGCCTTTTTATTTGAATTTAGGAAAAATGCTGCTTTTTCAAAATTGCATTCAGGCCCCAACTAAAAGTTCATCTTGTCCGCTTGATTTTAGAAGCCGGGAAAATTTATTTCGGATTTTGGAGTCCGCTTAGTATTTCTTTTTATTTTTTTCTCACAGAATTATTTATAAAAAACGAATCGCTTTTGGGTCGCGTTCGAAGCGGGACTCCGCGGGGCACTATATAAGCGCCCACCTCGGGCGCCTCAGCCCAGCCGGGCCTCACCGAGCCCCGCCGCCAAACCTCAAGCCGCCTGCCCACCCAACAAACGCTTAACCCTAACTCCTAGCTATCACGCCTGTCGCCGGAGCTCGCCGACTCCGCCGCTGCCTGCAAGGCCGATTTTTTTTAAAACCGCTGGTTTTATTTCGGTTTTTTCGGTTTTTTAGTTTTCGCTTTTTTAGTTTCGGTTTTTTCCTTGCTTAGGTTAATTAGCGGACGCTCGTCCGTTGTTCGCTTAAACGAACGAGTTCGTCAGATTAGTTTTGTTAACGAAAGTGTTCGCTCGTTAACCCGCTCGTCGCTTTTTCTTTTTCTCGGATTTAATCCGCGATTTTTCCGATCGTGATTCCCGATCCGATTTTCGCTTTTAGTATAACTTTTCGCCGCTTATCTAATCAGCGATTCAAGCGCCTAGAGTTTCATCTCAAACCCTCTTTCCGCATAACCTACTTAAACAAGTTTTTGCTTCTGTAAAATTTGACTTAGATCCAGATTAGTAAAACGGAGCCGTGTTCTTCCGCCGCTTGACTTTCGCTGTTTCGCTTGATTTGATTCTTTTTGCAAACCGGGTTCTTAAGTTGAACTATCTGGTTAGATCTATTTGAGTTTTACATGTGCATTAGATGAGTACTTATTGTATGCTTGTTTGTTTGTCTGCGATAGAATACCCGGAGTGCGCCGCCTGTTACTTCGAGTCTCTAGGTTTCGCGGATCATCAGCAAGGCAAGTAACACTTTGATCATACTTCTTCTCATACCCAGTTTTTATGCATTAGATCTATCCTCAAACACTTGCATGATTAGGATCTAATCAAATTGTGGGTTTTGGGAAGTAGATTGAGGTAGTACCTACTACCTGTTTTATTATTAAACCCTTGGGATTTACTTCACGCTTGCTTATTATGCCACGCTATGCTAGTAGACGTGGATTGGGTGAGTATATCCAAGACAGATGTGAGATTGTTATTTAATGGTTTATTTAAGGTGGCAACTTAAACACACATCTGGGTGGATTGAGGCACCTGGTTTCTATCAGACTTGCCTCAGATATTTCTTGGACCGCCACCCGTGCTCAAAGGGATCATGAGATTATTCAAACTAGAAACTTTCGTGCAGCCACAAGCCATTATGGGCTCGCATAGTTGATTGTTGTGCGAACTCTTACGGGTAGACTAGCAGATGTAGGGGAAAGTAGGTGTACCGGCTCACCCACATGTAAGGTGCTAGTGCTTCGAAAGACTATGTCTCGGCCATCCGCTTTCTCAAACATCATGTAGTGCGAGAAATCCAACGGAGGCGATCGAGTCTTGTGGGGAAAAGTGCGCAAACCTCTGCAGAGTGTATAAACTAATCATGGTTAGCCGTGTCCTCGGTTATGGGCATCTTGAGTATCTAGTACTTGGATTATCATGTGAATCTCATCATGTTACTTCTAATTAATATTGTTGGGTTTTAAATGAGTACTTTTAATTGGGATTGAGAATGCTGTCAACCATTCTCAATGTTTAGCAACCACCATGATAGTTAAATAAATTTATTCCTTTGCAGTTGGGAAAAATTGGCTTTATGCAAAACTGTAACCATAGGGCTTTCCACCAGCCATATATGCATGTAGTATAGGCTTATTATTCCATTATTCTCTATGTGTTACATTGCCAAAGATATTCCATGTGCTGACCTGCTTTCGCTGCAACGCTTCATGTTGCGTAATTTTTCGCATTTACTTTGTAAGGTGCTTAGGTCATGGTTCTATACTCTGATGCCGCTGGAGTTGATGGACTCGCTTATTCTTCCAAGCCTTCCGCTGTTATCGTATTAGATGGCCTTAAGCCATATCTATTTTTATTAGTTCTCTCTTGAGACATTCGATTGTAATAAGTGTGTGATAGCTACTCTGTTATAAATCCTTCGAGTATTGTGTGGTGTCAAGACATCGATCCAGGATGACACCGAGCCGTGAGGTCGACTGCTTGAGGTCCGGTCGCCTACAAAGATGGTATCGAGAACACGCCGATCAGAGGACACGACCATTAAGCTAAATCCCTAGATCAAGATTTCTTCTTATTTCTAACTCCTCATCTTTTCTACTCTTTTAGGATGACGGAAGTGAGGATCAAGTTCACCCAACCAGATGAAGATACACCCTTTCAACGACACCTGAAGGAAGTCACTAAGTACCTGAACATAGGAATACCAAGCTTCATCGGGACCTACAATTCCACTTTACCCAAGAAGAGCTACTGAAGATTCAAGCTCAAGTTCCCGGAAGGACGTTTGCACCAATCACAGAGCCCATAGAGTTTGTTTTCAATGCACCAACCTGGAGTCTGGGAAAGAGCATGGCAGCTCACATAGCCATGGGGCGCATTGGAGAAGTTTACAAAGAAGACCTCAAGGATACTATCTACCAGATTTGTGGGCACCGAGATGAACAATGGGAGATAGTTGGCACTAAGAAGGATCGATCCATTGCAGCTTTCATCCAGAGTTAAACCAAAGCACATTCGACGCCAGAGAACCAGATAAGCGCAGACATGATGGAGTTGAAGACAAGAAAAGCCAAGATTATCAAACTAGAAGGAGAACCGAAGGCCACTCGCAAGGACTACATGGAGGAGATTGTAGCCTAGTGGGACAAAACGGGCGATCTTAAGGAGAAGATTGAAGAACTCATGGGAAATTCAGCACCGGAGGAGAAGGTGAAGATTGCACTGTCCGGAGAACTACATCATCATCGCATTTACACCGATTCCGATCCTAGTGATGATGATTACAAAGATGAAGCCGAGCAGATATCATGGAGTCTTCATCGAGCAGCTTTTTCTAGTTGACCACCATAACAGTAGTAGATTTCCCCCATTATAATTAGTTTTAGTTCCAACACTTTGTAACGATAGATAGACCGTTGTATGCCCTTGCTTTAATTGATTGGAGTGATATTGTGTGATTTTGTCTCATGTGCATATGGGTAGTGTTTCTCTCTAGACCTCATTCTATTCTTAACTCTCGTCTTTTCTTAAACCCCCCAGATGCCTCCGAGACGCGAATTTTCGGATTTTTTTCCCCGCCAGAGATCACTCATTGATTCAGCAAATAGTAATGCCTTGATTCAAACATTGGTACAAAACCAAGGCAACAACAACAACAACAACAACAACAACAACAACAACAACAACAACAACAACAACAACAACAACAACAACAACAACAACAACAACAACAACAACAACAACAACAACAACAACAACAACAACAACAACAACAACAACAACAACAACAACAACCCACCACCACCACCGTCAAGACCATTTGACCTGCTTTCTTAAGGCTGAATCCGCCGGTGTTTTCCAGTAGCACCGAGCCGATTGTTGCAGATGATTGGCTCCGTAAGATAGGGAGGGAGTTGACCACTGCAGGATGTACAGATGGAGAAAGGGTTAATTTTGCCGCACATCAGATCGAAGGACCCACAACAGCATGGTGGGAGAATTTTACAGCCACTTACCCAAAGAGACACCGCCACATGGGATCGGGCCAAGAAGCTTTCCATACCGCCCATGTTTCAGCAGGAGCTATGCCCATGAAGAAGGTGAGTTTCGCAACTTGGCGCCAAGGAGGACGGACATGGCCAAGATGTGGATGATTTTAGTAAGCTAGCACGTTATGCCCCGATGACGTTGTTACTTGGACGCCAAGTAAGGTGAGAAGTTTCTAGAAGGACTGAATGATGAGTTGAGCATGCAGCTGATGGTAGCCACATTCAATAACTACCAAGAGTTAGTAGATCGTGCTCTTATGATTGAAGGGAAGCAAGAAGCAGATTGAAAATCGCAAGAGAAAGTATGGACAGGGAAGAATAACTCGAGCTCAAGCAGAAACTTCGCTTACTCCCCGGCCAGAGGACAATTTCAGCATACCCATGGAGGAGGTAGCTAGAACAACCATAATGGCACCAAGAATGGGAACGGGAATGGAGGAAGCAATGGACAAAACCGCACCAACCCGCCAACACCATCCAAGGTAGACCTCGAGCCACATCACTTGCTTTAAGTGTCGCAAGATCAAGCATTATGCACATGATTGTCCGTAAGGCCAAAATGGTAATGGAAATGGAAGCTCAGAAAGAAGCCGAACCCTTTCAACAGAGGATAAGTGAACCACGCTATCGTGAGGAGGTTGAAGCTCAGCCAGATGCGTGAATAGGTAAGTTTTTGGTTAAGTCATTTATCGCAGCTTGTTCTTTTTTTGATACCGATGCATCGATTCATACATATCAAGGATTTGTGGATAAGTTTAGCCTGCCCACTAGAACTCTTAAGACACCCATGCTAGTAAGCTCACCGGGAGCGGAGTATACGGCAAGTCAAGGATGTTTTCAAGTGCCATTAAGTATAGGGAGGCATGTTTTCCCAACGGATTTAATCATATTGGAATCCCAAGGTTTGGATGTAATTTTGGTATGGATTGGTTGTAGATGTATGGAGTAAACATCGATTGCGCCAAGAAGACAATTTTGCTTACGACACCGTAAGGAAGGAGAATCAAGTATGTATCACTAAGCATGAGCCGAGAAGGGCACATGTAAATTCCTTTATCGTGAGTTGTGCAGAGGAAGTACCAAAGGGTAAGGGATTTCCGATGTGTTTCCTAAGAGTTGCTGTGCATGCCACCGGATAGAGACATTGAGTTTCGATTGAACTATCGCCAGTGCAATCGGGCCGATATCTAAGAGACCGTGATAGGATGCCAAATTTCAAGATTTGGAGGAAATTAACAAGCTGCATTAAGGAGTTACCGGATAAAGGTTTTATTCGCCCAAGTTCTTCGCCTTGGGGATCAATTGCATTCTAGTGGAGAAGAAGGATGGATCATTAAGAATGGTTGTTGATTATCGCGATCAATGAAGTGACCATTAAGAACAAGTACCTACTACCGATGATCACCGATTTGTTTGACCAATTGCAAGGAGCTAAGGTGTTTTCCAAGATCGATTTGGCGATCGTGGTACCATCAGCTTGAAGATTCGAGAGCGTGATATACCTAAGACGGCTTTTACCACTGTGCACGGGCTGTATGAGTATACCGTTATATCATTTGGACTAACTAACGACCTGCCTATTTTATGAACATGATGAACAAAGTGTTTATGGAGTTTTTGGATAAGTTCGTCGTGGTGTTCATTGATGATATTTTTGGTTTACTCAAGAATGAAGAGGAACATAAGGAACACCTGCGCTTGATACTCGAGAAGCTCAGAGAACACCGCTTATATGCCAAGTTCAAAGAAGTGTGAGTTGTGGTTGAAGGAAGTTGGATTTCTTGGACATGTTATATCCGGAGAAGGTATAGCAAGAGACCCCACTAAAGTTGTCATCAGAATAAATTGGGAAGCGCCAACAACAGCTTGAGAGATCCAAGTTTCCTTGACTCGCAGGATACTACCGGAGATTCATTGAGAATTTCTCAAGGATTGCGGGTTTGCGACAGAATTGTTGAAGAAGGACACCAAGTTTATCTCGACTGAGGAGTGTGAAGCTAGTTTCCAAGAGTTGAAGAAACGCTTGGTTACCTCGCCAAGGTTAATTCTCGCCAGATCGTACTCAAGGATTATGAGGTGTATTGTGACGCTTCACGCCAAGGACTTGGAACAAAGGTTTATGCAGAGGGAAGAGTTGTTTCAGATGCTTCACGACAAATGAAACCTCACGAATTAAACTATGCCACGATGATTTGGAGTTAGCCGTCAGAGTGCATGCGTTGAAAACATGGAGACATTTTCTCATTGGGAATCATTGTGAGGTGTATACGGATCACAAGAGTTTAAAGTACATCTTCACGCAGTATGAGCTAAATCTCGTGTAGAGTAGATGGTTGGAACTCATCAAAGATTACGATATGAGATTACATTATCACCCCGAAAGGCTAACGCTTGTAGCAGACGCTGTTGAGTCAGAAGAGTCACGCCAACACACTAATGACGGAGAGATACCAAAGGAGTTAGCCGAGGATCTTCGAGAGCTATGTTTGGAAATAGTTCCGAAAGGCTATGTAGCAAGCATTGGAGATTCACCAACTTTGATGGACAAGATCAGGAAGCTCAAGACTGACAAAGAGATTGCCTCTATAAAGGAGAGAATGAGCGAAGGAAAAGCTAAGGGATTTCGTGAGGATGAGCACGATACCCTATGGTTTGAAGACCGTGTTTATGTGCCCAATGACCCGGAGATTCGGAAGTTGATCCTACAAGAGGCACATGATTCACCATAATCGATTCACCCAGGAAATACCAAGATGTATTTGGATTTGAAGAATACTTTCTGGTGGACTGGAATGAAGAAGGACATTGCAGAGTACGTAGCAGTTTGTGATGTATGTCAGAGGGTGAAGGCGTAACATCGTAAGCCAGCAGGATTGTTACAGCCATTGCCTATACCCGAATGGAAGTGGGATAAACTAGGTATGGATTTCATCACGGGATTGCCTGTAACTCGCTCAAAGCTATGACCGATTTGGGTTGTAGTCGATCGCTTGACGAAGGTAGCTCATTTCATTCCATTAAAGACTACTCTACATCAAGGCCAAATTGGCTAAGATATACATGACCAGGATTGTATGCTTGCATGGAGTTCCGTGAGTATTGTATCGTATAGAGGAACCCAATTCACGCTAAAGTTCGGAAGCAGCTTGCACAAAACTTTGGGAACCAGCTGGAGTTTAGCACAACTTTTCATCCACGCATGTATGGACAAACCGAGAGAGTCAACCAGATATTGGAGGATATGCTTAGAGCTTGTGCTTTGGATTATGGATCAAGTTGGGATGACAACTTATCCGATATGCGGAGTTTTCTTATAACAACAAGCTACTAAACCAGTCTCAAGATGGCACCTTTCAAGCCTTGTACGGAAGGAGGTGCAGGACCCCGTTGTTGTGGGATGAAGTTGGAGACCGCCAGCTTGTTTGGACCAGATTTGATTAAGGAGTCTCGAACGAAAGTAAAGTTAATTCGCGATAGGCTCAAGGTAGCCCAGTCAAGACAGAAGAGCTATGCACAGTCAAAACGCAAGGAGACAGAATACGAAGTCGGAGATAGAGTTTATCTTCGAGTATCGCCACTTCGAGGAGTTAAGCATTCTGGTGTTAAAGGAAAGTTAGCGCCACGATTTGTAGCACCTTATCGTGTTTTGGAACACATGGGAGAAGTTACATGTTGGAACTACCCAAGGATTGTCGAGTCCATGATGTGTTTCATGTTTCTCAGTTGAAGAAGTGTCACGCACAGATGGCCGATATACCACTGAGAGACACTGTGCCACTAGAAGTGATTCAGTTGAATGATGATTTGACCTATGAGGAGAAACCAGTTAAGATTCTGGAGTTTGCCAGCCGAGTCACCCGCAGCAAGGTCATTAAGTTTTCCAAAGTTCAGTGGAGGCACCACACCGAGGAAGAAGCCACCTGGGAGCGAGAGGAAGATTTGCTTAAGGACCACCCTCACCTATTTTCTAGCCAACCCGAATCTCGAGGGCGAGATTCATCTTAAGGGGGTAGGTTTGTAACATCCCAAATTTTCAATTTGAAATGTATACATAGAGCATCATTGCATATCATATTTTTCGTTGCATTTTGCTCGGTCCTAGAAATTCTACACAACTCAAGGACCCACGGAGAGAGTTAGATTTCGTTATTTTCATATTTGAGTTTTATCAAATTTTGAAAATAGGATCATTTGATTTTAATTATTTTATCTTCAATTATTTCTTCTATCAAAATATGAGAGAGAGGAATAAAATGACTTTCCCAAAATAAAGAAATAATGAAGATTTAATAAAAAAATCAAATAAGATTTTATTTTGGAGTTTTTGGCCTTTTTATTTGAATTTAGGAAAAAAATGCGCGTTTTTAAAAACTGCATTCAGGCCCCAAATATAAGTTCATCTTGTCCGGCTTGATTTTAGAAGCCGGGGAAAATTTATTTCGGGATTTTTGGAGTACGTTTAGTATTTCTTTTTTTTCTGCGCGTAATTATTTAAAAAAAATGAACCGCCTTTGGGCCATGCCCGAGCGGGACTCCGCTCGGGGGGCACTATATAAGCGCCACCCCGGCCCCCTGTGCCCAGCCGGGCCTCGAGCCCCCGCCACCTCAAGCCACCGCCACGGCCCACCCAACCAAACCCTAACCCTAACTCCTAGTTGCCGCTGGCCACGGCCGAGCTCACCGGCTGCCGCCGAGGTTTGCCGCCGCCTGCTGTACACTGTTTTTTAAAAACCCATGTTTTTGTTTCGGTTTTTTGTTTTCGCTTTTTAGATTCGGTTTTTTCCGGTTTAGGCTAATTAGCGGACGTCATTCGCTAGTTCGTTTAAACGAACGAGTTTGTCAGATTAGTTTAGTTAACGAACGTTCATTCATTAACCCGTCCGTCGTTTTTCTTTTTCTCGGATTTAATCCGCGATTTTTCTGATCGCGATTCCTGATTTGATTTTCGTATTAGTACAACTTTTCGCCGCTTATCGGAATCGTGAGATCTCAAGCGCCTCTAGAGTTTCAGATCAAACCCTCTTCTGAATAACCTAGTTAAACAAGTTTTTGCTTCGTAAAATTTGACTTAGATCCAGATTAGTAAAACGGAGCTGTGTTCTTCCGCCATTTGACTTTCGCTGTTTCGCTTGATTTGAGTTCTGTTGAAGTATCTGGTTAGATCTATTTGAGTTTTACATGTGCATTAGATGAGTACTTATTGTATGCTTGTTTGTTTGTCTGCGATAGAATACCCGGAGTGCGCCACCTATTACTTCGAGTCTCTAGGTTTCGCAAATCATCAGCAAGGCAAGTAACACTTTGATCATACTTCTTCTCATACCCAGTTTTTATGCATTAGATCTATCCTCAAACACTTGCATGATTAGGATCTAATTAAATTGTGGGTTTTGGGAAGTAGATTGAGGTAGTACCTATTACCTGCTTTATTATCAAACCCTTGGGAGTTACTTCTACGCTTGCTTATTAAGCCATGCTATGCTAGTAGACGTGGATTGGGTGAGTGTATCCATGATGATGTGAGATTGTTATTTAATGGTTTATTTAAGGTGGAAACTTAAACACACATCTGGGTGGATTGAGGCACCTGGTTTCTATCAGACTTGCCTATATTTCTTCGGACCGCCACCCAGATCAAAGGGATCATGAGATTATTCAAACTAGAAACTTCCGTAGCAAATACAAGCCATTATGGGCTTTGGCATAGTTGATTGTTGTGCGAACTCTTACGGTAGACTACCAGATGTAGGGGAAAGTAGGTGTACCCGCTCACCCACATGTAAGGTGCTAGCGCTCGAAGACTATGTCTCGGCCATCGCTTCTCAAACATCATGTAGAAAAGCGAGAAATCCAATGGAGGCGATCGAGTCTTGTGGGGAAAAGTGCGCAAACCTCTACAGAGTGTATAAACTAATCATGGTTAGCCGTGTCCCCGGTTATGGACATCTTGAGTATCTAGTACTTGGATTATCATGTGAATATCATCATGTTACTTCTAATTAATATTGTTGGGTTTTAAATGAGTACTTTAATTGGGATTGAGAATGCTGTCAACCATTCTGAATGTTTAACAACCACCATGATAGTTAAATAAATTTATTCCTTTGCGTGAGGGAAAATTGTCTTTATGCAAAATCAGAACCATAGGGCTTTCCACCAGCCATATATGCATGTAGTATAGGATTATTATTCCATTATTCTCTATGTGTTACATTGCCAAGATATTCCATGTGTCGAATTGCTGGCTGCAACGCTTCATGTTGCGCATTTTCGCACGCATTTAGTAAGGTGCTTAGGTCGTGGTTCCATAGTCAGTGATGCCGTTGGAGTTGATGGACTCGCTTATTCTTCCAAGCCTTCCGCTGTTGTCGTATTAGATGGCCTTAAGCCATATCTATTTTTGTTAGTTCTCTCTTGAGACATTCGATTGTAATAAGTGTGTGATTGCTACTCTGTTATAAATCCTTCGAGTACTGTGTGGTGTCAGCATTATCGATCCGTGGATGACACCGAGTACGTAGGTCGATCGCTTGAGGCCCGGTCACTACACCTAACCACGAGGGCTTATTGTGGTCATCATAAAATGGGGAAAACATAAGCATGATGAGTACAGTGTTGACTGTGGCAAAGGATGGCAGATCTGAAGCTGCAAACCGCGCAAAGTGTAGTTAGCAACCGATGTTTTCTTTGAAATAACAACTAAGATTTGGTATGGACAAGAAAGTGCGGTCAACAAGTGACAAAGAAATGCAATTATGCTGTCTATCTATATGTCGCGACATGCATTTGGAAACTCAAGTGGACCTTTAGCTAACCAATTAAATGTGTCGGTTAACTAATATCAAGATCATATCACAATCATATTTGAACAACTAAGCTTTCAATTCGAGTATTGTGTTGTTTAGCTTGAAGGGTGGAGTAATGCCAATACGCTACGTAAAAGCACCCACGCAGCATCATAGTAGAGTAGATAAAAGGAAAACCCCTAAGCATCAAGAGAAAAATCGTGAAAGTGAAACTAGCTGGACCAAAGGTGGCGCATATGCTTTTTGAAACGAATATAGGAACGTTAGGTGACCAATTAAACATTCTCTCGCTTCAGTTGATATGAGCATCATATCAGATTCAGATTTCAACACGAAGCTTTGGGTTGAGGTCTTGACGAGCAAAGCTAGCACGCATACACGAAGCACCTATGATGATGGTAGTGAATATAAAGGGGGAAACCATAAGCTTTACGCAGTATAGTGCCCGTGCCATGGTGGATCCAAGGTGCAAACCGGACAAAGCTACTTCAAGAACCAATGTTTGTTTTCAACTAGCCACCACGATTTAGTAGGACAAGAAAAGTACAAGAAACAAATTACGATCTATTTTCCGGTGAGATCAAGAACTTAAGCACATACTAAGAGTACCACCTCTCTTATGCACGCTGCAGGCCTATGCTTCATCGCTGAGGGTGTTGCGGGTGCGATGGGCGGTCGGCGGCGGGAAGAAGACTTTAGACGGCAGACGGCCGGGTCGGGGATATATCCGTTGCCGTGGACGAGGCGGTCATAGAGCGGCAACGGCAAGGTGGACGACGGCACCAATGAAGCGAGAGGAGGCGATGAAAGGATCCTGGTCCAGCCAGGATGAGAGACGCCCATCTCTTGAAGTGGACGACGGGTAGGGGTAGCGGCTCCCAAGAAGGTGGAGGATGGGGTGGCTTTGTAGGAGTTAGGCTGTCAAGCAGTGCCGAGGTTGTCGGTCACGATGGTGTATGAATGGGGAAATGGAGGGAGGGGTATCTCAAACTTTGGGACGCTGCTTCAAATGGGGGAAAGTTACGAACTTATCCCCCTGCTTAAAATTTCTGACATCGTGATCGGTTGGGGATAGGACGGTAATCTCGCATCTCCCAAATATTTGCCGGTAACTATTTCGGCGAGGAGAGGGTGTTTTGTCAGTTCACGGTTGGCGCCTTTCACTTGTATGAACGGGTCTGACAGCTAGGGCGGTTAGTGTCACGCCCGATGGAAGTTACACATCTGCCCCTCATTTAAAATATTAGGCTATATCGATTTCGGACGAGGAGAGTTTGTTTTGCCGCCACCGCCGTATGAATGGGGAAATGGAGGAAGAGACACATGTCTTTCGACCAGCTTGAATCAAATGTGTTTTGCCGCTTCACGCCATGTTTGGCGCCCACCATGTCTGAATGGGCTCAGAGGTCATTGTCAGGTCACGTCTGATTGAAGTTACTAGTCTACCCCTATCGACAACAGTGTAAATCCGGTCGATAAGGATGTACTCAGTTTCAGGGGTAGACAATAATTTCCATCTCGCAAACACTTGCTTCGCACAGCCCACAAATTATAGTGGGTGTTTAGCCGCTTCATTCAAAACTTGGGAGAATTAGCATTCACGTTTGCCCTGGGACCTGGCAAACTAAATTCAAATCCAATTTGTATTCGACACGAATATCCACAGATAATTATACGCTTTTGTTATTTATTTCTTCAACACCACAACAAAGATTTATTCCACCTTTATATATGATTATGATTTAGAAATGCCGTGATCTTCGAATTCAGAGGGTTGGATACACTCGATTCAAACAGTTATTTCATCCAATACAATATGCTCACACGAAAAATAGTTCACCTTATGTCAATCATACAAGTACTGAGGATTACCTCACCTAAAAAATTCGGATCATTACAACACATGGACAACATGGAATTCCGGACAACATAGGGGGTCTTGAAACATAATCCATTCAGATAATGACACAACATGCAAGTACAATAATATAATGATAATTTCAACTGGTATCTAAAGAAGAACCAGGATTACCTTGGGCTTCAGATAGCAGAAACAGCAGGACCTCCTCCGTCTTCAAATGCAACATTCTTACTTCCTCCAATTCTTGGGTTGCTTGCATAATGCGTGCCGCTAATTTCAGAATTTCCACCTCAAGATAAAGATTACCTCATTCATGGCAGCCACACCATCTCTTTCGCTTCTAGTAGAGCCTCAAGCACTATAATATATGTGCTCAGACTACCTCCGCAAAGTGTTGCCCGAATCGCTACCATCCGGTAACATGGATGGCGACCGCCCACAAATAGATTCTGGGTTGTACATTGTGTCCTAGTGTGAACGGCATCCTCGAAGGTTTCCACCGGACATAAGTAAGAGATAGTTATCGTATGATCCGTGTAGTAAGCTTACATGGTAAACGACGGACGAATTATTGCCGAGCATGGCAAACTATATTTGAGTGGTTCAAGCAAAGATCACCGAAAAGAAATTAAAATGGCAAGATGAAACTAGGGATGTAAGTGGCAAATAAACAACATCCGCCATCCCCATCTAGTTAGTTTTGCTACCTCCCTAGTTCATTTTCCTCAAAAACAAAACTCTTCTCGAACTATCATACCACTAGTGGACTTTAATCGATTAAACGGGACCCAGCTTGACATCCCTAGTTGAAAGGGAGTGTACAACCGCTTATATTTAAGTTGCCAAGGCATCTAAGCAATGAAATAATCTCGAGAAAGCACTTAACAAAGTTGTGGCCTCATATAAACTACGAAGACAGTCTTGTGATGAAGTTGAGAGGAAAAGTAAAGGACTCAAATGAAATAGGCATGCATTTCTTTATTTATAGTACAAAAGTAATCGCCGACATATTGGCAAACCTGTGTATAGCGTAGAACAACAAACAAGCATTCTAATCAAGCAATACAAAGAAAGCGTATAACCGAACTATTTGTAATTCGTAGGATTACACGCCGAGGGCACAAGCCAAGAAAGCAGCCCACTCGCATTACATTTCACATGTACTAAAACACATTGGCTTACCATATGTTGATGTGAAGCCTAGATGCTGCTGCAATGTTCTTTGAAAATATCACAAAGATCCCGTGGTTGCAAATCTAGTTGTTGTAGTTTATTCTCGCACCATCTATTTAGGTAAAATTAATTTTAATCGCATGCACTGGTCCTAATTGATCATCAATGGTTCATCTAAACTAATGAAAGAAGGGTGTGTGCATACACGATAATATATCGGCTTCCTCTATTTTTATAAGCTTGTTCAAGGTGCCAGCCCCAAAAGAACAAATATTTTGCTTGATGGGGTTGGCAGCTCCATAATTAATAGAAGCATCAAATTAGTCATGCAACTTGGGAAGATCAAGAACACACAAACAAGTAATGAACAGAGGTTTGGAGCAGTGATGTAATAGCTAGCATCGTAAAATGTAGGGTAAAACGTAACAAAAAGCAACAGAACCACATGCTAGTTGTCGATGTAATTACATAGAGAACATTAACCAAAGATGATGGAACCAACAGTGGCATCGTAACAAAACTAATGCATATTAACTATGTGTGCACTGTTATGTAATTTAGCACATGTAACATGTTCACCGCCGTAAGTATGGCCCACATGCAAGGTATTAACGCTGCCTCATGAAAAACTGAATGATGCCCTCAAGAAATTCAAAGGTGCGGTGCTTATGCTAGGAAAGTGAATGTAGGCACCGCCGTTGGATGATAGTACCGATTCTCGGCGGCATATGGGTATCATTGTCATACTTGATAGCTAAGGATCGGCTGATGCTGCTCGTGGTTATGTTGAGTTTGGGTTTACTGCCGCCGCTTCTGGGTGAAGCTGCCCGCATACGGTTATGTGCTATGTGCCCGCCGACATACAAGAAAGCTCATCTGTGGTAAGTGAACAGTTGCACGATAATGAGAAAACCGGCGAGTACAAATCGAAATAACTTGATGAGGCTGCGCGCCGGTAAAGCAGGGCCGGTGGAGTTGAATATGGCGTCTCAGGAGCGGGTCCCAAGGCAAAGGGACGGTTGCTTCGGGCGGCGCTGCCAGGCTTTTAAGCTGGTGAGGCGGATCTGTTGTCGAGGACGATGGCTTATATGAAGGGCCAGCGAAGGGGCGACTAGGAGTCGCTGAAGGGCCTACACTGTGGTGGACGAGGGTGCTCATGCGGCAGATCCGGCAAGGTGGACCATGATGGCGGTCAAGGAGATCGAGCGGTGGATAAGCCGTCACAAGCGGCTCCGTGAAGTGGTGAGTTGGGCGCTGGGGGTTCCAAGGTGCGGAAGGTAGATCCGGTGGGTGAGGTCCACCGCTGTATGAGGACTAGATTCATGCTTGCCGCCGCTGGGGGGTCGGGAGGAAGGAGGGGCCTGGGGAAGAATGTTGGGGAAAAGAGGGGAAAACAATGGAGTTACCAAAGCAGCCCTTTTTCCGCTCATGTGGCAGGGTAAAATAGGAATATCACAGGCTAAACTTTCACGTATGATATTTCGGGCGTGAGCAGGAAGTTTGAAAGCTTTTGGCGCCTAAAATTATAGGTATTCTACTCTCGTACGGCCAACTATGATATCATGGCCAACAATTTGTTTGTTTTGCATGCAAAAAAAAGTGCAAGTTTTGAAAATCAATGTCTCCAACTCGAAACTTAGATTGTCCATTCAATTCAAATATGGATCATTGAGCTACTACAAGCAAATACCATCATACGGTCCAATTCAAATGAAATTCCAAATGTGTTTATCCTAAATATGATGACAAAAGGAAAAATGTGTATGTGTATGAATAAAGTGAATGATTATAAAGTTTGAACATGCCCGCATGTGTATATCTCTAGGTTTGATATATATGAATTTGAAATCACGTAAATTCGCTTAAAAATGTAATTCTCCGCTTAAATGAATTACAAAAGCTAATGATGGAGTCGAATTCCAAAATTCCAATCTTAGGTTTGTAATTCTTGTACATCAAGGTATATCACGATGTTCAAAAGTATCGTTATCTCATAGTAAAAACTGTGAAACAAATTGATCAACCATGAGTGCACAATATCTCACCACGCTTAAAGTCCTCAAATATAGACACCTCACTCTTTATCCAAGTCACCCCCCAACCACCACCACCACACGCACACACACACACATAGAGAGAAGTCGCCTTCCCCTGCACACCAACACACAAGCACATTAACACCCCTCTCTTGTAAAGTACGGACCCCAACATAGGTCTCTATCACTTTGTCTCCTGCATGCACACATCTCTTCCTCACTCTCTAGGTCTCCCGCCATCTCTCTTACCCAAGCACACACACTATGTAGAGTGTATATTTCCCATACACACAAAAACGTCACCCCCAAACATCTATCTCCCTAGTTATGTGATTCTCAAGACTCACCTCACACACCGCCCCCACCGCAAACAAGCACACTTTGTCTCCTTGTGCACCACTCTCCTCTTTCTATCTCTCCCACATGCGGACCCGCCCCATTCCTTCCCTGTATACATATATGTCGTGACTCTTGCATAGCTCCCTAATGTATAATCGCTCTCGATTTTGCACATTGTTCTCACACCATCTATTCTAGATCTCTCATGAAGTCCCTATCACACACACGATGACTAGCTTCCCTCAAGGCCTCCGCTCATAGGCCAATTTCTGACAACATCAACATTGTCTCCCTATCTATACGCCCATTTATGGACACAAACCACCCTCTCGCCCCTCTCTTCCTCTCTCTCTCTCTCACACTGCCTCTCTCTCTCTCTCTCTCTCTCTCTCTCTCTCTCTCTCTCCGCTAGCTCTCTCTCTTTCTCTCGCCTCACACCCCTCTCCCACACACACACTAGATGTCTCTTCCAAATAGTTCTGCTTCCCCGCCCGCACCTGCATATCTCGCTACTACACATGTCACACCATTCCCTTCCCTTATACTAGGTTTACATCATCATGGTCTCTACTCCACATACACTCTCTCCCCACACACACAAACGCTGCACAAACACACATGCACACACACAAACACCCATTTATCTCGATCCTCATCTTCCCCATGCCCGCATGTGTGTCTCACACACTCACTCTCTAATTATGTATATGTGTCTCCATCGCTACACAACACAAAGCCCCATGTACATGTCTCTCTCTATCCTCCACACACATAGACACAAAGAATCTGTTATCATTGCCCTCACTCTCTAACATATCGCACATGCACATCGCTCTCTGCCTCTCTCTCGCAAAACACGCCAACAATGAATAACTTACCATCTACTCATCAACAAATGTGGGCAAGACGCATAACATGAGATGTGAAAAGAATAAATCTACACGTGTTTAGACCACCTAGTATGACTACTAGGACTAGAGCAAGCCAAAAGCGCTACCGCCATCACCCTCCTTGCTCTGGGCGACGGAAAATCTTTGTTTTTACACAATGAGAAGTCATTACAGTTAAGGCCCCACATGCCGAGGCGCTGAATAGAATGTAGATGCTAGTTTACGGAAGCAAGTATCGATAATACGCTTGTATCTCCATACTTATATTTCTTCTTTTATAAAACCGAAGTTGGTGATGATGGTAACGCAGCCATCTTGCAATATAGACCGTCTCGATCTATATCTCGACGGATGGAAATTAAACTAAAAGATACCCGCACCCCTCTCCACATTTGCGCATAAGGCCTTCCTCGCTCATCCTTATATCCAACAAACCTCATTGTTGAGCAATTAAGAAAGGAAGCCTCGAACAACTGGCCTAGTGGTGGCCGCCAAAGATCGCCAATCCCCTTGCCTCCGCTCAATCCGACCACCAACCACCACCACACCCAACTCCTCTTCACCTTATCTCATATTTCTCGAGATATCATTAGTTTTACACATGGGATTACTCCAAGTATGGGTCAATCACAACAAGTGTTTTATAAAAAATGCATCTTGATGTTCCGTTAATGCATGTATCTTGCTAGTACTCCTAGACATGACTAAGTTGGTGATGCTGGTGTGTCAAACCATCCGTCAAGCTTCTAATTATTAGATCTACATCTAACGATTGTGAGGTAAGTTGTTGCCTTTTCTCACCAACATCCCACTTGTTTCCAATTAATTTGCGTAAAACCCATAATTAGTATCTTAAAACCAACCACATCCCTCCCCGACCTCACCAAAACAGCCCAAGGAATATATTATAATTGAAACATAATATACATATGTATATCAAAATTAGGGTGTTTTGGTACCAAGTTTGTGAATAAGTATTATTCTAATTATGATTCGCTGTAACGGACATGAACATTGCTAGTATTTCTAACCATGTATTTTTTCTAGTATTCCATAGTTTCGAAGTTTTCCATCAAGATATTAGTCACTCATGGTTGATATTTACTTTCAATCATGTACACATATGCACTATGTAACTAGCCTTGCTTATTGGCATCCAAAGCTTAACTTTCACTCCTACTTACAATATGTAGAGTATTTTAACAAAAACTACCACTTTCAACCAGCCCTAGGAAGAATCTATTGGACAAAAATAGCAAAAACATACCCTAATTTCTTAATCCACGCCAAAACTACTACCTAGTACTCCTACCGATTAGGTTTGTTTAAACCCATTTATGACCTGGGTTGGCCCACACGTCCGCAAGCCGACGAGGCAGCTTAAAACAACACATTTTGTTTGATCGCTGACACGAGGGACCCACATCCGACCTTCTATCCCGTTATTCCCACTCAAATCATTATTTTTCCCAACATTACTTCAAACAAGATCGATGCGTGTTCATCGGCGGGCGCCACGATGAGCGAGTTGGTCGCCACTCACGGACGGGCCGGACGCCGCTTAGCTTCTACGCACGGGTTGGTAGGCTGGCCTGCGCGTCTTCACGAGCGACTAACTCGCTGCGCTTAGCCTTCGCCGAGCCGATGGTTGGCTCGAGCATCGCACACGCGAAAGCAAGCCGCCACAGCCGTGCTAATCTAGCTAGCAAACCTTGCGCATAAGCAAATGGACGGAGCTATCTTGGTTAGTTAGCGTCATGAGGCCGGACGGAGCCGGCATCCGGCCGCCGCAACATGGTCTCCGCGACCGCCGGGCGAGTTTTGACTTTCGCCTTTCTGCCGGCGGCGGAAGGCGCCCCATGGCCGAGGATGACTAGGTGGACGGGCCGGGAGGTAGGAGGTCACTCGAGGATTTTGGTTGGTAAGAGCATGTACAATGGTTGATAAGGTAGTCTTATCTTAAGTCTGCCACGTATGCAAGTGGTAGTAGTTTCTGGCATTTTAGTGGTTTTTGCATTATTAGGGGTTTCTTGTAAGGAACAATGTACGCATTTTACTAGCTGCACAAAAAGCGATTCTAGGTTGCGTTGTACTCAACGAGTACTACTAGTGGTCGCAGGAGTGTATACCTCGCTTTGTGGGTTCGATCCCGCCGAACGCATTTACGGCCTTTTTAAAAAATAGTACTAGTACTACACTTCAGCTAAGTAGCCAATATTTTACACTTCGGTAGTTTGAGTTTTGAAGTCAAACGGACGGCGGCCCCACAACTGGGTGCACCGGACAGCCTAGCCACGTGAACGGGTTTTCCTTCCTAGCATCCCGTGGCTCACGTGTCGCCTAGCCGCACCTTGCTTGCAGTTTCTCATCAGCTAGTAGTAGCATATTTAAACTAGTGCCTCCTAATTAAGCCCGAGGAGCCGGAAAAGCATGGCGTGGGCATTGAGAATCGTGCAATATGGCACTGCATTTATGTAAAGTGTTGTACTACTAGTACTCAGAGCTTGTGGCGTTGCACGCATGGACTTCACTCCATTATCGGCTCTACTATAAAAGAAATTCCTCTTGACGTGTTTTTTTTTGAAACGGAGGCAAAAGCTTTGCTTCATCTCATTCAAAAAGAAGGAACTACTAACAAAGTTCGACGAGATCCATTACACCTCCACAAATGGAACCGAAAAAGCCTAGTCTCATTGTGATCAAATAACTCAAATGTTCTGCCCTCAGCATCGCAAAGAATCGCCGATAAATAGGCTGCTAGTGTGTGCGTGAGAGGAGCGGGTTGAGTAGGCCAGCTACTCCCACGTGAGAGGAGCTGCTGAATATAGCACCGAGAGTACCCACTTGGCCGCTTGTACTTTCCTCGCATTGATAGTACATCGATGGTTCTAGAGAACAAGTAGTACCCTCCACTTCCAACCGTAGCTCCTTGGCCCCGAGATTCAAGAGTTCAAAACTAGTGCACTATACTAGACTAGACTAGACTAGAAGGACAAAGACATCACACTAATACTGTGAAGTTGAGAAAAAGTAGTACTGGTATCACACAAGACGTAATGCACGCACTCCTCACATAATGTAAGAGCATGGTTAATAGTACAGCTAGCTGTTGGCTATAAGCTGCTGCCATGTCATCTACATGTCCATCTTATAGCCAACATGTACAATAGTAGATCAAAAAAGTATACTACTTTTTTATTATGTGGCCCACCTTTTATTCTCACATAGTGCCTAGGAGCACGTGCTAGAGCTGGCTCTTCATGAAGAGCCCGCTTACCTTCTCTCTCCTCTTCTCTTTCCTCCAACTAAGCAGAAATATACTAGTTTATTCCTTATAGCTAGCTGACTCAGCTCTATTGTACTTGCTCTAAGACGTTTTTTGACACTAGTTGGCGTGTACAAAAAATGGCAAAACATACCCAAAATTTCTTAATTCACGCCCAAAAACTACTATCTAGTGCCAAAATTTCTTACTACTGCTATTATTTACAAAGATAATGCAATCCCATAACGCTCCATAATGCTAGTACTAGTAGTAAATAATAGCCTCACCCCTTCACGAGGAACGATCTATAGTTGAAGGGACGAGGCCCCGCGGTTACTATGCTCTTATCTCCTCCTCGCCAGCTTCCAATACGTCATTGCTCCCATGGATTCGGCCAGCGTTCTCCTCCTCGCCGGGCTGGGAGACCTTGACGATTTCCATCCTTGGGAGAAATCGCGACGCAGTTCGACGCTCACCGCCGCAAGATTCTCGGTGCTTCCTGCACCAACTTTTTCAAGATGTCGCTTAAACAGGTTTGGGAAAAGGCCATGCTTGTTGGTCTTCCATGCGCCCCCGAGGAGAATGTTCTTCTATGGGACAATCCTTCTAACAGTCCACCGCCTCCCTGGCCATGGTTGCACGCTGACTCCGATAGAGTTTCCGACGCTAAGAGGTAGTCGGATTTGTCCGATGAGCGTGTCAAGAATGGAGTTTGATCATGTAGTACTTAGTTATTCCATTTCCATCCCATAATTTCTCTCGCTGCCCACCATCTTATATATAGAAACCGGTCGGTGCCAACGAAGATTGGCTTGCATACCTACCGGATACCACCATCATTTTGCACAACATCCACAAGAGTGCAGCCTGCTCGTAGACCCCTTCTCCACCATTGGGATCGCCTTCCGACGGGTTGGGCTTGAATACGTATGATGATGCCTACATGAGATTGAAGAAGATAGCACTGGCGCATCTACCGCAAAGCGACGTGGCTACGACGATTACTATCTCATCGCTGGTACCGACATAAGGATTGCCATCAATGCAAGACGCAGAATTCGGCAGAGGTCGGCGCGATGTTGGCAGCTGCAAAGTTGTACCCCTACACGCTCGAAGACGCCGTGGCGCCATCTAGGACGATCTTCGCGATGACAAGCTAGGGAACTTGTTTCATCTGGTTGCCATCCCACGGCACGGAGATTACAAACGAATGCACAAACCATCATTTGCATCCCTAACGGTACTCCATTATTTTGCAGTGGACCAACCATCCTCGATCAAAATAAGATCGCCGATCCTCGATGTGCATTTGCATCCGCGATTCGGTCTAACCTGAACCTTGTAGTTGACTTTTGGCATATTGGGATCAACTATGTTAGCATTCGTTACCCATGGTACTACTGATGTGCAACATGGTCACACAATCTACCACGATCGACCGTGAACCATCTACCCAGTATTCCATTTTTTAACCCTCTCGCCTTCTCTTTCATTGTTGTACTAGTAGTATACTTAGTACTACTAGTAGGAGTACTTTTTACCTTGAGGACGCCAGATAGCTAGTCGGGCCCTTGAAGACTTGAACCCACTAGCTGCCACCATTTTTATTTTTCCATGTCTTACTATCTCATCCATGTAACTGTGGAGTGGCAATATATAATAAGCCGTTATTTTACTTCCTCTATACCGAGTAGTACTATTTGTCGCACAAGATATCGACCGCCATATTTGAGCACAACATTATTATGCATGGACCTTGACTATGTGCGTCACCATGTGTCCAGATCTGGGATGCCACGAGTACCAGATGAACGACGCCGAGTTCGAATTTCATGATGCTACGCGGGTGCCGAGGAACACTCTTGGAGAGTACTCACTTTTCATCGGGACAACTACCCCATTGTGAAGCGGATGCCACCTTCCGTGCGGCACGACACGGAAGACCCGCTGCTCATGAAGCATGGTCGTGTCTTCATTGTGCACCACCGATGAACGGTATATGTCGGGACACGCTTATCCTCGATTTATGCCGCTTCAGCCTTGATAAGTCTCCATCGGTGGAACCGACTAGAAAGTTATGGCTAATGATTCCTGCTGCTCCACCGCTATGGATCGCGCTATCCATGAAGAACACCTGGACTGGAACCTCGAGGAGGACATGCATGTAGCCCATCTATAACGTAAAGTGGAGTACGGTAATTGTGAACCTGTGAGCGCTTGTGAATATATGTAGACTACTCGTGCACAAATTTATCACATGAATTGAGATGAACTTGTGTGGCATACTGCATTTGTCCTTCAGAATTTATTACTAGTAAATGTGTTATGTGTAACGGCAACTTGTGTGGTTGTTGCACGGGCTCCAAACAAGCTCTTGTGAAAAAAACGTGGGCACAGCCTTTTGGATATCCGTGACGTGGCGCATCATACAAGAAAGCATCGTCGCTATAGTTGTAGTACACTCCTACCAGGACAACAACTCCTATAAAACCTTTGCGCTTGGCTCTTTGCCTTCTTCGAGGTTCAATAGTTCATACTGTGGTGAACCTTGCACTTGCCTCTTCGCCTTCTAAGGTCCAACAATGATGATACTACAAAGACAATATGCGCCCGCAACTGGACACCGCATTGAACTGTCAGCACGCCCACCGCGAGGGCGTAGGGCGAGGGCGCAGGGAGAGGAAGAGGAGAGGGCACTGAGTCAAAACCTCTCCTCGTCTCCCCGCGAACCACTGCACGCGGTGGGTGAGGGAGAGGCGTAGTAAGCAAGCTTCTCCTTGTTCGAAGCCAGGACGGACACATCAAAGCAGTACTAGTACTAGTAGTAGTCCATACTGTGTCCTTTCCTTCCATTAATATGGCTTAATTTGAAACGGAGAAAAATACACTCGGGCGGTCAACGTATGTAATAAAGACGCTTCTTTACGGGCCACTATATATATAGTTTTAAGCGCCAATTATACGATCCCTAGCTCATCAGAGAGCACCGTGACAGCACCCTAATGACCGGCCACACATAGTCGACGTGGCACTTTGTTGATCGGTTAAATTATCACCTAGTTTCTCGGGTCCCACCACTGCCATTGGCCATGAGCAAAGAAATCAGTTAGATGTAACTTCACGCAGGCGCCACATGAGTCCAACCCTTGCGCCGAACCGCCTCTGCAGTGTATGTGAGTGCATGCACGTGTCCTCCCTCGGCCTTCCAACAAAGAGTGTACATCGACTATATAAACAAAGAGTGTAGTAGTACATGATGTACATCTACACTTCCAATGCAAATAGCCTTTAATCTAAATCGATATTGATTGACTAATGCACCAACTTTGTGCAGTAGGTATAGGCTACATGTTCATCCCACTACAAAGATGCAACGGCCTCTTCATTTAATCTTTCTTATCTCAATGGTCGCATGCACACATAAGTCTCGCTACTTTTGGGCGTTAATTATACTCCCCGGTCAATGTGTAAGTCTCTAAATGTACAGTCTTTTTGACGGATGTAGGGAGGTAGGTTGAGCACTTGAGCGTGAGCGTGTGTGTTGCATCGCAGGCCGTGGTGCCGCATGGGGTGCGTGGAGTGTTATGCGCAAGGGCCCATGTGGGAGTATGTGAGTGTTAGATGTTGCATGCATGCATGCATGCATGGTGATTACTCCCTCCCATTGACATGTACATATTTCAAACTTCCTCTCCTGCTCCTCCATATGGTGATACTACCTCTGTTCCCAAATACTCCAAAGATGGAGTAAAAGTCTCCCTCCTGCTCCCAATACGGAGTATTTGTCTTTCTACAGATTTCAACAAGTGACTAGGCACGAGAGAGAAAATGAGTGAAGTGAGCGAGAGGCATATGGATATCAGAGAAAGGTAATCCTCATGATCCATCATTCTCCATCTCGTGAGAGAACTATTCAACTAGTCTTCGCAGGAAGTGACAATACACACCGCAAGCAGAGATGGGATACATAATTAATAAGCTGAACCAGCGTAGGTTGGTGTTACTAAATCAGACTTCTACCCAAAGATCGCCATCATGTTTGCCAAGAGAGCACGCTCAAGAATACGCTCCACGCACCTGTGTTCTCCATTAACCCACATATGGGCCCTCTTGTGGTAGACCCACATGTCATCGTGTAACTATTTACACTCCCGAGGACGGTGCCTATATCCCCGTAGTAGTACTAGTAGAATTGAGATTTAATGCACTTTCTTCCCCTGAGATTCCACTCCTTCTTCCTCCTCTCTTCTTCTTACTCCTCTCTTCCCCATCGCCGGCCGCAGACACCATTTACCTCCGGGCCACCTTCGCCCGTCTGCCTCACGCTTATCTTTCCTTGGTAGCTCAAGGCACTATATCCCCCGCCACTACTTCAAATGCCACACGAGGAGAAGCCTCGCCGCCCGCCTCAATCCACTTCCTCAACGCTGCTCGCAGCAATCGAAAACCCCAATTGCAGAACCGACCGACACGCAGAGTCACTGATTGAATTCCTCCCCGATGTTCTTCTTTGGAGCAGATCTATAGTCAGAGGATCTACTTCCAGCACTGGCCCGTCTGCCGCATGCTCGTTGTCTTTTCTACCGCTTCATTGCTCTGCGAACCGGTCGGCTCATTTTTCAAGACACCTCGCTTACGATGCCTCGATCTCGCAGTGGCCTGCATAATCGACTTGACGATCCCACGAAGGTTGCCGTGGTGTCGCCGACATGCTACCACAACCCGGCCCACCCGCCCCACGCGCTGCCACTACTAGGCGGGCATGAAGGCCAATCTAGATCGCCCTCATCCACCACACCGGTAGTCCGTGGGCGCCTCGTGGATATCTACACCCAGCGAGATCACCTTCCATCCTTGGATACCACCGGACATCGAGCCTCGCCGCCCACCGGACACCTCCTGCCTACCACGCACGAGACGCGGCCAAGCTGCTTTTGGCTCCGACCGCTTGCGTAAAGTTGTAATTCTGGCGAAGTGCCCACACCATCGAAGACTACATGGATTACAAGCTCATTGCCTTGTTCAACATGGGATTAGTCTATCTGAATCCTGGCCGCCGCATACATGGTTATGGCTGATCATCAATCCTCGTTGAGGCAACATTTCTGTCTCGATGCTATAGTGCACGGCATGGCATCAAGCTTGACGTGGTCGACGCACGATTGGCTACATATACCGGTGGAATTCCATCGTCGCGGTAATTGTTCTATCTCATCTCATCTTTACCTTATGAATACGATCGCTCGCTCATTTGTTACAAATTTAGAATGCATATCATGTCTATAACCACATCATTGCTATATGTTCCTCTTCTCTATTTCAGAGATTTTTATGACCACACATGTTGTTGTTAGAGTTGATATGAGAAACAATTGGCATCTAATGATTCTTAGAATACATATTATGAGCATAACATCATGATTTCTATATGTTACTCTCGCTTACTTCAGATTTTTATAACAATGCATGTTATTGCTTAGAGTTGATATGAGAATAGTAGTAGTAAGTGCTATGGTAGAATAATGAGTAGGCGTTGTCATAGATGTTTTCTCTCTCATTGTTACATGATGTTTGAACCATGACATGTTGCTAGAATATGAAAACTATTGGCTTATTTTTTTAACTTGGGGTATGATTATGACCACGGCTTGGTAATTCTCTGCCTATGATATGTGTCACCGTTATAATAATCTTTAATTCCACACATACTCCTAACAAGATTGTTTATTTTTGTCCTTTTGGTCTCCAATTTGAATTGTTGCAAAGAGGACGAATGCGCTGGCCTTCATGATTCCATGACCTGAATCATACCAAATTACGATGGGTGCTGTTTTATCGCCGTTGCTCAGGGCCGACGGCAGGTCATTTGATGCTCATTCGACATACCAAATCGACTAAACCATTACATCAAACCACATGCGTATACAATGAATGGGGCGCCGTGACATTGATGGCTATGGCTGCTTCGTTCGAGAAAGATCCCCCAGTCTGCATGGGCCAAAGCGATTCAACCTGAAGGCGGGTTTATGCCCTCTGCAACCAATCCTTGTTCCTCGGCTCAATTATCTCGATCATCCAACCAATCATCGATCATATCACCGGGGCGATGATTACTGCGGCATATGCAACTCTCCATTCGCGAGGGGGGCTGTGTTTACACATCATACCATGGGTTTCATGAATCACCATATCCGTGAGATTCGCCGACACAGCTTTGTTGCCGTGTAATCTTCAAAGGTGTGAAAGGCATCAAGCTTCCATGCGATGGATGGCTTTTTGCAAACCCTGACATGCGGTGATGTGGTTCATGCCAACAAAGCAAATATGCATAACTTGATTCAGGTGCCGAGTTATCTAGATCGAGCCATGTATTCTCGCTTCAGAAAGGTCAAATCTCTTTTTGTTGGATATTATGTACTGTTGTTAATTTGAAGCACTTCGTGGTTTGAAGGATAGATACCTTCCGGATCAAGTGCATCCTAACTCACCAAGGTGAGATGTACCGATAATGATGATGGAGATGTTGTGCGTAGTTTTTCATATAGACATAATATATCAGTTAGGGCTTCAAGTGCGTACTTGTTAGTTAAACCTATGTATAAATTCAGACACTAAATACTTACTAGTAAGTAGTACAAGAGCGCATTTAGTATAATGCCTTTGGCCAAATTCATTCATCATGTCCACACATTGAATTGACGCGGACAACACATCATACAAGCTGCGAGGTGACACAAGAATCATGCATGTTCCTAGGGTATTCCGGACTTCATATTTGGAGTACCACTCATTTGTCGAAATCTTTTTTTCAAAACGTAGGCAAAAGATTTGCCTCATCCATTAAATAAGAGGAGAATAGAGTTTAGAGTTTTTAACAAGCGCCTTGCAAAAACGACATGGCAATTACTCTCGCATACGAAGAAGCACTCAGTTTTTACTCCGTCAAATCTTTCATCATTCACTTAAAACAACATTGGTCATACATTGAGTACTCATATAACCGGAAATTACCGATGCAAGTCAAGAAGGATTGGTCAAGCCGCCGGGTCAAGGCGCTAAGTTCGATCCCACTTGGATCAGGAGCCGATCGAGCATCTTGAGGCCAAAGTGAGTGTTGAGGCTGCGGAGATTTCAGTCTCTCATTGATTTGTTTATACCAGCCATCGACATGAAAGACAAAGATATGCTACACTCCAACTCCGAGAAACTTGTGCAAGACAATCGATCGCCATCTAACTACCTGCAAGACAAACATATTCCTTTGTTTATAGCCTCTATTTTTCTTTTTAGACGCAGACCTCGTGAAACAATTACGCTTTGACAGCTTAATAAAAAGTGAAACAAGGATCGCAACATGCCAAAGATGTTATGAAAATGCCAACTAGGTACACTAAAAACCTCGTATTCCACAATACTGCAGTGTATCACACCGAGTGGCCTAAGGAAGCTATTTCTTCCAAAATAAGCAATTCCTGTATGCTCAAAAGGGCACGCGGGATCGCCACAAGATACAGCCTGGAGGCGGCACGCGACGCCGAGCATGGCACAAGAGCGGCAATACTCTTGCTCTGGTGATGGTAGTCAACGGCGCGCATTTTGAAGAAAAAGGTTCTGCGTGCGACACACCAACAAGAACTTCAATCATGAGTAGACCAATCGGTGATGCACCAAGCATTCACATCGGGACCCCGGAGCAAGAGAAGGGAAGCGGAGTCGGGTCCTTCAAGCAAGATTTTCTGCACCAGACATTTCCAACACTAGCTGTGGCCAGGTGGAGTAGTTTGGTATTGGTAGTTGCAGTACTACCTTGTCAGTCCGCAAGTTGGTATTGTTGTTAACAGCATCCTTTATCTGGTATGAACTTGCATTTTGCTTCTGCAACCATCATGCCGAGGGTCGACGTGATATAAAGCCGAATCATTTGTTTCGCTAAACGTAATTCTCGAGCACCTGATTTTTATTTGATGGGTGGAAAAGCATAAGCACCCGCCGCTCAATTCCCAGCTCAAGCGCTTTTTTCAAATAAGTGCATGCCGCACTTATTATCACGATAAAAAACAATATCCGTAGCTGGTTACAACCCCAGCTTATCAGCCTTTTGCTTGCAGAATTCTCTCGCTTATTGAGCACGTATATTGCTTTTTCAGTGTCGAGCAAAGTTTCAACTAGGTTAGAGTAGACCGACCACTGTGGTTAAGGTTTTGTTTTTAAAAGGCCCAGCCCATGATTACGACAACGTAAGCACAAAGATCCAAGGCAGGTATCTACTAGGCCTCGCCCGCCAACAGTGCAGTGCTTTTGTTAATGAATCAAACACACAACCTGGGCTTCTATTTTCCTCTTGGACACGCATGTCCTACATCCGCTTTCTAATCTCTACCTATAGCTTCTTTACTAGTTCATATACACGATCATTATATTTAATACACATAAAAAATTCCCTTTCCATATATTTACATCCTTATTTTTGTTGTTTTTTCCCACCCAAATATTGAATTTTTTTACCACTGGTTTTCCTCTCTTAAACCAACTCCAATTGTCCCACGCCTTATTTGCTTACAAAAACAAAAACGATTTTTTTGGCAAAATCAATAAGTTCTTAAAAAATGTTTTATCATTTCGATTATGTTCACCGCATTGGACTCCACCAAAATATGCAAAAATAAGGTTGAACTTTTTTGACCGTATCCCGGCAGTAAACAATGGCTGTAATAAAATTACTTAAGAATTAGCAAATGGCTGCAAATTATAAAAAAATAGCAAAATGGGCTGCAAATTGTAAAAATAGCAATTGGGCTTTATGTTGTTCCGCCACAGATTTGGAGGCTCACCTTGTGGGGCCTACTAAGTTCATATAAGCATACACAAGGCTTTCTTAAAATGTAAAACTTAGTCAATAATCGACTCTTATCACTACTGGGTCATTGCACCGTTAGGATGTCAAAATCTAACTAAAGAATCGTGCTTTCTTCATTCTCTCATCTTCCCCGCCTACCAGCTACCAGTAAACCAGCGCCTGCCGAATCCGGGTCTTCAAGCTTCCCCTCGGCTTCTTCCTGCGTGGTACGGCAAAGGTTGCACGGGCAAGTGTTTCCTCTATGGCCCCATCGTCATACTCAAGCAGATCCCCTGGCCCGGCTTCATCCCTCTACTCACCCACACTCTCCTCAAGTTATTTTCCAAATGACGGTTAAATGTCAACGAAGTCAACTCCTCGCAGACTTCCTCTAATCACTGCTGGCAGCCACCGCTTGTCTTCACGGCTGCCCCCGTCGCTCCCCTTCTATAGGCCTCGCCACACCACCGGGCCTGGGCTTCCTGTCGTTTGGCTGCGGCGCGGCGGTCAATCGATGTCCATCCTAACGGCCGTAGTGCTTCTTCGCTAACCTCTGGGTCTTCTTTTGCTCCAAAGCTCGGGCCTAAACCAAACTACGGGGCCACGCCCCTGCTGTACCCCGCCCCACAAGGTTCGCTTTTTCCGCTAATGGTCCGGGTTGTGATGCCGCTGCGAGGCCCCACCGCCTCCCTGCAGGTACTACTCCCCACCGCTGGCCGCCGTGCCATCCCCTCTACTCACCCAGACACTTCGTTATTCTGCGCGCGACGGCAAGTAGCAGCAGAATCCGGGTCAAGAAACCTTTGTACTCTTCTCCGCTGGGTTACCACTATCAAGCTCTTCCCTGCCTCCTCGCTTCGTCGTCTCTTCCTAGGGTTCGCTCGCCATCGCTCCGCACTTCACCGCTTGGTGCGTTCTCGACGCCAAGGTGCGGTCAATAACGGTAATAACGCATCTAATTCCACTTCCACCGAAGAGTAATCAGACATGGAGAGGCTTCGATACTTGGATCCAGGTGGCCGTAAGGGAAGTGCCTCCCTATTACGCTGCTAAAATAATTATTCCTCCACCGACAAATAGGGACCTACCTGACGGGCCACCTTATTATTGTGAAAAATCGCTTCGACCACCATCGGACTCCACCGGACGGGCCAACAGATTTTGCGAAAAAATTCATCGCTCCCCAAGCCATTATCTCGGGACCCAACCGGAAGTGCCTCCTTATTACGCGACAAAAAATGAATACTCCCCTCGCTAGCTGGGGACCTGGCTTACAATGCAGTGGGAGGCTTCCACTTCAGGGGCCTACTAAATTGATCTGGACTGGGCCTTTGTCACAACTATAGTCAATATGAACGATTCTAGCTCTAGTGGACCGTGACGATGAAGCCATCCAACGCGGTCCGAAGTGCTTTCTTCACAACCTTCTAGTGGTTCTCCTGCTCCAGCCACGCCCAGCAGCGCCGGTCGCAGCCAAGCATGTCTTCCCGCCTCCCGTGGTCGGGCTATAAGCTGTCGCTGAGGCCTTTGCACTCGCCTCTACCATTCCCACCACTGTCAAAGCTCATGTACCGCACAAGCAGCCACACACCGGCAGCCAATCCAACTGAACCCTCAGATTCTCTCCACGCTGGCTTCCATCGCCACAAGTTTTCCGCTGGGTTTCCCCGTCGTCTCTTCCTAGGCTCGCTTATCGCCTCAACACCGCCGCGGTGCTCGTTTACAAGTGCTGGCATGGTCAATGTGGTCAATCGCATCGACTTCCATCTAAGAGTATCTGCACATGGAGAGTCCGATACCGTGGTTCACGGCAGCCGCAAGGAAGTGCCTCCTTATTACGCTAAAAAATAATTATTCCTCCACCTCGACAATAGGACTCCACCGGACGTGGTCACCAAGATTTCACTTAATTTTAAAAACGCTTCTCGATCGCTGGGGACCCACAGGTCGGGCCAAGCACCGGGGATTTTTAAGTAAAAAACGTCTCCTTCGTCAAGGCCGCTCTTGACCCACCGTAGTGCTCTCTTATTACGCACAAAAAATGAATACCTCCCGCGAATAGAAGGGACCAACCAAGGGCAGGAGGCTGACTTAGGCCTACTAAGTTGATCGGGACGGAGGCCTTTGTCAACTTTAGTCAATATTATATGAATAAATGTGATTCTAGCACCAAAGGACCGCACGATGGCGTCCATCCAACGGCCGTGAAAAGCTTCTTCAACCTCTTTGTCTTCTTGCGGTCCAGCCGGCCTAAAGGGCCAGCGCCGGTCGTTGCTTACCGCTTCGCTCGCTTCTCCCGTGGTCGGCTATACGTTGCCGCGAGGCCCCACCGCCTTCTACTATCTCCCCACCGCTGGCCGTGCCATCCCTCTACGCACTCACACACCCCTCGTTATTCTCAGCATGACGGCAGCCTCACACTGCACTTAGTCGAACGTAGAAAGTGAACTCCCTCATACCTCTTCGCCGCTGCGGCATCCACTGCGCGCTGCCTTCCCGGCTCCGCCCGTGAGTCCCCTTCCTAGGCCTTCGCCAGCCCATCGCCCAGTGCTCGTCAGCCATGACGACGGATCAACGTGGGTCAAGGAATGGATTCCATCGGACGTGGACCTCAGACGCGGAGAGGTCGATACCGGGTCTTATCATCGATCGCTAAAGAAGGAAGTGCCTCCTTATTACGCGACAAAATAATTATTC